>CM021100.1:904393943-904773273 GCA_007115665.2 Sequoiadendron giganteum | reverse complement strand
GTTATTATTGTGAGATGATTTCAGTTCCATTGGTTTAATTCGTCTCCGCATTAATAAAGTTTAAATTATAAAGTTAAATTCAATTATTTAACTTTATTAATGTGAGTCTAAAGTTAAGTGGGAAAATGAATAGTAAAAGGGGCCGCTTATTTTAAAATACATGAGACATAAAAAAGGCAAAAAGGAAGTTTATTTTTTTATCCCACATTGGTTAAAAGTGTGAATGAGCTCTTATGAGAAGCTTATAAAAAGTGTTGCAAGGGCTCACTTTCAACCATGCTTGGTTTATGCTTGACTTATTATTCTCTTGGAGAATTTGAGGAATTTTTGGTTTTTAGCAGGTTTGAGGATGGAAACCCTTGAGCTTGGAGGCAGTGGATGGAAACCCATTGTTTGTTGGATATATTACTCAAGTGTCTCACTTTGTGCTTCAAATTCATACTTCTGGTTATCCAATCCAACTGCGTGGCTATGATTGGATGTTTCTATTATTATTTTATTTAAGATTTGAAGGCAATATTCATATATAATTTCATATCCTTGTTCTAAAACTGTTATTATATGATTTACATTGAAATTTTTTTGCAAGTTATTGGATGAATAGAAATTAGTTTCATGCAAAATATTTATTAAATTTTCTGTGGAACATTTGGAAAAAATTGGGGAAAATATCCATAGGGGGCCATTTCATTTTTACCTCACCACTTCTCCCCTTCCTAAGCTTGAGCAGGTCCTCCTCCTTTTTCTATATCCATTGTCCTTAATTTCCTCCATTTATACTTAACTCTTCATACTTAGCACTAAGGTCATAAAAATCATATGCTTCTCTGTCCAGATCCTCTAGATTCCTCAGAAAACCATCATTGAGCTTAACCCTTGTTGTCCATCTCTCAAAATTTTCAGAGTTATGATCTATGGTAATATGTACTATAGGGGGTGGTGAAAGAAGTAGTGGGGGTTTGTGTCTCATGCCAATCCAGTCAGTTTTAAGCTACTATAGGATATCAACCAAGGCTTTTGCCCTTCTATAGGACCACTTAATTTTAACAGGTGAAATCACCTCTCTTCTCTTAAGATGCATGGGAAGAGGAGTGCATCTCTCTTCACAAGCATGCCAAGCTCTTCCTATCAATTTTGGGCCCCAATCCTAGAAATGGTAAAAGCATAGCCAAAGGTTATCATTGTATTTAATTTTCATAGTTTCTTTAATCTTAATTCTCTAAAACTGTGCTTTGAAAACATGAGGCTTCTTATGAGGATACCTCATGTGGAGTCCAATAGTTCTCTTTTCCTTTGCATACTCCCTTGTTTGCTTTTTCCATTGAATTTGATTCTGCATGGTAGATAGAAATGCCCTCACTTAAACTTCGCCAATAAAGAAATTAACATAGAAATATGTATATCTCTGTAAAAACAAATTATGAACAAAGAATTCACACAACAAATCTTGTTGGTCAGGAGGTGATTTTGTAAATATTTTGACAAACTCTTTGTCATCAAGATCATGTGGCTGGTTGTTGTAAATTCTGAGTAATTTCCATCTCAGGAGTTGCTCATTTAAAAACATGGAGTATGGTCTAGATGGCCTTCTGCAAGCTAACAATACTTCACCAATTTGACATGCATCTTGTTTAGCTCGATAAACCCTTTCATATGACTCTTTGAATAAAACAAACTCCTTTTTCATTCTAACATTTTCTATACCTACCTGCTTCAGAAAATAACATCTCTCCAACCATGTCATTAACAATGAAGGTATCTAAACTTGGAACCATTCCATTACAGTTGGTTTAATTTGTGTCACTTTAGACTCCATTATGGGCTTAACATCACTCTCCTACAAATCATGTTATAATTCAACAATTTTGCTCAAGGAAGTATGAAGCTCAGTTTCCTATTTATCTTTCTCTTCTTCAAAAGTAGTAAATAATTGCATAAAATTATTTGTTAAACTTTTGATTTGCTTATCTTTTTCAAACAAATCAGTCACATACTTCTTATTTTCATCACTCCACTCCTATATTTGAAATTGCAATTGTTCAATAATCTTATCTTTCTGTTCCATTTACATTTTAAAATTCACAATTTCTTATTCCCTCTTCTTTATTATTGCAGTGTGTACGTCTATCTCTTCTTGTTGTTGGCTGATTTGTTCTTTGTTTCCCTACAACTAACATCTCAACTCAATAATTTTTGCCTTTAACATTTCTAGGTCCATTTCTCTTTTATCAGGTTCCTCAACCCCTGTATTAACATAATAAAACAAATTGGGGATTTCTACTTCATCAATAATTACATTTACCTCATCAAGCACCTTAAGTGATCCTTGTTCAGTAATTTTATCAATTAAGGGAGATAACCGTCCCATAGGATCATCCTCAATATCCATAGAATGTGGTGATTGTCCCCTTTCTTCTTATTTCCCTGATTGAGATGGCATATTCTCCTTTTTGACTCCAAGAGATTGACTAGTTTGTTTTTCACTTCCTCTTGTTACGCCATCATAAGGTTGATTCTCAGTTCCTAGTGATTGTTCCTCAGTTCTAGGCCTTTTCTTTTTAGGGGTACTCAATGTATCATAAGCTATAGTATCACTAGTTTCAATAGATAACCTTTTAATTCTCCTTAAAGAAGGAGATATTTGCACTTTTTCTCTAGATTTCTTTTTCCTCTTGCGAGGAAGTTCTTTCTCATCTCCTAAATTAATGATTTCCACATTCTCTGAATGGCCTAAGGTTTCATAAATATGAGGTAAAGTTTCTGGTGCTTTTCTGCCAGGAGATATTGTGGCCTGTTGGGATTCTGGAGCACCTAAAGGCTCAAAGGAATGTTCTCCTAATGGTTGAGTTACTTTCCTAGATGACTCACCTTCTTCAAGGTGTCTTTTAGGCTCCGAATTTTTAAATTTGTGTAGAAATTTTCCCATTTCTTTTCTGGTTTCTTCCGGAAACGATATTTACATATCAATTGAATGAGGCCATGGTGTTTAAGTGGTCATGTACCAATTTTGTATTTCTCTACCATGCTAGTAATAGTGTCACAAAGGAATGCAAGTAAATTTACCCTAAGGGTAGAGTCTTCAACGCCATGATGCAAATGGGTAAGTAGGCGAAAGGGTGGACCTACAATTATTGCTACTTGCCCTTCACAAGTAAAATACTTAATAATCTAGGTTGCAGTTGTTCTCTAGAGTTTTGGAATATATATTCTTTGGAAATCTTTATTTTGGCCTCTAGTACTCACAATTATCAATGGCTAAGGTTCTCCTTCTCTATGAAATAGTTCTACCATTCTCTGATAAGTGATATTGGTGGTTTTCATCAAATTAATACCTCTATTTTCAAGACCAAAAAGATGGGAAATGATTTTAGGACTTACTCGAAAGCGCTTTCCATGCACTACAAATTGTTCATTTGCAAAATTCTCCATAAATTGCTTCACTAACTGCTCATTATGACCCTCAAACTTCTTTATAAATTCTAACCACCCAACTTTCTAGAAAAAACCTGCAATTCTGCTTAATGCCAATAATTTATCTGCTGAAGCTAGTTCAAATTTCCTTTTGGCTCCTCCCATTTTGTACTTTTCTTACTGCTTTGTTCAATTCTGTTGAAATATTGTGGTGCTCAAAGAAACTTGTTTAAACAAATTGAATTGCAAATGGAAGAAAGTATAACTTTGATACAACCGATGGGAGGGAATTAATTATCTTATTTGAGCTTTGTTGTATTCTCATGATGATTTTGCATGGGAAAAAGCATAAATATTGTTGTACTTCAAGAAATCACACAATGACATAGTTTACTAAATTTGGAAAGGAAATGGCTTGTGCCAATTAGTTTATCTTTATTCCAAATAATTACCTACTTTAAGAAAAAAATGTACTTACCTTATGTCCTGTCATCGATTTGAACATCACTTACCTTTACTGACGTAATGGTATAATTACATGATTTGGTGAGGGTGGCGTGAATTTATTATGACATGGATGGGACAACTAATTAATGGCAGAATTATTATGGTGAAAAAATTGTCATAATAATTTTAATTTATTATAGAAGGATAAGGTAATGTAGGGTTTGGATTCCAAGGTGATGACAAAATTTTAATAATGGTCATGTGCAAAACATTAGAAAAATCAAAGCATTGAAAAAGGAAAAGAATTTATAAAAATCCGAAGCATCGTTGAAAGATGTGGTTGGGGTGAAAGATGAAAATTTACAGAGCAAGCTAAGAGATGCGTCTGGAGTGAAAAAGTGAACGACAAAGTCCCAGATCATCATTGAGAGATGTTGTCAAAATGTAGCAATGAAATTTATGGAGCATTGTTGAAATATGCAATCAGAGCAACAACCAAATTTTTTTGGAGCATCACCGAAAGATGCGGCCGGAAGTAGTAACAAATGATTTTCAGAGCAATCTAAAAGATGTCATTGAAAGGAAGAAATAGAAAAATTTATGGAGCATCGTCGAAAGATGCTGCTAAAAGAAGAAAGAAGAATGTAGGACTTTGGACTTAGACTTTCTGAAGTATCATTGAAAGATGCATCAAATTGTAGGAATAAAACAAGGAATGATACAAGTCAGGTGTGCAAGTTCTGGAGCATCGCAACAACTGAGTCAACAAGTTTAAGAGCATCTCAATAAGATGCCCCAAAATTTGTGTTTGATTAGAATGAAGTCCTGTAGAATAAAAAATAAAATTTAGCCAAGTCCAAAAGATGAAGAATTTGAAAGAAATGCTCTGAAATAATTACAAGTACATACATGCATTCATCATTATTTTTAAATTTTTTTTTTACACTTATGACTTATGATAGCAAAATAAAAAGTACATTGGCTCTATCATAGTAGAGTCATGCATTGGATTTCTCCTTACATTTCTACCATTTTTCGAAATTCCTCCCTGTTAACTGGTTTATGGTAGATGTGTAATAGATGTCCATTGACCAAGAGGGTTCGAGTGTCACCATCAATGGGATTTAGTTGCATTGCTTTGTTTGGAAAAACTTTAGAGATTTCATATGGCCCTAGATAATGAGTCCTCAGGTTCCCTTGATGATCTTTATATCAGGATTCAAATAGTAGTGCCCAATCCCCATTATGAAATTATCTTTCCTTTATATGCTTATCATGCCAAGTTTTTTGTTGTTGTTACACAAGTTCAGTTTGGTGGACAACATCTAAACAAATTTTATCTAATTCACTCAGCTGTAAGACTTGTTCAATTTGGGATCATTTGAGATCTAGGCCTAATTCCATTGCTGCCCTCAAGGTTTGCAATTCAAATTCAATAGGTAAAAGGGGTTTCTTCCCAAAAACCAACTCATATGGACTGAAACCAGTGGTTGATTTCTAACTGGTGTTATCAGCCCAAATGACTTCAGGTAGTTTCCTGACCCAATCCTTTCTCCCTAATCAAACTATTTTTGTTAAAATGTTCTCTAGCTCCCTGTTAGTAACTTCAACTTAACCATTTGTCTGGGGGTGGTAAGGTGATGACTTCTTATGGCTTACCTAGAAATGATCAGTGAAAGCCAACAAAACTTTGGGCATGAATTGGGGTCCTTGATCTATGATAATGGTTTTAGGTGCTCCAAATCTAATAAAAATCTTGTTATATAAGAAGTCAGCTACCTGTTCTTCCCTTGTGACTCTTAGAGCTTGAGCCTCTACCCACTTGGTTAGATAGTCAGTACAGACCAAGATGTACTCTTTCCCTTTTGAAGAAGGGTCTATAGGACCAATAAAATCTAATCCCCATTTTTCAAATGGTTCAAGAACTACCTGGGTTTGTAGAGGCATTTTGTTGGATTTGGTGGGCTCCCCTACTTTTTGACATTCATCACAATGATGAACATATTTCTTGACATCTTGATGCATAGAGGGCCAGTAATACCTTGCACCCAAAATCTTATGAGACATCATCTTAGCAGAATAATGGCCTCCCAAAGGGTCATCATGACAAGCTCTAAGAATACTATATGTTTCATCTTCTCTTACACAATGTCGTAAGACCATATCAAGACCACATCGAAATAATATCCCATTAATCCACTTGAATGGAGTGATTTCTTGAATGAGACACTTTTTTTATTTTGATGTGAAATCAGGTGGTAATTATGAGGTGACCAAGTAATTGGCGATATCAGCAAACCAAGGGGTATTAATGGAGATGGAAAATATATTTTCATCTGAAAACTCATCTTGTACAGGAGAAAAATCTCCATTATCTTGTTTGATGAGAGATAAGAAATCTGCAACTACATTAAACCTCCCTAGTTTGTCAATAATGATAATGTTGAATTCTTGTAACAACAACAACCACTTGATTGTTTGTCTATTTACTACAGGTTTATTCATTAGGTTCTTAATGGTTGAGTGGTTTGTGATCACCGTGACTCTATACCTTGTTATGTAATGTCATAATTTCTTGATTGCATGTACTACAACCAATAATTCCTTCTCTATAGTGGTGTAATTCTATTTAGTAGGAGTCAGATTCTTATCGATGAAGTATATACCATACTTTCCCCCATTCTCATCCTCTTGACCTAATATCGCTCCAATAACATCATCAAAAGTGTATGCATAAATATGGAATAAAAGGTTCCAATTCGGTCCATGTAGAATAGGATTAGAGATGAGTTTCTCCTTAATTATCTTGAATGATGATCGACACTCAACTGTCTAGATAAAATCTACATTCTTTTGAAGGAGGGAGAACGTAAGAGTTGCAAGCTTGCTGAAATTCTCTATGAATCTTTGATAGTATCCAGCGTGTCCTAAGAAACTCCTAACATCAGTTTGTGTCTTAGGAGTTATTAGTTGTTGTATCACCTCAAATTTTTTAGGATCAAATTTTATCCTTTATGTTGAAATATGGTGTCCTAATACTATTCCTTGTTCCACCATTATGAGACACGTTTCATGACTTAGTGATATCCAATGATCTTCACATTGTGTTGGGTCTCAAAAACGCTAGTTTGAATGAACCACAAGAGGTTGCCAAGCTCTCACAACGTTATTGGCCAACTAACAAGGCCAACCAATATAGTTGGACCTTCTACTCTTAAGGATCTGCTAAACCTAGGCGGGTGCACCTATATGAATGACAAAGATTTTAAATTATGGTTCCTACTTGATTAATCTATCCTCAATGGGAATTTGACAATGGAGAGATGTGATCCTAATTTGGTATAAATTGTATATGCAATATCAAGGTAAAATTTGATATCTTTAGTTAAGAAATGTAAAAAAATAGATAAAGCTAAATGGTGAAATGGGGAAGACTAGTGCCTTGTTGGGTAAATGGAGTCAATGGAGTATTATGATGGACAACTAGTATCGGCTACAATTCTAGTTGTTTGGCACTTTGAGAATGAGATTCTATGACTGGCATACAACTTCATTAAATTTATGACTTGCATAAATGTGCAAATAGGTAACTGGCAAACTCTTCTTATGAATCCCAATGATATCTTTCCAGGTTACTGTGATTACTTGAAAGAATTTAATCCTTCCTTGAAGGAGCCAATCAAATAAACCACAGAAGAACAACAAATGTGTTTTGACAAATTAAATATATTCTTGATATCTTAATTTGAACAACAAGAAAAGACCATTATGGAGATAGTATGACAACTATATCAACCACAAAGCTCTTCTTATTAATCCCAATGTTACTCCTAGGTTACTGTAATCAATTTAAAGGAGTTTAATTCTTTAAAAGAAACCAATTAACTGATCACACAAGAGCAGCAAATGTGTCTAGATGAAACTGAGGTATCAACTTGGATATGCAGATTCAAATAACAGAGAAATAACCATATGGAGACAACCCAGTAGTTGCTTAATTTCAACAAACAACAAACACCAACAGTGAGTCATAAAAATTAATATCTTCCATTGATTTCTCCAAAATTCTATGCATGCTTCATGGTCTCCACTGTAAAATTTATATGATAAAAATTTTGAAAATAATTTCAGTATATTTCCTATCCTACTCCTAAATCTACTACTATCTATCTTCCTTTTTTTTAATCTAGCACATATACATTTTTTAGGGTTACAACCCTTTACGACATCTGTTTGGTGCAACTCTTCTCTTTGGTGCAACTCTTTGTTTATTTTTTTTCGGCAAAAATATTTTAATTAATTGCCTCTTCTGCAAATTAAATATTTTAATCTTCATTTTTATGTTCTCGTGAAAATAATAATATTTCCTCTTTTTCTCTTATATTTTTATTAAACAAATATCTTCTTTGAAGAATTACCCATTACTTGCTCTGGTAACTACTTTAATGAAAAATATTCCATCCCCCAATGTATAAATTTCACCCTTTATGTATTTGTGGATAAAACAACTATTTACCTTATGACTCCTTTTGTTAAGATATTTTATATTTGGGTGAAAATATTTTACTTCATAAAAAATATTTTATGTTTCCACCTTTATTCTATAAATCCTCTCCCCTATATTACTCCCACAATATTTAAATTTCTTTCTTTATATTTGTCCATACGATATCCGCAACATTTATTTAAATACTTATATTATTTAAATACTTATATCACCTTCAATGTGACAGGCTTTATCGAAGAGACATTATTTTCTCCTCTAGATATTAATTCTCTCGCCAATGAAATTATTTGTTGTTGGCCTATCGGCAAGACTTTACTCCATCGGGGGGGGCTTCAAAATGCTTTTACTGACATCAAATGTCTTGCCGATATTTGTTCATCGGCGTGACTTGCATATCAGAGGGATTGAGAAATCCACTCTAATATTTCATCTCTCTGATAAATATTTTTACCTTGCTCATTCGTTGCAATTTTTAGGGTTTCTTGTAGAAAGAGGGAAACGTTCGGTGTCACTTGCTCTCTTCATGATTCCAAATTTAGATTCCTCTTATGGTTTGAAAATGTTTTAAGATTTGCTTTCTTTGAGCCAGATACGTTTTAAACAATACAGTAAGCTCATCGGGGTCCTTAACATCTCCTATCAATTCAGTATGTACTAGTTCCATGGCCGATGACAAACACAGGAAATGGAGCTCCCTTGTGTGCCTCAATTTTAAATTGCAAATGCCAAGCCACTCACCCATATCTCTTGAAAAATTTGCGTGCCATGTGTATGATTTTGCTAGTTGCTTATGTGCTTATCAACTATACACTGAATGAAATTTTACTTTTAATTATGCTTTGATTGACTATCCAAAATTTGTGTTGGAGGCTCATCTTAGATTCATTGTTTCGATCCCCCAAACTGACGTATTTCAAGCACCATGTATTAAAGCAACAAACCTATAGCAGTCCTGATGGTGACATAATGTGGAGAGATCATTGTGATTTAGAGCACCAAGCCATCAATAGGATCAGTAATGCTTAGATAAAGTTCTGCCTTCACAATTTCATCTTTTTGTAACAAAGGATTTCAAAAATGCATGAGGTTTTGGAACTTCAGTTATTGCATGAGATCACTGATGTCTTCATAATGGGTTCACGCTGAATATGATGAAGCTTGGGCGTCGATGTTAAAATAGAATTCCCTCAAACAATTTTTGTATATTTTACTGCAAGTGTAAACTATCCTTGTGTAAAGCAAACATTTGCTAGATTTACCCATGCATCAGGCTGTCGAACAAATATGTCTCCTACTGCGGCCTCTTACACCTGTGTAAAAAAATTCCTTGCGATATCAAAGCAAAATAATTCCAATTTCCAAGTGAGATGCCAACGTACGAATTCCTCACATCTATGTGTCGCTTTGGTTGTCTCTTTTGTTTCATTTCATTTTATTCAACATATTTTACCAGGATATGAAGAATGTTATAACTATCTAGGCTTTAGCATTGATGACTTTATATGGTGCTTGCTCTTCAATATAAGGTCGTCGATCTGCCAATGTTTATTTGTGCCAGCTTTGGTATATTGCTTGAGATGATATCTCTATCCCTTTAAAAAATCCTGAGAGCCTCTTCAAAGTCTATGAGTACATAGATGTAGTTTACATCCAATTGATTTTTCATTTACACACCATTATCCACTCATTTGGTGCTGCATCATATAAAAAAAAATGCATCCATTTTAGCCAGTGTAACTTATAAATTTGAGGGTGCCAAGTGCATTACTTTTAATAATGTCCCCTTTACAATGAAAATGCCAATTTGAATCTTCCACTGTACTCGTAGCTATTCTTAAAATGGTTGCTCAATTAAATTAAGCCTAAGATCTTCAAGTAGTGTTTGAAAACATTCTATAACATTTGTGGGTCTCTTCTTCACACTTGATAACTTGAGGCTTTTTCATATATGATATAAATTTTAATAACACTGTCCCTGGCATACTGTGTATTGCTTTTCTCCTTTTTAGTTCTTATAAGCACAATTGTTCTTCTTTGTGAATGGAATTTTTGCCACAAATCCATTCCTCAAAAATTAACTTCTTTAACATAAGCCTTGCTTTTTGATGGTGGAAATGGTACCCCTTTTAATTTGGTATGCTTCTATTAAAAGTGAAGAGCTTACTTGTGCCCCAACAGTAATCATAGTCTCCAAATTGTGTCCTCTGATTTTATGCACTACCTTCTCAAATTGATTATCTTGATATGCCTTTAAAAGGATATTTGATATTTATGACTTCCATGGTTGCAAGTGCCTAGTTCAAGTTGATTCCATCTTAGTAAAAAGCACTCTTAAATGATTTAATTCCCCATGATATTTCACCAAAACACATTGTGAATTGAAATGGGCACTTGTAGTACATCTAATTGCCTTCATAACTGCTTTGCAAAATTGATCAGATGACCTCCAAAAGCCATGAAATTTCACTAGTATGTTAAGTTATGAATGGGGAATGTGTTTGCAGAATGGTTTTGCACGAGCTCATTAGAATTGAAAACTGTTAATGTTCAAAATTGCTTACTTGGTATTTTTTGAATATTGCTACTGTCATTTTTTAGCTGAAAATCAACACTTTACCTTCCTTGAGAAAATATTAAATCTCTTCCTATGAAGCTGCAATTTTGGAGATTAGTTTATTTAGTTCAAATGAAAACGTATGCAAAAGGACTTTTAGTCAATATTCTTCCTTCACAAGATAAAAAATCAAACTTGACCACTCTGTAGCTGTCTGGAAATGCAGTTATCAAACTGTGTAAAGTCAGTTTGGTTTTGGCTTTGGAAAAATATCAAATTAGGTGCTATAGCTCTGAAAATTGGCATGAAAGAAGATTAATATGGGGAGAATCAAGAGCATCAATTTGGTTATCTTGAAAATCATTCAGTTGCCTAATATTATCCTCAAAACTTGGTCATTTTAGCAGATTTTACTGTGTGCAAACAACAACCTTTCACAAAATTCTTCAACTTGCCATTTTGGAATCGTGTCAAAAATGATCGTATGAAGCTGAAAATTGGAGTGCACACTCCCATATGTCAAATTAAAATGCTTGCAAAGCAATTTTTCATGAAACTGAGTGGGCCTCAAGTTATGATTTTTCAAAGTAGGCCCCTGAAGCGGATCAAACAGTTGAACATCTGAGTGCTGAAATCAATTTTTTTATTATGGCACCTTCAAAATTTTCCAAAATTTGATGGTTCCAACACATCGCTTCAACACTTTGTCCATATTTTGAAGTCCTTTGTCAAAAATTGACCCATACACAGTGAATTCATCCATATAGACTTCCACATAGTTGTTCACTAACTTGATGAATATTATTAGGACAACTCTCTAGAATGTTGCAGGAGCATTGCATAGCCCAAAGGGGAGGATGCGATATGTGAATGTTCCTCAAGAGAAAGTAAAAGTTGTCTTATCTTGGTCTTCAGGTGTGACTTGTATCTAATTAAACCTGCTAAATCCATCCAAGAATGACAAGTACTTTCTTCTAGCCAATTTTTTTGACTTGGTCTACGAATGGTAGAGGGAAGTAATCTCTATGGGTGGCCTTGTTAAGTTCCCTGTAATCGACACACACCCTCCACTTACCATTTTTATTTGGAACTGCTACCAAAGGTGAAACCCATTTAGTGTTAGAAATGGGATAGATAAATCCCACTTGCAGGAGTTTCTCAATCTCAGTTTTAACAATGTCTTTCAAGGCAAGATTGAATCTCCATTGTGGTTGATAAACAGGTCAAACATCCTTTGTATAGATATGATGAGTACAAAAACCTAGGTGTATTCCTCTCATATTTGTGTAGTCCCAAGCAAAATCTTTAGATCTATTTACCAAGAGATCAAATAATTTGTTTTCTTCCGGCTCAGTCAACCAGTTGTTGATGTTCAAAGTCTTCCCTAGCAATAACATAATGGTTTTGACACCCAGATAGTTGGAGGTGACAGTATACACTGGTCTTGTCAAAGTGTTAAGAGGACAACTATGTGGTATGGTTCTGTGGAGTTTGGCAATATCTTCAAAGAATGATGCATTTTTGGAATGATATTTGCCAAACGACAAGGTAATCCCATGAATTTGGTGTGATCAACATTGATTAGGTCCCCTAAAATCTCATCTACGTCTAGCATCTCTTGATCACTTAAATCTATGGTAAAATTTTCCATATTGTTTTCCAATTCATCTTCTAATTCTTCACCATTTTATTTTATGACTACCATGGATAGTGTTGGTGTTTTTTCCCACAACAAGATTTGAAATTCTCTAAGAGGTAGCCAAACTCTATACTAAAGAACCACAAAGGCTAGTGACCAACTAACGAGATTCAGTCAAAGACTGAACCTCCTACACTTTTGGCTCTTTGAAACCAAGGTGGGTAAACCTAAGTGTGTTCATAAGAATGTTTTATGACTGGTAAGAATACCTCATCTAACAGATTAAAATCCCTACACACGCAATGAGATAGTAAGTATTTTGGTATTGGCAGACCAAAGAATAATAACAATTATCTTAAAGCAACAGGACATAAGATTTCAATATAAGATTTAAATCTCTGAAGAGACAAGGTTTTGATGTATTAAAATTATTCAGATTTAAACCACTATGCTTAGAACCAAGCTATGTATTCTCAAATAGGGATCCTAAATAGATTATCCAGTGCCTCACCCATTGGGTAGGAGTCATATAAAACACAACCCACATACTTTGAATATATCATCATAATGATTTACACCATGAGATTTTTAGCCATCAAAACACTACTACTTAAGGAATCCTGAAGACGATATCATAAATTTGCAACTCATTTTAAGCAATTTAATTAACTTATTAAGTTAAATAATGAAAATGAGATACACATTCAAATATACCATTGAAGCTGAATGAATATATCGTTGATAAAGTCATTCAAAATTTATGACACAAAACCAGGATAGCAATTGTTCTTTATTGCTTTAGTATCTGCAATTACATAAGCATGGACTGCTTGTTCTATAATATTCATATCCTAAAGATAACACACTAGCTGATATCGTTAGCAGAACCTTCAATGAACAAACTTGTCTGTACAAGAAACTAAGACACCGGATACAAAAATATGACCCCAAACAATGAGCCGTGAAATATCCTTTACAAGATAGGAGAGCAACAAAGCACCAGGCTACATTGTTCATTTCAAATGAATTTCATTCACATGAAATTTGAATTCACATTCCTCATCATTAGAAAACATTGTGTATGATTTGAGGAATCAAAAAAATGGTTACAGTGTAACCAGTCGGAGAAGAAACAAAAAGGAATGTGCCATGCACGCGCACATCCACATCTACAAGATGAAACACCCAGAAAATCACTGCCCACAAGCAATCATTTGGTTGACACATGGCCCCGGTACAGGCGACCGCTTCTGGTTCTCACCTCAGTTAGAGGCAGAATCGCCTTCTTCTTTTCATCCACATCAGCACAAACTCTAGCAACCTGGTATGGTGCCATTGCAGTTATTGGTGAAACTACAAGGGCCTCTTCATTTACACCCATGAGCTCAGTTAAGGTCGCAAGATAACAATGATAATCTGAGTCAGTCTCAGAACCATCACTGCTAGAACTTGAATAAAGAACAACAGGGGAATTACAATGCCTCGACCTCCTGCCCATACCCTGGGCATTTGCCTCAGGAACGTCCGAAGGACATTGTTCCTTTAATTTCCGCAAAATCCCTGCACCTATCCTTGCACTTCGGCGTGGCTCAGATTTATCCATTTAAGAAATGTAACTTAGAGATTGCAAACAAATCCACTACTTGCCAACTCAAAAATTGCAATGATAATATAGAGCAATTCAGTCGTTACTTATAGAATAATCAGGTGCAGGGAGTATTAATTTTCCAAATGTTCGCACGGGTATGTGAATGATTAGTGGCTAATATTTCCACCACAAATTTATTTCAGGTGTACAATGCATCATTGTTTCTATCAGGAGATTACTGCTCGCATGCAAGGAGATCAAGAGAGAATCCTCTAAAAAACTCATGCCATTAATAAAATAAGTTTCAGAGTGTAAAAGCTCCTCACATGAAAGATCAATAACTTCTTTGAAATTGCACCGTTGATGTAGAATGGACCTGGTAAGTCGAACGACTCAAATTGAGTAAAAAATCATTGAAAATCCACATCACCACCTGGGAAAGAACACAACCAATCATAGCCCATGAAAATAGGAGGTCGCAATTGGAAAATAGGCCCCACCTAGCCCTATTGCTTCAAGAGCCAAGCCACGTGTCACTTTTTTGCAAACCTCGCAGTACTTTAGGAACATTTACTTTGCTTGTGCAAGGCCTGCTAGGGATGGTCATTATTAATCCCCGTCATTAACATTCCACTGGTGAAATGACATCCATCCATCACTGTTGGTGCCTCTATAAAAGACCTCACTCCTCCGTATATGCCAGATGGCGGCATCTCGCAGACCTCGTACTACTGTAGTGACATCAGTAGGAAAACCTATGAGGTTTGTGAGGAACAGTCTAGATTGAAACCCATGATCGAAGCATTAGCCAAACGGTATATAGGACATGTAGAATATTTAGGTGGGACCGACTAGTAAAACCTTCGGCGGTATAAATATTTAAGCTCAAGTAGAAAAAAGAGACTGATAGGCTGGGTAAAAGGGGCCAGTAAGAGCACAAAGGAAAGGCTCGACTAGAAAACTTAAGTGACCGGTAACCCTCCATAGCAAGTCAACATTGAAATATAACAATAGGGTTTCTAAATAATACCAATCATATTTCACAAGAGATCAAAAACCCTAAACCCAAACTATAAGATCTCTAGTCTTGTAAAAGTAACCAACCATGCCCAATTTAGACATAAATTTTGACAAATTTCTAAGAATCCCATCAGTGGCTCCGACTGGGGATGTATGCCCCCTGTGGGCATAGCAAGAATCCAAAATCTCTAGTTTCGCAAACCAAATCACTAAATTACACAAGTGCCTTGACGGATATTTCACCATGCTTTGTCAATTGGACTCATGCATACAAACTTGGTGGCCCCAGGCCACCAAACAAGAAAATTAAAACTTGCCTCTGTCAAAAACAAAATTCTCAGGTACCTGGAGCAAAAGAAGTTTATAGTCTTACTTCTTGATGCTTTAAAAATAATGGGGTAATCAATATGCTTGGAAGTATCATAATGTTTACTAATACTCCCCTGCACCAATTCAGTCAATGCCCTATACCCAAACTTTAAAAGCATCATATGACCATGATAATATTTCACCTTACTCTGCCCTTGGTCATATTTCATAGAATGCTAGTTTGATTGAGCTGAGAAGTAGAAACATTCATAACTTATCAGGTCTGCAACATCACACATTCTGGCATCATCATCAATTTGTACATCAAATTGAAAATACTCATACAAAACAATGTGCATGTTATCCATACTTCCACTACTCTGCAAAGATGATACATATCTCAGGGAATCCTCACCCTAGAATTTCCCACATAAGCTTGGTTGCCAACACTTGAACTCTATCAATTTGGAATACATCCTGACACTACAAATGTCGGTAATATTAGCTACATCATTCTCCAAGGAATGTGTAAACACATTCATCTTAGGACTCTCAATATAGATCTTCCCTTGCACTTCTTCATTTATTCTCAAATGAAAACCCTCAAAAACAAGGTCAAATATATCAATCTCATCATGGGTAATAGAGGAACAACAATATGCACTGGCCTCCTTGTTCTCAGTACCATCTGCTGTATGTGTTCATTATAAGCTAGAATTTTTTCATCAACAATATCAATGTCACCTTCATTATAAGCTAGAATCTTTTCACCAACAATATCAATGTCAGAAGGAAACAACACATCCACCTCAACTTCACATAGGCAGTCAGGACAATCCATAATACCATTATATTTATCAATATATTGTTTATCTCCAGTACTATTCTTCTGATCACGCACCTCATTGTCCTCAAACTCCTCAACATTTATACAATAGACTTGTTCCATTGCTAGTATACCTGGAGTATACTCTAAATATTTATCATCTGAAAGTTGTTCCTTCACTTGGAAACAAGTAAAATCATGAGGCTCCTTATTTCCATACAACTCTAGTAAAAAGAAAAACTCAGTTCCATCCTCAATACTACAATCATTACTTCTAAAATCACAATCACTGGCCTGTAACAAAATCTCAGTGACATGAGCATTACAATCAGGATTAGGAAACACAATGGGTGTCTCACATAATCCTACATCATTTTTCCCCTCAAATTCCTCTGCAATTATCCAACTTTCTTCAAAAGAGCAAGCATTATCTTCATTTTGTGTAGATACCTTCTTAGCTGATTCTACAATCTCTATCCACTTAATGACTTGGGCCAAATTAGCAGGTTTCAATTCTTCTGGAAAAGCACTTAACCTCAGTTCATAAAGTTCACAAAATAAATCAATGCATTCATAGTCATTAGGTCTATGATCTCTAGGGATTTGTATTAAGGCTTCTAAAAATCTCAAGAATAACTCATATGGCGATTCCTTCTCCCGCCTCTTCATTTCATATAGTTTTGGGAGAAGAGAAGTTTGATCATCACCATTCAAACTGGACTAGCTCTCAACTTGGATTTCATTATCATCACATCACAGTGGTGAAGATATTATAGTTTTCAAAACACCCTTATCACAATCAGTGTTCTGAACAACCAACTCAAACATTTTACTAGTATGAGCTAGACTAGGGTAATCAATACTTGTAGCCAAATACCCTTTCATCATTGAGTATTTCATATTGTTTTCAATTTCCATAGCCATTTGATATGCTTGGTGCAGGTTTGTAGGTTCTTTACCTCTTAATAGGTAATCCATCCTCTTTTCAAAAGCACCAAGATACACAACCAAGCATTCAGCCTCACTTGGTCTAATTTCTTTAGGGATTTCCCTTAAAGCTCTTGAAAATCTGAGATTAAAATATGGGACTAACTCTTCTTCTTTTATGTGGATTCCCATAGAACCTTTTCTTAATATGTTGCGATTGACTCTTTCACCAAATTGTTCCATAAAAACTATCACCAATTGATTACATGAATTAACAAAATAGGCAAGCAAATAAGAAAACCAATCTTGGCATCACCCCCTAAGGATTGCACAAAAAGCTTCATAGAAACATCCTCATGACTGATTTCATAATCTCCCATTACATCTACAAAATTTTGTAAATGATTAGAGGCTGATTCTGCACTTTGCCTTGTGTATTTAGGAAAATACTTCCTAATCTTCTTAGGAATTAGATTAAGGTAACCACTGACATCACTGAAAATAAAAGGCATATACCTTTGAGTTACAAAACACCCTGAAGGGTTTAATGCAACTTGTTTTCTTTGCATATTTATTCTGACCTTACATATGAGAAATCACTTATACCCATTTAAAATTCATCAAAACAACACATGTTTATCAATCATATCATTTACCATCTCAACCATGATTCCATTAGTGGCTAAAGTTATTATTCCTTGCTTTCAGAGATATGGTGCAACATAAACATTGTTTCATAAATCCTTTTACATGTTGCATCATCAGAAGTATGGAAAATCTAATCATTGTTCCCTTTCTTGATGCTAGACATCTAGTTTGGAACCATTTTCGTCCTTAATTACAAACACCCATCACAATTAGGAATAGTGAACTGTTTAGATTTGATGAAATACCTGGTAATTTTGGCAACAATTGTTAATTTTTTATCCATGACTATAAGTACTATAGATCTGGGACTTTTCCTTTATTCATCAACTGGTTCTTCAAACAGAGTCGCCACCTCTGTAACAGAGGACTAAATTTCACAAGAAATATGAAATTCCTTTTCAAAGCTTGATAGATTCTAGGTTTTTTCCAACACAGAGTCACACCATGCCATTAACAATTCTCTTTCAAAACTACAATCCATCATTAAACAAATGATTCTGGATAACCGCTTGCAACTGCTGTGGTTTCTCTTTTCTCTTTTAAATTTCTCAGAAGTTATCCCTAATAAAACCACCATTCAACTAATGACTCTAGAACTCTTGAATCCTTTGCCAATAGGACACCATAGATTATAGGATTGTCAGGTTCATTTCAACAACTTCTTCCTTCTAGGGTTGAAAACATTCACTATGTAAATTCAGAATGGCAAATCATTTGACTCTATGCAATGACTCTTAAGAACACCATCTACAGCCAAACGTCTGAATCTGTTCCCTAGTAGAGTAGCCATTTTGTTGGTGTTTTTTCCCACAACAGGATTTTCAATTCTCTAAGAGGTATCCAACCTCTATACTAAAGAACCAAAAAGGCTAGTGGCCAACTAACGAGATTCAATCAAAGACTAAACCTCCTACACTTTTGGCTCTGTGAAACCAAGGTGTGTAAACCTAAGTGTGTTCATAAGAATGTTTTATGACTAGTAAGAACACCTCTTCTAATAGATTACAATCCCTACACACGCAATGAGATAGTAATTATTCTGGTATTAGTAGACCAAAGAGTAATAACAATTATCTTAAAGCAACGAGACTGAAGATTTCAATATAAGATTTAAATCTCCGAAGAGACAAGGCTTTGATGTATTAAAATTATTTAGATTTAAACCATTGTGCTTAGAACCAAGCTCTGTATTCTCAAACAGGGATCCTAAAGATATTATCCAGTGCCTCACCCATTGGGCAGGAGTCGTATAAAACACAACCCAAATACTTTGAACATATCATCAAAATGATTTACACCATGAGATTTTTAGCCGTCAAAACACTACTACTTAAGGAATCCTGAAGACGATATCACAAATCTACAACTCATTTTAAGCAATTTAATTAACTTATTAAGTTAAAGCATGAAAATGAGATACACATTCAAATATACCATTGAAGCTAAATGAATATATCGTTGATAAACATTCACAATTTATGACATGAAACCAAGAGAGAAATTGTTCTAATTAATTGTTCTTTATTGCTTCAGTATCTGCAATTACATAAGCATGAACTACTTGTTCTATAATATTCATATCCTAAAGATAACACACTAGCTAATATCGTTAGCAAAACCTTCAATGAACAAACTTTTCTGTACAAGAAACTAAGCCAACGGATACAAAAATATGACCCCAAACAATGAGTCATGAAATCCCCTTTATAGGATAGGAGAGCAACAAAGCACTAGACTACATTGTTCATTTCAAATGAATTTCATTCATATGAAATTTGAATTCAAATTCCTCATCATTAGAAAACATTGTGTATGATCCGAGGAATCAAAAAAATGGTTACATTGTAACTAGTCGGAGAAGAAACAAAAAGGAATTTGCCACACACACGCACGTCCACATCTACAAGATGAAACACCATGAAAATCACTACCCATGAGCAACACACACAACACCAACAATCATTTGGTTGACACACGAACCTGGTACAAAAGACCACTTCTGGTTCTTGCCTCAATTAGAGGCGAAACCACCTTCTTCTTTTCATCCACATCAGCACAAACTCCAACAACCTAGCATGGTGCCATTGTAGTTATTGGTGCAACTGCAAGGGCCTCTTCATTTACACACATGAGTTCAGTTAAGGTCACAAGATAACAACGATAATCTGAGTCAGTATCAGAGCCATCACTGCCAGAACTTGAAGAAAGAACAACAGGGGAATCACAATGCCCTGACCTCTTGCCCATACCCTGGGCATTTGTCTCAGGAACGTCCGAAGGACATTGTTCCTTTAATTTCCGCAAACTCCCTGCACCTATCCTTGCACTTCGGCGAGGCTCAGACTTATCCATTGAAGAAATGTAACTTAGAGATTGCAAACAAATCCACTACCTGCCAACTCAAAAATTGCAATGATAATACATAGCAATTCAACTGTTACTTGTAGAATAATCAGGTGTAGGGAGTATTAATTTCCCAAATGTTCGCACGGGTATGAGAACGATTAGTGGCTGATATTTCCACCATAAATTTATTTCAGGCATATAATACATGATTGTTTCTATCAAGAGTTTATCGCTCACACGCAAGGAAATCAAGAGAGAATCCTCTGAAAAACTTGCACCATTAATAAAATAAGTTTCAGAGTGTAAAAGCTCCTCACATAGAAGATTAGTAACTTCTTTGAAATCGCACCATTGATGTAGAACAAACCTGGCCAGTCGGATGACTCAGATTGAGTCAACAATCATTGAAAATCCACATCCCCATTTGGGAAAGAACACAACCAATCATAGCCCATGAAAACAGGAGGTTGCAATTGGACAATAGGCCCCACCTAGCCCTATTGCTTCAAGAGCCAGACCACATGTCGCTTTTTCGCAAACCTCGTAGTACTTTAGGAACATTTAATTTTCTCGTGTGAGGCCTGCGAGGGATAGTCATTATTAATCCCCATCATTAACATTCCATTGGTGAAATGACATCCATTCGTCACTGCTGGCGCCTCGGGAAAAGACCCCACTCCTCCATATATGCCAGATGGCGGCATCTCAAAAACCTCGCACTACTTTAGTGACATCAGCAAGAAAACTTGTGAGGTTTGTGAGGAACGGTCTAGATTGAAACCCGTGATCGAATGGTTAGCCAAATGGTATATAGGACAAATAGAATATTCAGGTGGGACCGACCAGTAAAACCTTCGGTGGTATAAATATTTAAGCTCAAGTGGCAAAAATAGATCGATAGGCTAGGTAAAAGGGGCCGGTAAGAGCACAAAGGAAATGCTCAACTAGACAAATTAAGTGACCGGTAACCCTCCATAGCAAGACAAAATTGAAATATAATAATAGGGTTTCTAAAGAATACCGATCACATTTCACAAGAGATCAAAAACCCTAAACCCAAACTATTAGACCTCTAGTCTTGTAAAAGTAACCAACCATGCCCAATTTAAGCATAAATTTTGAAAAATTTATAAGAATCCCATCAGATAGAGAGGCTAAATTTTCTTGTTTGTGAGGACCATTTGGTTGATCAACCCAAACTTTTTCATGCTTAGCAGGTTTGGCGGGAGGATACAAGAATAAATTTTTACTATTAGGACCATGAGAAATGGTCATTCCTCCCTCTCTACAATCAATCTTGGCTACAAAATTACCTAGCCATGGTCCCCCTAGAATTATAGGATGACTATCCTTTCGTGTGAGAGATTGGATTACTTGGTAGTCCACCGGATATTCCCAACCATCAACCTTAACAAGAACATTTTCTAAGACACCCTTGGGAACAACGATGGATTGATTTTCCATTTGTAACACTGTAGTTATGGGACGTAAATTATTGAGTGCCAACTTCTCAATTGATAATCATTATGTTAATGAATACTCCTAAGTCGACAAGTGCGCCAAAAAGTGATAGGTTGTTGTTAGATCCTATGACTTTAGTTAAAAAATGTATCAAATATATTGATCGGGTAGTGTTCAAAGGCTATATGCAATAGGAAACATCTTGACTATGTCCCTCAGATTTTCTAAATGTTTAGAAAAGTTGAAAATAAAACTTAAACTAAAGAGGCCGCTAAACTAGAAAGCATAAAGTTGTCTAAACTAGGAAGCAGGAAATTATTTATCTAGAAAGCATGAAATGACTAAACTAGAAAGCATAAATGATTAAACTAGAAAGCATGTAAATTACTTGAAAGGAAGTACTTGCAATAAAAATATGAAGTGAAGTGACAACAAACTTTAAATAACATCTAGTTGTTTAACAAAAAAATAAATTTAACAACTTATAACTAACAACCAGAGTGGATGCTCCAAAATTTCAAATAACAGAACTAAAGATTAGAGACTCAAACTAAAACCTACAGGAACAACTTAACATAGCTTGACACATGCAAATAATATTTACTCATGTTTATCATTTACAAAATAAAAACAATAAAATTGAAAATGAAATACTTATCTATCTATTATATAGTCCCTCGAGTGGCCAACTCTCGGGTGCTTCTACACTTAATTCAGATCACATAAACTCTATATCTTCGTAATTAATCCATCCAAAGCAATTCCATCACACAACACTAGCAACTCAGAATGATAC
Source organism: Sequoiadendron giganteum (assembly GCA_007115665.2). Lineage (NCBI taxonomy): Eukaryota > Viridiplantae > Streptophyta > Pinopsida > Cupressales > Cupressaceae > Sequoiadendron > Sequoiadendron giganteum. The sequence goes on along the minus strand of CM021100.1, from coordinate 904,750,794 downwards.
GAGAAAAAAATATTTTATTCATATCAAAAGTATAACTCAAAAACATAGTTTAAGAACACATTATGACAACATAATGATATCTCCCCCTCGTTGCTTCTGGCGGTTACATATTTATACAAAAAATGCTAACAAAATCCTATAATTCAGATGGTGAAGATCACCACTAAAAAAGTCTTCAGCAAGATTCAAATAACTAACGAACTTAAGTCCATAACATAGAGCATTAAAGAGGCTCAGAGCGAGCCATAAAGTCTTTGAACTGAATATAACAAAAAGCTTTAAAAAACTCAATCCATCATGCACTTCCTAAAATTCTGGTGCCTATACTTTCGGTGCTTGTCTTCAAATGTATTGAAGTCTGCTTAAAATCCACTTGGTTGAGCATAATGACCAACTGAGCATAATAACCTATACAATACTAGAAACTAAACCATTATGTTAGCGTGGGTTAGCTTATTTCAATCAATTTTAGGAAATAAAGATTTATACATTTTTTTACAAAAAACAAGAAATTATTAATCCTAAAGATAATTAATTGGCAGGGTAAAAGTGACTGGAAGAGATAAGAAAAGGAATTTGGTTCATTATATTTATGAGGTTATTTTTACCTCATTAGTCTAAATAATTAGAACAATCCAATATACGATAACTAGGAAAGAGAAGGGATAGGGTTTAGGGAGTCTCCAAGGATGATGAGATAATTTGAGTAGACACAACCCCTAGACCAAGAGTCACCTTAATGCCATTAAAATCAAGAAGAATTTTCATGGAAGAAATAGAACATACCTTAAGCAAACAAGATACAAGAGAATAAGAAGATGAGGAGAATAACATAGGAGATCTAGGAATACATTACTTTGACATAAGATATACATACAACAACTATGAATAAAAAGTATACATGAATACTTCAAGGAATCTACCCATTTTTGGAAAAGACACCAATGAAGCAACATAACATATATGTATTCTAGAATCAATGTGGCAGAGACAAAACATAAGAAGGGACAATACAAAATTATTCTATATTATTGGATCCATATGTGATGAGACCCTCAAATGGTACTAAAAAACCTATTTTGAGAATGATAAAGATTAAGATGTAATGAAACTAGAGTTTCTAGCAAACTTTGACACTCTTAAATTTCCCATTGAAAGGGGTAAGCAAACTCTGAGAGCTTACACAAAACTAATATGAAATGATAATAGAGTTTGATAAAATATTTAAGGAAATAACTAGGAGATTAGAGGAACCACTGACTGAAAAACAAAAATTTGAATTGTTCATCTCCAAGTAATATAAAAAATCAAAATAGTCCTAGATTGGAGAAGTTTTAATAACTGGAACTCATTACTTTGGCATGCTAGATTGAAAACCAATCTTGGTAAAAACTAGAAAGGGAAATAGAAAACAAAGAAATAGATAAACTAAGATTAGGAATAGAACAATTAAGACTCTGACAAGACATCATGGCAAAACAATAAATGCTAGCACAATGACCTAACATTTGGTATACCTATTATGGATTAGGACACTTAAGAAATTAATGCTCAAAGGAAATTGGAGAAAATAAAGCTAATGCATTAAGGGAAGATCTACAAACACTACCTAAAAAGAGAAACTTTGTCTATTGTGACACTTAAAAAGAATGGGACGATCGTGAAATGGAATATTGTCCATCACAATTATTTTTGTTAAGAGAACATCCAACCGTAGAAAACCATATCGACCAACAAAGATTGGCATATGTCAAAGGTTTGGCAGAAAGACCACTTTACCAACAAGACCATGGGTACAAGGTACTAAAATGGAAAAACCAAAGAAACATAAATTCCTTACACAATCAAAAGAACTGAGGATCATATAATGAGGGAGGATAATTTCGAGGAGATAGAGGTCAAGGAAAAGGATGAAGAAGGAGAACATATGCCACTTGCTTCAATTGCGACCAACAAGGGCACTTCACAACAAAATGTTGGGTGATAGAAAGAAGTTATGTGTATTTTGTGGAAGTACAAAGCATGATTTATTCAATTGTGACAAAGCTCAAACCTATTATAAGAATGTGGTACCACAATAAAAAAGCGATGAGATCTGAAATCTAAATCCATCTAGAGGAGCAAGATTATTAAGGAAGATACCAAAATAGCTTGAGTAAACATATAGAAGATGCCAAAAAGTAGGATGGGTTGATATCGAGACTAATATGGCTAGTAACTCCGAAGTAGAAGATCAGTCCTATATTGTAACAACCATAACCTTTTAACAAGGAATTTACATGGAATTTTAACTATAAAGTAAAAATTAATTATTCCTTAAAATTAGGACATGGAAATTTCTTCAATAAATGAAAGATACATTTGCATAATTGAAAGCATGAGTGAAGCATAATAGTTCCATTTCAATATTTCAAACTAGAAAGTATAAATTACTTTTATTTTCATCATTTTCCACATAATCAATTTCAAATATATATACATCATAAAAAATAAGGAACAAGGTCAAAGATCCATATTTGGAAACTTTTTTCTTTTCGTCTCCCAAGACTCAGAAAGTCATCTGCAAGAGGGAGAGCATCACCCAAGTGCTTTACCTCCAACCACAGACTTAAGCAGTCCCACGTACACCTTCCTAATTGGAAGTGGCCCTACCCTTCAATGAAGGGAATGGTTAAGAAACCCCTGATAATAGCCATATGAGCTCTTGGTGTTGTTCCCTACTTAACCAATACCATCTATCAACTATGAGACCTTCCAACTATGAAATACAATTCTGATTGTATTAAGTATCTGGTACACAGAGAACCAACAAGTGCATTTAGTGACTAATGCACCCACTTTGGTCAAAGTTATTTGCATTAAATAAAATTGCTACTTACTTGGAGCGAAGTCATTTGTTCACCCACCCTACTCGACTTGGAGACTTATCTGACCTAAAGATTGACCAACTGTAGACCAAATGGCTCTATGTTTATAAGGTTTATAATCAGTAAACATACCCACTAAAGTGGTCACATAACAAGATAGTTTTAACTTCATCGATAATGTAATATTCCCCTATTACAATTTTGGCAACATCTGGGGTCTAGCCATCTACCTTTTAAACAAGTCCTTTCAAATCCATATGGTTTACTGTTTACCTATTCTTAGGTTATTTAAACATTTAGAGATGACTCTTACACCATCGTCTTGACCTACCCATAGTCATTCAACATAATGACATCATGTCACACACATACATAGAAACAACATAGTTCGAGTCAACTCAAGGATTACTTCCCCCTAAAACAAGAATTAGGACTCCCAAAAACTAGTCATAAGGTTGGGTTCATAAATCAACACTAAAGATAATGGGGTTTTCTGATATACAATAATAACTAGTTAGTGAGCATCTATCACACATTCTCTAAACTCCATAAGGTTACATTCAAGTATCATAACAAACTATGACCTTCTAATTAGCACTCTTAAAGATATACATAATATAAGTACTTTTAATCCAGTCAATAAGCCATATTACTGATTTCCTTTTCATAAGATTTTAAATTGCATTTATAATGCATAATAGTACCATACTGTACATAATTTCCAAATCTAACATTTAACAAGTTATTAAAATTCATCTCTTATCACTAAATTTAATATATTCGTTCTCTAGTAATTCATTTGTTTCTCTTTCTTTTCACCTTCAAAAAATATTTAACAAACTTAGAAACAAGTACAGAAATAGTTTAGAAATGTATGAAACATGCCTGTTATATCTACTTTGAGTTTCTACCATCTGATCCTTGCAAACTCTAGCTTCCAAACTCTAATCTCCCTTTCCTGCTCAACTTCCTTCTTGCTTTGAAGAATGATCTTTAGACCTCTAAAAATGTTGTTCCAAACTAAACTAGACTGATTTTAGACTTAATAAACTCGAGAGTAAATTTGACATAGTTTCTAGATACCTTTTCCTTCTTGATAACCAACCCTTTTACAATGCAAAATTCTTATATTTATAGGCCAAATATTCAACTACCACGCTCTCCACTATTATAAACTAATGGCCCTTCACTTATGTAGTATTAAACTCTCATAAACCTAACTGGCCTTAATGCAAAACAGTTCGAGAACATTAAAAAATCAGGTTGAAGTGACTTTATGGCTGCTTCTCCATGTTGAGACAGTTGCAAATTAAAGTAGAAAATAAACTTTCACAATCTGCTCCAAAACCCACGTTGAAATCTGCCTCTCGTATTGACTCATATTGAGTCCATTTAAATAAAAAAAACTGCCACAAATAGCGTGAGTTGATCGACTAAAATGTCCCCTCAAATAGGGTGTTGAAAACTTCCTTCAAACCTGACTTAAGTTTGTTACAATTTCCGCTTCATTTGTTGACTTATTCAAAGTTGTTTCCTATGCTTATTAAGATGAACATAATGCGCCACATTATGGTTGTTCAAACTCCCTTATTGCTAGCAGATTTATCTACCTTTTTGAAGGCACGTGAGGCTTATTATTCTCATGCACATGCTGCTAAATAACAACGGATTTAAAAGGTACCAAGTCTTGCACCCTTTTATGACCATTAAGAACTTTATTTTCATGCAATATTTGCAGGGCTGTTTCAAGTAGTGATCAAGTTTTAATTTCAGCCAATTCGTGGCTAACGAGTTTGTCAAATATTTAAATTTTGAACATGCTTCTTATCAGCCATAAAGTGGCCCCTTATATTGGCTTGTTAACTTGGCTTTTTAAGCCTCTTGACTTGTCAACTTAGTTAATTCTAATTGCCTCTTTGCAATATTAAAATAATTGATATATACTTACAATATTATTTCTCATATATATATATATATATATATATTCATTCTTGTATGTTCATAAATACCTATATACATACATATTTATATGAAATGAGTATATATACACGGACTATTGATTACTACTGAGTTGTGTATATACATGCTCATTTACTTGTATGTATACATATATATGTGTGAATGTATTTATGCATACCATGTATATATATTATATATATTTGTATTTAAATGATTGAACCACAATGCATTCACGCATACCAAGATATACACACTATCATTTCCTTAGTTGAATATCATCAATATAATATCAAAACTAAATCCATTCTGACGATAATAACAACTATATATATTCAAAACGTTAATAGAAAACACTAATAACCCTAAAGCCTTCTATAAGGAAACTAACTTGACTTGACTTAGGTTCATGTAACCAAAAGACATTACTTAAGAACAACTTACTCGATTATGACAACATCCAAACCTGACCTAAGCACAATTCACAACTTACTATTCGACTCTTATCTATTTCCTTCTCTTAGGTGATACTCCTCATCCACTAGAGATGTGAAATCCAATCCTGTATATCCACTTGGACAACCAAATCACATAGTTAACCATTTCATTTATATTGCATCCATTTCATTGCATATACATCATTATTTCCATCCAATTCATAAAATCATTGCATTACATATATTTCACCTAAACATTCAATTATCAATCTTTGTATTCATATAAATTCACATTGCATTCAAGTCAAAGTGAAAAGTAAATAGTAATTCAGGGATAGGATGTAACATATTGAACCACCAAAAACAATGCATTAGGGAAAGAGGATTCCCCAATAGGCTCCTAGGGTTTTTCACCTAAAAGCTAGTTGAGAAATGGCCTCTTTCGCACTAATGTGGATTCTTGGCGTTCTTTCAAGATTAGTGGTTTTTTATGTGTTAAATACAACAAATTTAAAAGGAAAGGATTTATTGATGCTAAAATAAAGAAATGCAAAGTGTTGGAAAACACAATGTTGTATGCAAACATGTACAAGATGACCTAAAAATGTAAACTAAACTAAACATAAAGATGTGAGATAGAATGTGTGCACCTGGAGGTTGAAGAGGGATGAGATAGAGGTCTGGAATGCTGATGAAATAGTTGTAGAAGTTAACTGGGACACTTGTGCCAATCTGGGTGACTTAGTCCCAGATTTGGAAAAAATGGTCTGGAGCCCATTTCTACCAAATGCCCGTGTCTGAATATGCAAATATCACTGAAAGGCAGGTTCAGTGGGACTAGGTCGCCATTGTTGGTGACTTAGTCCACTTGAATTTCTAAAAAGTTGGAAGGGGAAATGGAAGCCCTTAGCTTGCACTCCAGTTCTTTGCAAGTGTCCGCTTCTGAAACTCTGATTTCCAAGCCTGAGAGTGACTTTTCATAGATTGTGGACTTTGCAATCAAGGATAGGTCTTCAAAAAAATTTCAAAGCCTTCAATGATCTTCAATGTACCTAAATCTACAAACACATCAAGAGAGAAAGAAAAAATGTTGATTGTTAGGGCATGGGGGTTTACCTTGGTCAAACCCCTTTTAGGTAACTAACCAAAATGAATAAAAAATGTAATGAAGTATGAACATAAAATAATGGAGTTAGTACCTTGCCACAATGAGAGATCTTGAGTTGTTGCAACAATCAACCCTTGAATGCTTCAAACAAGATGTCTTGTTGACTTAGAATGCTCAAACCCTAGCTTGCTTGAGAAGAGTGAGAGGTGAAGAATAGGAGAAGAGTTAGGAGGGAGAGAATAGAAGAATTAGGGTGAAAAATATGAGAAAAACCTTTATTTATACAAGTTGTGCCCTAATTTTCCTGAAAATAACACCACACAGGCTGACCTTAGGGTTTAGGAGACAAAACCCCACAAGAATTTTAAGTTAATTTTGATTTTTATGCCACATGGGACTAGGTCGCCCAAGGTGGTGACCTAGTCCACCTGGAAAATTTTGACTGGATTTCAGGAATTATCATGTGATTAATGATGTTTGTCAAGATTTTCTTCTAAAACACACTAAAGGTAGGACCTATAAGCGCATTAAGGGGTCATTATTCCATAAGAAAGGATTGATTTAGTGATGACAAGCCTAGGAAAGTGTGAATTTTTACAACTTACAACACCTTAACACAAGGCTTGGAAAGGGGTAAAAAGAGGTCCAAAATCCATAGACAAGGGTCCAAATGAGTGAAAAATGTCAAATCTACACTTTTTGGTGACACACATATAGGAGTAAGTAATAAAGCAACAATACTGATAAGACAAGGAACAAATAGCGTAAATGAAAGAAACATAACTAAAAAAGAAGAATAAACTATAGATGAGAAAGAATTCCATCCAACTAAGAAACAATATGACCAAATAATAGAACAAACCAAGGAAATGATCGCAAGTGAACAAGATAAAGAGGTAGAACAAAATGAATAATTCTTTAAACAAGAAGTTAGAATAGTAAAAAAAACTAATAAAAATATCTAAAAACTTGAATTTACTAGATAAACTAAAACAATTTTGTAAGTATTGGAATGAACAAAATAAAGTACCACAAATAAGAACAATAGGACAAACGATAGACAATGGAAAATAAGACCCATCATGATCGCAATCAACATTAATCATAAAAAAATAACTAATATGATGGTGGAATTAGGAGCTAACATAAATATGCTCCCAAAAAGAGTATGAAACCTAAGCTTGAACATACACCTTATAACATTAGCCTAGTAGATGGTACAAGAATAAAAACATAGGAACTTGGAAACAAGTTGAATTAAGCATCAAAGGAGTAAAAAATTTTGTAGATTTTGAAATAGTAGCCATCAAAGAAACATTTGATTCATTTAATGCATTGCTAGGATACGATGGTTTTTCAATACAAATGGTATTATTGACTCTGGAAAAGAAGAGATATCATTTGTTGATACCAAAAAAATCATCTGCATCCCACTAGGGAACAACCCAAAGGAATCATATATAGAAGTAAACCCAGAACAATATAATGAATTTAAAAATAAAAACCTTTACACAATCTCATAGTTAACAAAAAATGACACTTTCGAAGAACCTAATTCGAAAGGAGAAGTTGAAATAGAAAGCAGTGCATATAACACAAATAATGAGGATGTGTTAGATGCATGGATGCAAGAGGAACCAAAACTTTATTTTTGAAGGATTACCGGATTCTATAGAGTATTCATGATCAAGAGAATATCGGAGGATTCTCTACATTCTATCACAAATATAAATAATGTACCACACAACAATTATGACAAGTCAAAAGATAACAAAGATGACACACTTGAAATATCTTTCCTAATAAACCACATCTCACATGACATTTCCCATATTAACAGTCCCAAGTATTCAGGATTAGGTGGCCTATCATAATTTATTACATAGATAGAAAAAAAATCCATATTGAAGAGATGAGACTTGATATACTAAACACACACTTATTTGTAATGCCACAAGTTAGCACAATACACACAAAGAGAAATTGACCAAATAGAAAATATTCAAAATCTTAATCAAGACAAGATACCTACCAAAATATGGGGAATACAAAGAGATAACAAAATGTAATGGAAACATTATTAGAGGACCATTTAACCACTTACATCACAAAATAGAAAATAGAGAATGAGTATGATGAACAACTCTACGTATAATTATTTTATTGGAAACTATCGGTTGCATGGACTTGGTTTTTCAACCAAGAACAAAGAGGAGAACAAAATATTGGACAAAAATTATAATGGATTCTAGACAAACCTTCTCCTTTTATAATAAATAGGAACATATGCATACCACATTACTCAAAATGAAAGAGATAATATTCAATCCAGATATACCTAATGAAGAGGCAGTACCGTAAACTTCTACACCACCCCCAAAATTAGAAGGAATATGGAGATACATAGAATGGTTAGACAAAGAAACTACATTACCAAAGAGAAGATGTTACTTGACACAATAGGAATATGAAAATACAAACAAATTATACATAGAAGTGAACCAAGTTGAAAGGGAATTAGAATCTCAAACATAAGCTAAACAAAAGTATTACAACCACCAGTCAAGTTGAGAGAAGAGGACATTGCCACCAAAGGGGATCCTAAACTTGCAAAGATAGGGGACTATTGGGATGATAAATTAGTGGCACAAGTTGTAGATATTTTATCAGAATTTGAAGAACTATTCCCTAGAACATTTATAGAACTAAAGGGGATAAAGGAGGAAGTAGGAGTTGTGAAGATTCAACTGAAAAAGGGAGCTAAACCAATATGAAAGAGGCCATATGCCTAAATCTAAACATGAAGAAGAAAATTAAAATAGAGCTAGACAAGATGTTTGAAGCAGGAATAAATAAACTAGTAGAATATGTCGAATGGATTAACCCTATGATCATAAAAAAAAAAGAAAATAGGTGAAATAAGAATTTGTGTTGACTCGAGGGAACTTAAAAAATCTTTCAATCATGATCCTTTCCCTACACCACTCACTGAGGAAATATTGGAATTAGTAGCGAGAAGAGAAATATACTCCTTCACTTATTGGTTCTCTAGCTATCAAAAATTAAATATAAGTGAGGAGGATCAACCAAAAACCACATTTACCATAAATGGGACTCTTACATGTATATAGCAATGCCCTTTGGCTTGAATAATGCACCTATGGTATTCAACAAGATAATGATAAATGCTCTCAAAGATTTCATGCATGAATTTTTTGGAAGTATACTTAGATGACTAGATGGTGTGTGGTTTGGTAAAATACCATGTACAAGTACTTCAAATGATGCTAAACAAATGTCAAAATATGCAGATTGCAGTAAATTTTAAAAAATGAATGTTTGCAGTATCCTATGAAATATTATTAGGGCACATTATATGTAAAGAAGGATTGGTGGTAGACCCTATGAAAGTTACATTAATCACGACTCTACCACTCGCTAAAATATTCTGGAATTTAAAAATTTCTTAGGATATATTGAATACCACCACAAATTTACAAAAGACTATGTTGGAATAGCTGCAACATTGAAGGAACTACTGAAAAAGAAAACTGATAGAATTATTGAATGAAATAAAGAATGTCAACTAACATTTGACACATTGAAAAAAATAATTATGGAGGCCCCTATACTAATCTTTTCAAACTGGAATACACCATTTCATGTACATGTATATACATCCAAAATTGCAATAAGAGTAGTATTAGCCCAACCTAAAGGTAATAAGGATCTTCCTATAGCCTTTGCAAGTAGGAAATTTCCCAAAGAAGAGAAAAATCATACTACTACTAAACAAGAAGCCTTAGCTATGATCTATGCACCACATAATTTAGACACTATTATTTTCAACACCATTCACTTTCTTTATAGATCATGAGCCATTGAATTACTTACTTAATAAACCTATTAGGGAAGGCAAGATATGTTGGTGGCTACTCTTGTTCTAGGAATTTGAGTTTAAGATAATGGTAAAATCGGGAAAGCACAATCAAGGTCCTGATTACCTATCAAGGATAGAAATAGGGAAAGAACCAGAAGACGATACACATCTATTATAATAAATGTGATATTGGAGGAGTTGTACAACATTGATATACTCTTTTATAAAGGATATTTTCTTACATATTTGTCAACACAAGATAAAAAAGATCTAGTGTGGAAGTCCCTACCTTATACATTAATATAAGGAGAATTGCATCACATAGGACGAGACAAAATTATAACAAGTTTTCTATGAACATGAAAGATAATCCATTTTGAGAGAAACACACAAAGGACTAGCAAAAGGACACAATTATGGTGAAACAACAACCAAGAGAGTTAAACTAGTTGGACTTTGTTGGCCAACCCTGCATAAAGATGCAAAAGTTTATATTAAGAGTTGTGATATTTTCCAAAGGGTGGGAAAACCTATTGTAAGAGATGAGATGCCCGTGAAACCAGTATTAGCATAGAACCCATTTGGAAAATGAATGTTAGATTTTATAGGACCCATAGATCCACCTGCTAAGCACTCAAGAGAAAGATTCATAAAAATAGGAGCAAAATACTTAACAAAATGAACAGAGCCATAACCTACTAAGGATTGTATTGCAAAGACTACTGCAAGATTTTTATATGAGAATATAATCACTAGGTATGGTTGATCATTGAGTATAGTAAGTGACCAAGGAAATTTTTTTGTCAATAAAGTAATTTTAGAGATCCTGTAAAATTTCATGATTACACACAATAAGAGCTCACCATATCATCCCTAAGCAAATAGATTAAGTGAAGCTTTGAATAAGATAATTGAGGCAATGTTTACCAAGATGTGTGGTGGAAATAAGTTAGAATGGGATATAAAGATACATGTGATACTCTGGGCCTACCACACATCCTATAAAAGGGCCAACAAGTTTACACCGTTCCAACTACCATATGGAATTGATATAGAAATCCCCATGAAATTTATAGTTCCCAACCTATGTACTACACTTGTACTTAGACAATGATGAGTCACTAGCACAAATGATAGGGAAGTTAGAAAAATTGGATGAGAACAAGCTCAAAGCTTTATACAACCAGTAAGTAGAGCATACAAGATAGAAGGCTTGGCATGATAGAAACCTATACACTAAGAATTTTTAAATAGGAGACCTAGTCCTACTATATGAAAAAAAATTCAAAAAATAAGGCAAGTTGAAAGTAAGGTGGTTAGGACCATACTATATAAATGATATTGCAGAATTAGGAGCAGTAAGATTTAGAAAATTAAATGGAAACCACATTGTAGGATGTGTTAATTGTGCAAGACTTAAAACATTACCACCAATCAAAGGGATGAAAATCATAAAAATAAAAAAGACATGTATATTATGTAAAATATGTATTATAGATCAATAAATGATAAAATCAAATTGTTAGTGATCTAAGGTTGTAAATGACTAGAAAAGAACACAAAATCGAACATGAGAAATATAAATAATGCCACCCACTATCTTAAAAACTATTTAAACACTCCTACACTTGATCCATACTCACTTGCACTCAAATTCTTTAAATGAAGAAACACTATCTAAGCTATACTATTTATATATACAACTAAAAAAATGGCAACCCCAACCTTGGTTAACATCACCGAGAAGCCACAAAATAAATATAAGAAGTATCCATTTGAATCAATGGAGGTCAATAAAGATGGGCCGTTCTTGAGCATCCCCATAGACATGGTCTACATAGAAGACATGAGGAAATATATCCATGAGCCAATAGCAGATATCGACCATAAATTTTTTGAAGAGCTCAAGAAAACCCTACTCACCCCTAACCAAACTTCATACCGACCTCACTATTAGGAGATAGGAAAGAAGCATCTTAATCTAAGGAAGGATTACCCAAACTTCTATGATGAACATGATTGGGTGAGGTTAGTTTTGATCAAATTACATGATGATTTTATATACCTCAACAAACCCTACCAAATAAAAAAATAGGTAATCCACATGGTAACAAGGTTAAGCATTGTTGGAGAGATCCCAAAAAATAAAGCAGTTAAGAAGGAAATAGTGTGTACACTTACCAAGGCAACACTAGATGGGCGAAGCTTTAGTTTTTGAGCAATTACAAACTTTCAGTGCGATACGCAACAATGGGGATTGCATAGAAGATTTACTATTCCAATAGGGAGGATTCTACCACAACCACAACCATTCATACTACATATCAGATGGTCATAGGAGGGAAGGATTTTGATCTATACAAGGTGATGAGTGAGTAGTTGATAGAAAACTCATAAAAAAGAAAAACCTCCTAATACAATTTTTGGTATGGCATGCTACTCATTTTCCTAGTCTTCTACTTTTTAAATGAGCTCCCAAATTTTAAAGGCAAGATGTGACAAGAAAACCTTTTGGTAGTGACACAGATAAAGATGCACACTCATTGGTTTCTAGATAGATAGATATATACTGCCGCATATTGGGGTTTCTTTAAAAGCTTCTAACAACAACTTCAAATAATATATGAGTCAGTAAAATAATATATCAATACTATTATATTTTTAGTAGATAAGGATTACACATATACAAAGGAAGTGGAGCCACAAACGACATGGATTCCTAAGATACCCTACAAAATTTCCCAAAGGGAAGTAGATGCTTATTCTGCAAACATTCTCAACAAGTCCAAAGACCTAAATGCAAAAATAATTGGGACATATGAGTAGATTATGGACCAGATACACAAGAAAAATACTAAGGATAAATTTGAAAGAAACAAAGAAAAATTCCAAAATCAACGGGGTATTCCACCAAAGGGAGAAACCACAACCACCAATTGATGTTATGACTACTACAAATGACACCATCTATCATGGTATTCTTCCACAAGTTCTCACAATGTATGGAGATACAAAAAAAATAACAAAGATAGGATGACACAAGTTCAATACAATATATAAGGAAGTTTAACAAAAGCTTGGAAGAGGTAATCAAGGATTTTCCTAGAACTGATAATTATCACACTCCAAGAGAAGAGGGATAAGTCCCTAAAAGATGAAGAGGAGATAAGGGAAAATCCATCAAGGAGGTAGGGTTTAACCTTACCATGGAATAAAAGGAGCGACTAGCAAAAGCCCAAGATAAAGAGCTCTGTATAAAATAGAGGGTTGACACTCTAATGGAGGGTGAGAAAATGGAAATAGACAAGGTGCATAAGGAAATAAAAAAGATCACCAAGAAGCTTCTAGATTCCATCTTGGAAGAATAAAATATAAAGAAGTAGGCAATGTCTCCTTTCACAAGTGGTGGAGAGGATGGGGGACAAGAAGAAAACACTAAAGAAGACTCCACATTTGTATCTCCAATTCAATCCATAAAAGACTTCCAAGCACAAAACAAACAATTGCAGCCATTGCCCACACCATAGCTACTCTAGTTGTCAGTAGCAAGATCCCAAATAAAATTGGCCAATATCTCCCCACTCCAGAATCTCTAACTTGGGGATTTCTTTCATGCCAACACAAGAGAAGTAATACTCCACCAATATGCGGAACAAGCAAAAAAATTTCCTTTCTAGCTCCAAAATTTTGTACATATGGAAATATCTTCATCAAATTATATGATGATTTGTCTCTTGCAATTAAAGCTCGAGTACTTAAAAAATAGAAAAGCAATGGCAATGCTATTATGTCAATAATGCAAAATAATTAGAAGAGGTGGTGCAGTCATTACAAAATTCAATATTGCGCAAAGGGACACTTCCCTTCCCCTACTATAGTAGCTAAAATAGTTGGTAGATGGTTTGAAATTCGATTTATAGTCACATAAGGCCAAAATAAAGTAGGAAGCATAACAAAAGATCCTAAAGAAAAAGTAGATGAGGCCACAAATAAATATGTAGCAACGCATTCTCAATTGTGTTACTGTAATTAATATTTAATTACACTTGCATAACTTTACTTAGGTTTTTCTTATGTAATAATTAGTTTACTTAATTAATAAGTAAGCTTTATTTAGTTGAGCTGTTTTTAGGTCAACATTAGGGTTGCATACATTGATTTTATAAAGCAATTCTCTTATTGTAATTTCTTAATTATGAACATTATCAATTTGCACATTTCATGCAAAGCTCTGCTTTTTTGATGTTTTCTCTTATGTAGAAGGTGTTTAGGTTTGCATGTCTAATCTAGGGTTTCTAACATGGTATCAGAGCCTTGACATGCAGCCCCTTCTCAAATTTTGGAGAAATTCATTACAGAGTTCATTCGGGGTTCCTCGAGGATTTTATGCCTTGAGAGTTCATTTATGCAGCGTCTTGGATCAGATCGGTCACCACCATTGGATTCAGAGCGCTTGAAAAATTCAGGTTTGGCTTTCATTTTACAGATTTTGGTCATGATTTGCTAGATTTGTGAGGGTTTCATGTTTGCTGATTTTTTAGAAGCTTTGGGGGAAGTCTATTTTTCGGAGCATCTTGAAGCAAAACAGACACTGCCATCGCGTTCCCAATGCCTCAAAATCGTAAGATTTCCCTTCATTTCATCGATTTTGGTGAAGTTGATTTGGAAGGCAATTTTTTTTAACCAGGGAGGCCGTACAACCTCCCCAACACGCATTTCGAGGCAAAAACGACACAAAAAAGGCAAAAAAAATAAAAAAATAGCGTTGGTTTTTGCATCACCCGCGCAGATGGAAGGTGCCACCTGGCGGCCACCGGGCAGCCACCACTCAGCTGCCGGTCCGCCACCGTTGAGCGGCACTCAGCCCCTCCGGCCGTCGGTCGGCCCAGCGCCCGCGGGCTCTAATACCCGCCGCCACGGTCACATGGGGGACCGGACGCTATGCGCCCAACCACCGACCGACTTCTACAGACTCCGCGTGGTCACATGGGTGACCAGGGGCTCCGCTTGAGCCCCCTATCCATTAGCCCTTGGTCGCGCACAGGACCAGGGGCCGAAATTTTTTTAGCCCCCTGGGCTGCCTATAGGCCTTATTGGCCATTCTGGAGCACTTTCACCAAATCAGGTATAACTTTTGCGTACGGAGTCGGTTTTTCACAAATGAGATATCATTGGAAATCTGGTTCTAAGCCTATTCTGTTGGTGTAGGTTATTTTATCTGATTATGCTCCAGTTTAATTTTGCAGGTCCTGGAACTCAGATGTTGTTGGTTTCACTCTGAAGGGCATATCTTTTGACTCGGTGATCTTTTTTTCGCTATTCTTGCGGTATTGGAAAGCTGGTTTAGTCCTCTACATAGATCTGAGGTCTTTTTTATTTTTCTATTTATTCATGTTTATGCATTCTCTCCTTTTGCAATCATTGGGTATTGTAATAAATGAGCTGATATAAAGTTCCATCAGGGGGGTTTCTTGCATAATAATATGATTAGGGTGTGCATGAACTTTGATATTCATCATGTTTTGATGGCAACTCGCATGGGTTGTAATCAGGTTTCTTAGTTTATTTTGGTCACATTTTTGTCTTAGCTTGACACATCATATTCATATCGGTTCACACTTTAGATTGAGAGCCTATGGTTAATGATCCGCATCGGATCCATCTCACTTTGAGGGCCACTACATTTGTGGTTAATGTTCCAGAGTATTTATGGTAATTTTTCCCATGGAAGAGTTTCAGTATTATTTTGACATCGGCATCGAGATTCACGGCTTCCAATTTCTGTCATCTTCATATCATCGACTGTTGCTTCATAGATTCCAAGGTTGTTCCAGTTTAGAGTGTTCGAGTGTTCTGTGGCATTGGGTCTGCTATTGCTTTTATCACGATTCCTTGAGTCAATCAGTGACTCTCATCCGGTTTTAGTAGTAGACAAAATTATCTTTCCTTGCTTGCCAGATTGCGGTTCTAGTGTTACTCCATAGTGTTCTTCCAGTGCTTCTTTGCAGCAGTCATCTCATTGTATGGGGGTTGTCCCACTGGGTTTTCCTTCTCTACCTCATTATTGCATTTGTACATGGGTACCTGATCAGGCCTTATTGTCGGGACCCATTGATGCTTTCTTACATTCATCTTAGTTTTAGGTGCATGCTTTTTTAGTATCCCCAAGTTGCACTTATGAGGGGGGTGTTAGTGTAATTAATATTTAATTACACTTGCATAACTTTACTTAGGTTTTTCTTAGGTAATAATTAGTTTACTTAATTAATAAGTAAGCTTTATTTAGTTGAGTTATTTTTAGGTCAACATTAGGGTTGCATACATTGCTTTTATAAAGCAATTCTCTTATTGTAATTTCTTAATTCTAAATATTATCAATTTGCACATTTCATACAAAGCTGTACTTTTTTTATTGTTTTTCTCTTTTGTAGAAGGTGTTTAGGTTTGCATGTCTGATCTAGGTTTGTGAAAAATGGAGTTCGGATGCAATAAGGCCAAAATAAAGTAGGAATCATAACAAAAGATCCTAAAGAAAAAGTAGATGAGGCCACAAATAAATATGTAGCAACGCATTCTCAACTGGAGATATAAATCAAGAATATTAAGGGAATCATTTCCAAGGCAAATATACTATACCAAATTTGTCTTTAATGACCTAACCTCACAAAGAACCTAAAGGATCAGAACGTATAGTTGGAGGCCCAAATAGTACAGGTTGCATGTTCATATGATCCCATCAAGGACATGAATGGAGCCATCATAGCACAAATAGAAAATATGCACACCCAGTTACAATAAACCCAAGAACAAATGTAACATATTAAAATGCAAGTCAAACAGCTAAGGGAGACTATCAACATCAAACTAGCACACTTGAGCAAAGCTCTAGGAGAAGCCAAAAATGCAGCACAACAAATTCAAATACCTACTAATATTTCAAAGGTCGAAGCTGCAAGTATAAAAACCCAAGGACACATTAAGGTACTCTAGCAAGCAAAGAAGCAATGGGATATTGCATTGGTGCAACTAAAGGTGATATATAAACACATCCTACTCAGGAACTAAGCACCATGTTTTGAGGACCAGATATAATTTTGAAAGGGGGGATGATGTTAGCAGGATAAAGGGCAAGGATTAGAAGCTACCATAACCTACTACAAAGGAATATAGATTAAGGGGTGCCCTATAAGAGTCACATCTCTATGAGAGACAAATCATTAATATATATGTAATAGATATCAAAGTAAGAGGGAATCATATAGAAAGGGACTATAATACAAAGTAGAGACTAATACCTCTTATCGTAATTATTATATGAATATATAAATATATGGTCATAAGGGTTTAATACATGTATGTGTTATGGATGAATGTTGCCTTTGTTTAAGTTAGATATGAAATGTTGATAGATATAGATTCCTATTGCACTTACTCTTTTCTCTCATTGTATCCTCTAGGGTATAAATAAACTACATAAGGGATACCAAGGTATACATCTTCAGACTGTAATTCCCATTTCCTCTTGCCAATGCTAATGTTGGTGAATTTATTAATAATGAACCTGAGATCAATTTTATCCCCATATTATTCTCTTAAAACCCTTTTCAATTATTCCTAGGACCAAATTCTTGCATTAGGGAGACTTCTATACCAATCTCTAGCTTTATTAGTCAAATATTGCATGAACAATTTTATCACCACATCCTCATGTTCAATTTAAAAATCATTAACTAAATTCAAGAACATTTTGAGATGATATTCACTTGAAAAATAATTATTTCTAGAGAATTTGACCATAAAGGATTTTGGCTCATTAGAAATAACATCTGGATATCTAGGTATATTAATAAAATCTAAATTCATATACCTATCTAGCTGCAAATGTCTTCTACCTTGAAAATCAGTAGTAGCAACATTAGAATGAACATTTTTCTAGTTTGCAAGATTTGGACCTCCCCCCTAATTTAGAACTTGACCACCTATGTTAGCGTTACAAGGTTGATATTGGCCATAGCCACCCAAATTTTATGATTGCCAATTTAATTGGGGTTATGGATTAGGCATGGGGATATTTTGGTTTAATGGTGTTGATATTGGTGCACAAATAGTTTGGATACTTCTTTGTTGAGGGTTTGAAGTTGTAACATATACCAATGGTGCCTTCTACACATAATTCATGGGAATGTTATGTGATTTCACATTTTTGAGAGGAAAATTCTAAGAATAAGAGAGTTTTAAAGAATCCATTCTCATTCTCATATCATCTTGCATTCTCATAGCCTCCATTCTCTCTAATTTTGCCTTAAGGTCATTTACTTCTTTCAATAATTCCTCTTCACTTTGAACTTGTTTCCTAAGTTAGATGCCTTATGGGAAGATATGTCAACCTATGCATCCCTATATTGAATAGTATGAGAAATAAAGGCACTCAAACCCGAGGATGGGATATTTCTTTGTTTTGTTGGCCTATTTGTAGGATTAACCTAAGTAGCAATGGTTATAATCATATTGGGAGAACTAATATGAGCATACAAACCTTCTTTAAGCTTATACTCTCTTTGAACTTGTTCTTTTTCTATCTCAATTTTTTTTAGGAATTCATCATACTTAGGGCTCATCCAATTTCTTTCATCTCTTAGAAATTTAGCATTTATTTCAAACATTTGGGCATTACTACCTAGTAGAGGTGTGGTCAAATTACTTTCCTCATGATTTATAAAAGTTTCAATGAGAGAGTTTTTAGACTTACCCGTGTCCTTAGCTTTCCATATTTGCATTAAGTTAGAAGCTTGTTAGGTAACTTCTTTCTAGGATTTGTGTGGAATGAAGATTTTTTTCCATCCATATTTGATAATGATAATTTTTCTTTCAAAAATCACAAGTTAGAAGATCAAAAAGTTGCCACCCACAAATGGTTATAAAGATTTAACAAATTTCTTACAAGAATATTTGAATTATAGACACATATAGAGCTTTCCCTTAATACCTAATTAATTAGTGTATCTATTCATACACACAACTTAGTACACATAAAGATCCTTAATATCTAAGCAATTCATCATTAAAAAGGGGCTTCATTTAATTATCAACTAGGGAATCATAAACTTAAGATTATGTTGGCACTATATACACATTGAAGAATCCTATATTAATCAATTGAGGATAGGTACTGAAAGAATAATTCAAAATGACTTTTACTTAAAGAAAGAATAATAAATAATCTAACTACTGCTAGTTGCTATGGGTACCTATTACTTCCATGGACTGTAACTGATTAATTTATGCTACAACGTGCATCTATTCTAACTTAATCATTGATTTGAATATAAAATTAAACATTAAATTAGAAATCTTGAAATAATAATGAATTGTATTGTAAAGAATTAGAATTCAAAACTTCAATACATAATATAAATACTACTATGTGGAGTTGGAAGTACCTCAAGTGGCTCTTGCTTGAGTTTTTTGTTCCACATTATCTTCAATTAACTCAACGAATCAAATATCAAGAGAAATCTTATTTATTGTAATATACCAGACATCAAAACACACTGTAGAAACTGTTATTCAATCTAATTTCTACAAATATCTATCACATATCTTCTAACTCGATCTCTCAATAGGAAACCTTCCTAAATAGGGCATGTTAGAGTCCATTTATTATCAAACTATAAACAAACTTATCCATAAATTTTGACTCTTCCTAGAATATTGGAAGGGGACTTGAGTTTATTAAATTTGTAAAAACAACTAACTACTAGAAGCAAGAGTGCAAAAATCAAAACAAGGATTCTACATCTTTTAAGAAATTTTCTATATCATAGGAACGTGCTAGACAAAGAATCGTTATAATAAATGTCATTCCTATTCAAAACATCTTCTTCTTTAAAATTTATTCATTGGATGGAATGCAACATGGTTAATTATGTCCATGACTCCCAATTGTTGTCTTCATCACATTCTAAAAACATGTTGATGTCATGGTTGATTGACTCCTTCACGATGTTGAACTATCACCCCTTTGTTGGGGGTTAAAAATATTTATGTTGCAGGATAATAGGTCTTTGAGCCATAAGAGTTAGTCTTTATTTATAATGGCACATTCATAGTTAATCACTATAATTACTCAATAAATTATTCTACATTTATAGACATCTAAAATATATGCATACATGTACCACATACATAGTCTTTAAATGCTTGAAATAATTAAAGGTATATAAAAAGGTATTGGTAATTTTTAAAAAGCTTAGCAAAAATAAGATAGAAATCATAAAATAGCAGTAAGAACTAGTCAATTCTATGCCTCATCATTTCCCCCCAAATTAAGCTCTTTCTTATCCTTAGGTTCAGGGCTAAAGGTTATATTACAATGCAATTTCCCTGTAGTCCATCGCTCTGGTTACCCATATGCCCTACTTCAAGTAAAAGCTTTGTTGGTCTAATATCTTTTCCCATCTATCTTCCTCTGTTGTATCTATCTTTGGTTTCCTTCCCGTCCAATGTGGGATAAGAAACAAAAGGAGAGGAGGATGAAAGGTAAGGGGAAGCCAAGTGATTCTATTTTTTTAGGGAAACTGTGATGTACTTATGTGCTCTTTTAACTATTGCCACATAGTTGAAAATGGAATGGGGTTCCTTATTTTTGAGTTATGAGGTAAGCTCCCTCCATCTACCTTGGGAAAATTTAAGTGCATGCTTAATTGTTACTGTTCCAAGTTCTTGAAATCTCTTGTAGTATTTTTCTCTAGTACATCCCATTATTTTCACTGCCACTCCCTCCTTTTCTATAAGATCAATCCACTAATCCACCACTACTTTTGGATCTTCTGATTCTTCCCTCAACTAAAGAGGGGATGATTTCCTCTTTCTTGATATTCTTGATGCAAGTTCCCACTCAAATGTTCATTCCTGATATGGGAAGCCAGTGCCCTGAGTTGAAAATCTCCTAGAAACATAAGTGGGTTCCATTTAGTTTCATAGGAAAGAATTAGGTTGTGTAAATATAATCTACACAACTGATCTTGCATTTCTAGTGTGGATTGCTGGAATACTTTTAAAAGCAGTGTTGGTGAATATACTGTGAGAGGGAGGTCACTAATTATTTAGATAAATGGAAAACTAATAAATTTTTCTTGGAGAAATAGAGTATACACTTTGAACAAAGGTCTACACCTCAATAGTAGGATTGTTTTGTCTGTCAATTCTTTTATCTTTACTTTCAATTTCATAATATGTGTTTCTTGTTTTTCAACCACTCTGGCGTGAGTTACTAATAATTCATATTTTTCCTTTTCCTAGTCTTTTTTCTTCCAAGAAAACTATTTTGTTCTATTCCATAACTCTATGTCGAGTGTTACCATAGTGGGAGAATTAGGTGTCCTTGGGTATTCAATTGGGTTTATAGGATGTTGATTCCTTTTGCTCATTTCAAATATATCCAGTTTTTCAATTGTTTCCAGTCTCGAGCTTGCTCAAATTTCTACAATTTCTCTTCCAATTCCCTAATCCTAGCATCCTTGTTACTCTCCCTTTGTTGGTATGTTTTGAGTTTCTCTTCTAAATTGTTTATCCTTTACAAATCTGCCTTTATTAATTATTTATTTAAATTTTTTCTTCCTCCTTTTCCAAAAACATCTCTTCATGAGCCTCATTAGGTGACACAAACCCTTCCTCAAAGACAGGGCTATTCTGAGGTTTTCTTTTCTTTCAATAAATCCTTAGAATTAACTCTATACTGTTGCTTAAGTACAAGGGTTGCAATGTCCTTAGCTTCTTATCTTTACTAGCCAACTTCTCCTCTTTAGGTTCTGACTCAATCTTAATTTCCATAATTTTCTCTTTATAAGTGTTGGTTTCCTTCTTTTTAGAGCCCTTTTTCTTGAGGTGATGTGATCAACTCTTTGGTTGTGCCAACTTTCTCTACCTTTTCTTAGATGTAGAAGTGGGAATTGTACTCTTTCTTTGTTGTTGCTTGGCCTTAGAGGGGATCCTTGTAGAAGCAAGGTTTTTAGGTGCCTCTTCTGTTATGGGATGACTCATAAAAGTTACAGGTGTTAATTCTTGTGCTTCTTGTTTTGTTTTCCTACCAGTGTTGTAGGCAGGTGAAGTGATGGGTTAGGTAGAGTATTCATATCCTTTTGTTGTAATCACAGAGGGCTTATCTACTTCATTTTTCATGTTTAACTGTTCTCCCTCCGGCCTTATAACAATATTATTAACATCATTGCAACTTAAAAATTTCTCCCAAGCTATGTTGGGAAACTGAATTATGAGACTTCTTTTAACTAATAAAGTAACCAAACAAAAATGTGATAATGCAAAAAAATTGCTTTCTTTTATATTCCACAGACATTCTCTTTAAGAGGTTATACAATTTTTTTGGAACATTCACCAACAATTGATGGCACAAGTGATTAAGAAGTTTAAAATGTACAGTATATAGGAGATATTGTCTACCATCACAGGTTAAGTATTTAACTATGTAAGAGGCTACATAGGCCCACAACCAAGGTAAAGAGATTTTCTTAGTACCTTGTGTTGAAAATTCTAGGTTCTCTCTTGGTAGTTTGAACTCATTTCTTGTTGAAATGGCATTTTCTATGATCAAGAATTCTTATCCTATCCTTAGGAGCCCTAAAAATTCTAGCACCACTACCTCTGATGTGTCTACCCTTAAACCCTTATTTGTAGCTTCATCATTTTGTAGTGTACTAGCAAATTCCTAGGTGATTTCCTCATTAATTTTTATCAACAAAAGGAAATAGTCCATCCAACCAACCTATTGGAAAATTGGAAGGAATTATTAGTCCTCCAATAATAGGTTATACATTGTTGGTTCCCTTCCTATGATATCACTTCCCATTCTGCTAGATATATTCTACAACTTATAATTTCTTATCTCCAAAATTTTGGATGTTAATGCTTCTGCTTCTGGTAAGATGTTTACACGTTATTGCTTTTTTGTACTTTGTATGCTTCTCTAGTGGATGATAGCTAATTGGCCAAGGGAAATTTGGAAGAAATTTTAAAATAAAAAATAATAGAATGACATACTAGTATACACCCCAACTTAATTAGGCTATTTGTCCTCAATAGCATGGTGCAAAAAAGATGGGGATAAAATATTTCTAAGCAATTACAGATAATGTATGCAATAAATTGAATTGCATGTAAAATATTGAGATTATAAATAGATCAGTATAATTTAGTGTTTAATTATAATAAATAACATGAAAAGTACCTAAGACTGTGGTAGGATGGAAAGGTGACACATGTGAGGAAATATGATTATCGTCATACAACTATAAAGAATTATGTTTGATATGATAAAATTAAAATGATAGTATTGCAAGCAGACGTGTCAAAGAAATATTGAGTGTGATGAAGGCACATGGTATGCAAAGTGACAAATTGAAATAGAAGGTTTCACAAAGTACGTGATGATATGACGTGAGAGTGAATGAAGTGTACTAGAGCGTAGTTGTTGCATGTCAGAGTGATGGAAAAGGGGATAAGCATTAATTGACATGGGTAAAATGGATTTGAATGGAATGAAGTGCTATGGGTGTATTGAGAAATAGAGTGGAATAGGTGCTACAAATAGCGACATAATAGGTCCCTTTATTTGTATATGCCTCGAGGCATGTTGCTATAGGTCATGTAAGCATCTACTGTATGTCCAAAAAAGTGAATGCTAATGATCATAACCTGTGCATGTGTGTGCATGTGAGAGGTGTTATTTATGAGCAATCATGTTTGGGAAATATCAGTAGACAAGCCGTGTGACTCATCTACTAAGACTTCATATGGCGTGTTGCTTGTATCTACACATGGATCATACAATTTTGTCTTGAATTTTTGTTGTAGGGAATATAAGAAGTCATCCTTTTAGAGTGGCTTCTTATAAAGCCTTAGTTTGTGGCCATTTACTAAGAGTGAGAATCTTATTTCATCAATGGTGGTTAGTTGAACTACTTTGTTAGGAAAAAAATGTTGAATCTCATAGGGGCAAAGCCATATTGTTTGTAACTTCCCCTTATGGGCTTTATATCTGGAATCATAAAGAAATTCTCAATCCCCCGAATTGAACTATTTAGTCTTGATAAATTGATAATGTCAGATCACATCCTCTATTTTTGTACTATTTAAGTGTGATGAATTGCTTCCATGTGTATCTCATCTAAAACATTAAGATTACACAATCTCTCTTTTTATTCTTCAGATATATCCATTCCTAGTTGCATTGTTTTTCAGAGTGTCTTATATTAAAACTCAATGGGAAGGATTGCCTTTTTTTCATATACTAGTTCATATGGTGTGAAGCCAATTGTAGTCTTCTAGGCTCTCTTATAAGCCCTAACTATTTTGGGTAACCTTCTGGCCCAATCTTGCTTGTGAAGTTGTATTTTTTTTGTTAGAATACTCTTTATTTTCCTATTGGTAGCTTCCACTTGACCATTAGCCTGAGGGAGGTAGGGTGTAGATTTCCTATGTCTGATCTCATATTCTTGTACTAATTTGTTGATCATGTTTGAAGTGAATTGAGGCCCTTGGTCTATTACTATTTCTATAGGAACACCATACCTTGTAAAGATGTCTTCATAAAGAAACTTAGCAACATTTCCATCCCTTGCAAATTGTAAGGCTTTTACCTTCACCCATTTTTGTTAAGATAATTTGTGCATACCAAAATATATTCCTTGTTATTTGATGTTGGAGCTATGGGACCAAAAAAATCCACTCCCTACTTATCAAATGGTGTGTTGGTGTTTCAATTTGTACCTCTGGTATGTGAATTAGAAACAGATAACTATGCATAAACTTCTCTTTGAATTGGAAGGGGAGGCTCCCTCTTTGCTAATGTTGCTTAAAGAAAGTAAAATAAAATAATTTTCCAATATTTTTGTTCAACTAAGAGCACAAGGTTTTGAAACTCAAGCGTCGTAGTTGAGATTTTCTCTTTTGAAGTTAAACTATGACTAAGCCTACTCTAATGATGCTTCTAAGTACTCACGTAAATTCAAATATTGAGATTTCAAAATGAACAAGGAATGATTCTTCAACACAAATAATTAAACAAAATTTCTTTCAATGCACACCTATTGTACTTCCAATGCAAGCTGAAATAGAGATCATATAAGTAGAACACATATAAAACAAAAATCTAGGACATTATATCAGGGCGGTAAAGTAGGCACAAGACTTTATTTTCTCAAATTTCAAGTAACAAAGATTACACTTCTGGGACAACAGGATTGTAGCAATAAAAGGCTTACAACTTAGCCATCAAACCAAAATACATTGACACAAGACAAATAAATCGAACAATAACTTGCAGCTAAAAGAGACTTGAAAGGTTGCTCTAACACTAAGTGAATTGACACTAAATAACACCTTGCATGAAACAAGTAGTTTCAATAATTTGCTATCACAAGCACAGTTAAAGAAAAATGGGCAAGGTTGCCCTTATTTATACACAAGCAGAGGAGTAGAGAACCCTAAAATCTCCTTACTTTTACAAAGACTTTCCAACATGCAAAGCTTTATTTCTAAAACTAAAAGAAGATAAAAATCTAACAACCTATGAAAGCATAGAAACAGGGAAAGTGCTAACTATTACATCTTGATTCTTTCTTCTTCAAAGAATGGATAAGAATAGAAATAAAGCTGGGAGAAAGTTGTTACTTTAAATCTCAACCACATCTGCTAAAAAGTGGGAAACTGTATCTCTATCAGGAGCATCAATACTATCTATAACAAAGTTATGCTTTTCTAGGATCTCTTCACCTTCTGCAATTGAACTTAGAGAATCTTTCACATCTTCAACTATTTTATCGAATCTTGCTGACATCGTTGCAATTTGACATCTTTCAAGGAACAGGATCATTGAAAACACTGCCACAAACAATATTCTGGAACTTTGCCTATACTTCATCAAGCTTAGTGTAAGAACCATCACCACCATGATACTAACAATGAATCTCTAAAAAAAATTCACTTATGAACTAGAGAACATCAACCACCCTTTGCTTGTATACAACTAACTCTTCAGATATCTTTTCATAAATTTTCACCTTGAAGAGGTGACATTCTCTCCATGCAAGGATTTGCCTCTTATATTTTCTTGAAACCATTGAATCATATGTTGTCTTCAAATCAGTAATGATAATCTCATGTATAGGATTCACCTCTGCTATACATTGCTCAAATCCTTGAATCCCTTGATGCAAATCATGAGCATTATATCTCAACTGATATATTTATGCAAGAACAACTCTGACTTTGATGATGAAATCCTCAATCCAATCCCGCATATGCTTCCCATATATTACCAACTACCTTAACTATTGCTAATTAGCTGGTGTCTCTAGAATCCGGGGCAAAAACTAAGTATCTTGTGAAGTGTTGTGAAGAAGATTAGAAATATATTGCCCGAGTTGTTGATTTTCAACCTTGAGGGTTATTTTATCCTCTCCATATTTTAGTACTCTTTCCTTGAGATTTCTAGTTGCAACCTCAAATATATTCACATCGGTGTACCTTGTACTTTTTTCGAGATTGGCCTTAACCATTATGAAACCATCAATTTCCATTTCATCAATATTTTTATCTTCTGGAGGCATAGGAGTCTCCATGATAATTTCTCCCTCTGGATTCCTTTCAAAGTGAACTTTTTTCTTTGGTCTCTTCATAGGTGCATCCTAGTAAATATTGTCAAATTCTCCTGAGTTTAGCTAATATGAAGGCCTCCTCCTCTTCCTTCCTAGGGAGTTATTAAGCCAAGATGTGTCTCTACTAACTTCCTTGGGAGGTTTAGTTGCAACTTCTTCAACTTATTCATCTTATAAGTTAATATGGATTGGAGAAGATCTCGATGATGGTGGAGAATCAAGTGTCAAAGGCACTACTTCTTCTACTTGTGGCGTGGGCTCTTTAGGTGGAGCTTCTACTACAACTATCGATTACTCTTGTAGAATTATATTGGAAAAGTCCAATCTTCTCTTTACATTCTTTGTTGTTCTTCTACCCTTCACACCTTCTAGAACATGACTCATAGCCTTCATTTTTGGTTGAGGTCTAGAAGAAGAAGGAAGAGATAACTATACTATTGGCGGCTCTACGATTTGAATAGATTACTTCTGATTCCTCTTGAGGCCTAAGAAAATATTGTTGTTCTTAATGACTTGACTCATTCTTTCTTCAATTGAAGTGCACTCCTTGTTGGACCAATTTACTTATGAAAGCAACTGCTACTCAATTTGATTTTCAGCGTACATAGGAAGAAGTACATCTCCATCATCATTGAATAATCCTTCAATATCTTCTAAAAAGCAATCTTTCATTTGATGGAGTGTAATCCTGCTATTACCGTGCTTCCGTACCTTGAACTCATCTTTGCAATTAGCCCAAAAATCTTCAAGTGCAAGCACGTGAGCATAATTCTGACCAAGACAAGATGCAATGACTCCATGAGGATCGCATGATCGTCTCTCGCTGAATGGATTGAGACAAAATTTAGATAACTCATTGCCCATTAACTTAGCATCTGACGATGATCTACATCAGTAGATTTCCAACTCAAATGGAAAATTTTAAGCAGGTTTCTTTTGATTCCGCAAGTGTGAACTTCATACGCTTGCCTTAGAAACTCTATGAAAACCACCTCATTTGAAGGATATCTTGGAAACATGACTAGGGCACTTGAGAAGCTGTACACTCTGATGTAGGTGAAGGTAGGAAACTGGATGAACCAATTTTCCCACTTCACCATTACTGCCTTGGCAGTTGATGAAATCCGTAAATGCAACTCATTGTCTAGGTCTCTCATCATATGCACCAAGAAAGCCTCAATTACCCTTTTATAGTGATGTGCCGATTCTAAAACCTCCAGCTGAGGGTAATGATTCTAAACATATTGTACATCCAGATTTCCATTGATGTTCAACCCTTTGAATTTTCCTTGAAAGGCCACTAGGTAGACCAAGTAGGAAGTCATGTGAAACTCATGGATTTTGAAATATTCAGTTATTTTCTGGTGAATACTATCGCTCATCAAATTTGGCCAGTCATAGAATTCTATTTTCTTCATGATATGGGAGATGACATAGAACATCCAAGGCTGGAATTTTGTAGCTTTTGATTGACCAGTGACTCGGTTGAACAGAGTGGTCATTATTGTAAACTCCTCCTTGAACTCTCTATGCCCCACGTTCTTCGACAAAGTGTTATGTTTTTCTTTCAACCATCTTTGTGCAAATTTCTTGCGATATTTATCCTTGTGCATGTCCCAAACCTTTTCACATTCTTCAATGGAGATGGCTAGACTTTCAAACCAAGGTGGTATTGAAAATAAATTTTCAATCATGTCTAGCTTGAGGCTGCAAACAACCCTTCCATATGTTGTTTGAATTTCTTGTGTTTTGGCGTTGTAATGCTTGATGCAAGCAATTGCAAACTCTAAACTTTGCACCGAGACAAGAATTGATGCTGTTGCAAGTAATCGAAAATGACCAAGGTGCCTGATGCAACATTTCCTACTTCTTCCAAAGCACATAGTTTGAACACTGGTTTGATATGATGCAAGTCAATCTCAAATTTTTTGATGAAATCATGATATAGCACTGATTTGGTCTTGAATTCGATGGGAGAGTACTCCATATTGAAAAACTTGAAGATTGACTGTAATCTTGATTATGTTTGGACAATTTTTGCATAAACCTTAAATTTAGCTTGCTAATTTTTCTTCTTCAAATAGACAAATTTTTCAATAAAAAATCTAAGATATGGGTTTTGTAGAGATTCTTGTTGCAAGAGGACCCAAATCATTCTTTTTAAAATTTTTTGATGGCTAGTTGAAAAAGCAGCAAACCTTAAATTCTCAAATTTTTGACAAAAAAAACTGAGAGATGGGTTTTGTGTAGAATCACATTTGAGAGGAGCCTAGATGATCAAATGTTGAATATACAGAAGATTTCTTGGAAATGCATGGAAAAATTAGGTTCTTGAAAAATATTTTTTTTTTCAAAAATGTTGAGAATCATAAACCAAGCTGACCTAGATTGCTGAAAATTGAAAAAGATGACCTCCTCCTTCTGAAAATTGATTTCTATGTGAGCTGATTCTAAAAATATAGAGAACTCTAAAAAATCTTCAAGTTTTAGCCTTCAAATTCTTGAAATAGGGAAAATTCTTGGTTTCTCTTCTCTTGCCTTGAAGTCACCTACAAAAATTTATGAAGAATGAATGCACAAAGTTGCCTTAAATAAGTTTTTAGGTTGAGAACTGCCTTGCTTCCTAAACTTAGAGTTGTGAAACCCTAAAACAGTGCATGCATGTGGGTGCTTTGTTTTTTGTTTTTTTGTTTGAAAGATGAGATTTCAAAAAATTTCTCTAAGGCATGAAAGCTTGGACACCACCCTTGGAGGACAACCATTTTCTTGAATTTCCATAAATTTAGCTTGATTTTGACCTCAGTTTGAATTTGATTTCTAGACACTTGGTGAATCATGTGATCTGGTAGAATGATCCATCACGAAGCCTGATTAATTATGAGAAGATTATCTTGGAGGCAACTTCTGATAAAAACTTCATTTGACCCCTCAAAAAGTTGGGCACCCTTGGCTACTTGGGGCACCCAGGCTTACTAGTGTTAGCCATTTTTGAAATTCTTTAGCTTTTGCTTATTTTCCTCACCTTCAGATGATTTCACAATTTCGAGAGCTAGATTGACTTGATCAACTGGTTGTCAAATTCGCTAGATAGCTTGATGAATTCTGAGGAGGGTCTTCTAGAGATGATATCTTCTGAAAACTAATTTCAGGTGAAAATTCTAGGCACCCCTATCTAGCTGGGGTGCCTTTATTGCCCAGACTTAGTCATTTTTGGATTTTCAAATTTTATACTTGCTTTCTGATCCTCTAATGAATTCTCAATTTGAGATGATCCAGAGGTTCGACGAACTGATAGCTGGACTCGCTGGATAGCTCAAAGGATTTTGAAGGGGGTCTTCTGGGAATGATATTTTTGAAAGCTGAATCTTGGGGGTCAAAATCTTGGGCGCCCTTGGATACTTGGGTTTTGTGCACCCTGCATTCTCCTTAAGGGAATGTATGCTCCTAGTTTCCATGCTTTCATCTACATACAAGCCTGCACATGTTTTTATTTTTTTCCCTTGGGAGGCCCAATTTTGTTGTCCCCTTTCATGAATCTGTGTCCAATGGACTGATAAGGCCCTTGGATTCTAAGATTAGCAAGCAATCATCCCATAGAAATTTCCAACAATGTTGAAATATTTTATACCACCCTTGGATGCACATCATTTATATCCAATCAAAGAGAT
Organism: Sequoiadendron giganteum; assembly: GCA_007115665.2. Lineage (NCBI taxonomy): Eukaryota > Viridiplantae > Streptophyta > Pinopsida > Cupressales > Cupressaceae > Sequoiadendron > Sequoiadendron giganteum. The sequence goes on along the minus strand of CM021100.1, from coordinate 904,720,205 downwards.
CCTATGTGTGTATCCAGTTGAAATCCATGATTATTTTTGATGAATTTGGGTCTTTGGGGTTTTAAAGCTCCTTAATTGTGTCTGATTAGGGTTCTACATTGCATGTAGGGTTTAAACCCTCCTAAAAACCTAGTGCTTTTTCCTTGTCACTTTTGTTCTATTCACTCATTGACCTTTTTGCACCCAGTCCCCAATTGGCTAAGCTACAACTTATGTCTTAGGTGGTCATGTTTTTACAAACCTCTTTACCCATGTCTTCCACTCTTAGCCCTAGTTTAAATATTTGATTAACATCTTATGTTTGAGGGGCCAAAAAATATTTTTTGCCCAAGTCTTATTTACATAGGCATGACCCCTTTTATGAACAACTTTGAAACACATGCTAATTACCACCACTTAAGTCTTTGTATTTCCCATCGTTGAAACCTTAATGTTCATCGGCTTCATTTCCATGATGAACAAAGAACTCATTTCCTTTGCATCGCTTGTCGCTATAATCTTTTGGCCTTTGTGTTTCACTTCCATGACGTGCGATGGCCTATATGTCCCTTCACATTGCATGGAATCTTTGAATCACTAATACATATTTGAACCTTGAAACATTTCCAAGGATATGTGATGGCCGATGGGAGAATATTCCTTTGAATATTCTTTCCATTGGAGGGAATCTTCACATCATGTCTTTACATTTTATCGGTGGGTGCCTTCTGCGATGAGCAATGAGGGGTTGAGATTAAACAACAAACATCCAATGAATGAGGTTGCATCGTGCTCTTGCTTCACATCACTATTGTGAAGCAAGGTGGTGGAGTGGTTTGCACGATGCATGATGGGCAAAGATGTGGGTTATGTTTTTCCTTGGAGCATCGCTATTTCGTGTTGAAAGGCTTAAGTCAAATATATGATGTGTGATGAACGACCTTGATTTGAAGGTGGAGATCAACAATGATGATTTAATCTTGGCTCGATGTTTAATATCATTCCTCCATCTTGCATTTGATGACCAACATTCACAATTCATTGGTCAATTACTCTTATTCATGATAGATTTGTAGAATTGATGTCTCAGCGACATTCCCAACTACTAGATCAAATTTGATCGACTATGGCATAATTTTTTACGCCTTTTCAATGCTGCTTTTCAGAATTGGATGACACCATTGCTCTTCGATGTGTTGCAAAGGCTACATATCTCTTGTCAGGGTATGTTGGTCTGATATTTTTCTATGGATTTCGTGGGTGCCCATCCCTGAATTCATGTGAGTCATCATTCTAGGGCTTATTCGAGTTGTCAGAGCCTTTATGGATAGTTATGTTGCTCTATAATGGGAGAAATTTAGATCATCTTTTTTGATTGAATTCATCTTCTTGTAACCCTAGTTAGGTTAGGGTTAGGGTTTTGAATTCAAACCTCACTTATGCCTGAACTAAAAAGGAAAAGTTTGTATTTTTTTCAGGGGTTGTTCTTCTTGTGGCTCCTCTAGGGTTTTTCTTTTGCAAACACTATATTTCACATTTTCTATTGTAAAGATTGGCTATATGCCTTTATATTAATGGAGTTGATCATTTTTCTTGGTTATATCCTCTTTTATGTTTGAGTAATCTTCATTACCTTCATTTTTGAGTGTTTTTTTTCATCTTATGTATACATGTTTGAGTTAAAATAGTTTGCAATTGTTGTGTTTGAGAAATTCTCTTTCCTTCCAATGTTCTATCATACCCTAACCTTCTTGTATCCCTATGAAATCAACCAAATAGAGAGTTGTGTGAGTTCTTTGGTCCCCTTCTTTGATGTATTGAGAAAATATTAGCCAAGAAGAAGCAACCTTTCCTTCTTGGTGTATCATCTCCATCTTTCATTTGATGTTCTCCTTATCCCCTTTTCCTTATGAGTTGTTAGTGGTAGGATTTCATGTGCTAGGTTGGATCAACACATTGCACTAGGATTAACAAAGGAAGTCGACCTTCTCTGGAGATTCAACCTCATTTGTGTAAGGTCCCGCACCTTGAGGTTGTTTCTATTGTGTCATTGGAATGTCGAGCTTTGTGCTCAATAGGGTAAAATTTCATATGACAACACCTTTCTCATAATTTCATCAATAGCTAGGATCATATGGAGACTGTATTCTTGGTATGATTTCGAGTTCTAATTGATGTTGCTAATTTATATCATCATTTTTCTTAAATTAAAAGAGGTGAAGGTGAATTTATCACAACCTTTAATGATCAATTTGAAAATTCATATTTAGGGTTAAGTGATCTTTATAATATTAATGAACCTACCACTTTATTCATTTATTATGTTGCTTTAGATCATCTCACTTGAATGTTTGTTAAAAGGAGAGTGCTTCCTATTGCTAATTTATATGAAGATTTGTTGCAAGTATGTTTCTGGTGTTGTCATTGATGTCAACCTTTAGTATAATCAGGAAGATTGATGTAGTGATGTCAAGAATGAGTGTGTTGCACTATGCTATTTTTAGTGTTGTCACTGATGTCAACCTCTAGTGTGGTGTTGAGCAGATATTGTATCTGTGGTGATTGTTGGTATTGCAAATACTGTAGTCATGATGAGAAAGTGTATTAGTGTTGTGTTGGTGTTACTGATGCAACTAGTTCACTTGGTAGCTTCCACTTGACCATTAGCTTGAGGGTGGTAGGGTGTATATTTCCTATATCTGATCTCATATTCTTTGTTGCATAGACAATTGTCATTGCACCAAAAGATCAACCTATTAATGCCCAATACAATTGCTAGAGTTAATGAATCCATAGGAGGTGGTTAAGCCATGCCACGAATCTGAGTGTTATACTCCACAACACAAGGAGACCGAGGGAACACACCTTGAAATAATCCCCCCAAGTGCAAGCAAGGAGTTCGAACCTGTGACCTAGGCTCTGATACCAATTATTGCACAAATAGTTGGTGTTGCACCAAAAGATCAACTTGTTAATGCCTGATATAATTGCCAAAGTTAATGAATCCATGGGAGGCAGTTAAGCCATATCACGAACCTAAAAACCGCACTACACAACACAAGGATACTAAGGGCACACACCTTGCAACATTCTTGTACTAATTTTTTGATCTAGTCTGAAGTGAATTAAGGTCCTTGTTCTATTACTATATATTTAGGAACACCATTCCTTGTAAAGATGTCTTCATAAAGAAACTTAGCAACATTTCCATCCCTTAAAATTTTTAAGGCTTTTACCTCCACCCATTTTTTAAGATAATTTGTGCATATCAAAATTTATTCCTTGTTATTTGATGTTGGAGCTATGGGACCAATAAAATCCACTCCCTACTTATCAAGTGGTGCAATGAATATTTTGGGTTGGAGTGGCATTTCATTAGTCTTAGTAGGTCTTCCCATCCTTTGGCATCTGTCACATCTTCTTGTATACTTGGTTACATACTTGTGAAGTGTAGGCCAATAGTAGCTAGTGTTCAGGATTTTGAGAGCTATCCTTTTAACTACAAAATGCCCTCAACAAGGTTCATCATGACATTCTCTCAAAATTTCATAGAATTAATTTTTCTTGATGCATCTCCTCATTATGTTATCAAGCCATATGTAAAATAGATATTCAACTACCCATGAATAAAGAAAACTTCTCTCAACTAGATGTCTCTTTTCTCTTGGTGGGAGATGTGGTGGTGTCTTCCCTGCAACTAGATAATTTGTTATATCTGCATACCAAGGTGTATGTGGAGAGAGGGAAAACAAGTGTTCATTAGGAAATGAGTCATCAATAATATCCTTTATTGATTTTATTGACAATATTGAAAGAAATTTTGCTACTACATTGGCCTTCCCTAGTTAATCACAAATGTGATATGAAATTCTTGGAGTACTAATAACCATCTTACAATTCGACCTCCAACCACTAGTTTATTCATTAGATATATTATTGTTGTATGGTTTGTGTGAATAAAGATAAAGTATCATGTGATGTAGTGTTTGAACTTATTTATGGCATAAACTATGCCAATATTTCATTTTTAGTGACTATGTAATTAATCTCTAAAATTTGAAGATTCTTTCTAATATAATAGAAGGCATATTCTAAAATTCCTTCTTTTTGTCTTAAAAAAAAATCTATTGCAAAATGAGATGCATCTATGTGTATATGAAAATGTATTTTCCAATTTATTCCTCTCAAGAATGGGGTCTTAGTGAGTGCTGCTTTGAGGGCTTCAAAGGTGTTTTGGCAAGAAGGGGTCTAGTAAAATTCTACATCTTTTGAGAGGAGAACAAATAATGGGGTTGCAATCTTACTAAAATCTTGGATAAACCTCCTATAATATCTAACATGACCAGGAAAACTTATATTATCCTTTTATTTTGAGGAATAGGGAGAGTGGAGATCACTTCTATCTTGTTTAGGTCTACATGTATCCCCTTACTAGACACAAAGTATCCCAAGAATACCCCTTCAATCACCATCATGAAACATTTTCATAACTTAATGAAAGGTTGTGATCTTGACACCTTTTCAATAATTTATCCAAATTAGTCAATTCTTTTTCTTAAGTATTCCTATAGGTGGTAAAGTCATCCATATAAATTTCTATTGAATCATGGGAAAAGTTTGAAAATATACTTAAGGTTTCCCTTTGAAATGTGGCAGGAGCATTACACAACCCAAATGAAAAGAAATAATAGATATATGTACCCCATGTATACGTAAAGGTTTTCTTGTCATGATTCTTTGGAGCTATTTTGATATGGTTATACCCACTAAACCCATATAAGAAGGAAAAATATTTCTTCCCTATGAATGAATCCCACACTAGATCAATAAAAGGAAGGGAAAAGTGATCTCTTCTTTTTGTTGCATTGAATTATTGGTAATCAACACATACCCTCCATTTTCCTCCCTTTTTTGGCACAATCAATAATGGGGACACCCACTGATTGTTGGATATTGGATAAATGAACCCTACATCTAGAAAATTTTGTAATTTTTCTTTGACTATGTCACATACAGTTGGGTTCATTATTCTTTGAGGTTGCCTCACCAATTTATAGCCTTCATTGATATAAATTATGTGCATGCATAGTTGAGGATCTATTCCTTTCATGTCATGATATTCCCATGTGAATGCGGTTGCGTATGCTTGCAACATTGTCAACAAAGAAGACTATTGTGTAGCTGTCAATTGACTATTGACATTTAGTGTTCTACCCAGTGTAATTTCTATGGTCAAGGCTAATGTCTTAATAGAGGAAATTTCATGTCCTACTAAATTAGGATTGCAAGTGTGGGGTATTAATGCATGAACAAGATAAGAAATAGACTTAGATGCATTTGCAGGTATTATATTATACAAAGCGTCATGTAAGCATGTTAGACAATTGTATTGTTGCGGGTCCCAACCATAAGAGTTTTGCATAATATTTTCAAGGACTAAATATTCATCTTGGGCTTCCAACATTAGCCTAAATTCAATGGTCATTAGTGTTTGTAATGAATATTGATAATCCTCATCTAGGGAAAGTCATACAGTTTGGTCCAAATTTGTATGTGATTGTGTAGGTGGGTAAAGGACTAGTTTTTTTGTCACATTTTCATTGAAAATAATCATATTATAGACCTACAACTAATGAATGAATCTATAGTAGCCAACCAAGGCCTCCCTAGGATTAGGGATATCCTACAAGGTTTTCTTTAAGTTGTAACACCATAAAGTCTATAGGGCATTCCCATGAGTCCAATGTGATATCCGGGTCTTCTATAATAACCTCTTGTTTAATAGTTCACCTATTTGCTAGTTGTAAGACAATAAGTGTAGGTCAGAGCTTCATTAACTAAAGTTGCTTCATGGTTTCCTTTTTCATAAAATTTATGGCTGCTCCTAGGTCAATTAAGGTGTTTTTGATGAGAGTTACATTAATTTAGAAATCTACTACAAGGATCCCAAGGTCTGCATATTTAGGAACAACTATATTTCCTAGCATGATGTCAAAAAGCTATCCTAAAATATGCACAATCTGAGGGTCCTTCCATTTTTTGTGTTGCTTCTTAAGGCATAACTCCCTAATATTTTTTGTATATATTGGTACTTCCTTAAATGCATGTATCAAGGGTATTTTTTATGAAAAAAATTTCAAGTTAGCCTAACATGGCAGATTCAATGGCAAAATGATTCTTTTGTATAGTTAGTCTTGTTTTGTTGAAGTGTGCACCCCTGTTGAGCTGATAAAATTGCTTAGCCACCTTGTGAAACATTGGATGATCTCCTTGAGTGTGGGCTCAGATGCTAGATATCAACCTACAAAGAGGGATTATTCCCTTTGAAACTTCACCTAATTAACATATCTTATTGTTGCATGCTGAGAAAAGGGTGAAAAGGAAACATGAAATGAAGCCTATGACTTAAAAAGGTGATGCACCAAAATAAATTTCAAACCTACACTAATTTTTGGACTCACAATATGATCAAAATGAACAAGTTGTTTCATACACAACTCAAGTTTTTACATACTTATACATCAGTATTTCATAGGAAAGATGAAGTTTTTATCAATCCTAAAAGGAAAAAATAGGTATTTTCACAGTTAGAAGTTATTCAAACTAATGTCATAACCTATGACCTACATGAGGTAATGAATCTCTGCACAAAGGTGTTGTGAATCTTTGCATAAAGGTATTGAAGGAAAGAGACATACATTGAGGATTTGCATAAAATCACAAAAAATACATCAATCATTTGTATTTGCACACAAAAATGCAAATTAGAGAAGAAAAAATCACTTGTCTTTATTGATCAAAAGAAGTGTTACATAGTTGTATATAAGTTTGAAAATGAGTTACATTTATTGCTCCAACTTGTAAGGACTTTTAGAGCTAGTTACAATACAAAGCTTAGAAGAATGAGAAATAACAACAAAATCTACCCTCTAGGCTTTCTCAAAAGCTGCTCCAACTTGCTAGATAAAAGGAACGTGAGTTAAGAGATGGAAGACAAGTGTTCACTTCATTTTGCTAAGTCAAACATCCTTGGGCATCCTAAACATTCCTCCATAATTTACAGCCCTTGAAAGTGCTCCAAAAAGGTGTTTGAGTGATGAAAAATTAGTACTTTGACCTTATTGACCAACCAAGGCTCCTTAAATAGCTATTATATGCCATCCACTAGCTTAATCTGGGTCAAAATTGCCCTTTATTCTCTCAACTTGTTGGAAAACTCATTCAACCTCCTCCTAGATGCTTGCCACTGCTCATGACTAATCAAAAATTGTTATAAACACAATTGCATACTTTTAGGCACATGTGAAAAAAGGCTTGAAAGGGAATAAATGCATGCTTTTAACCACTGCGCATCAAACTTCTATCACTTGTCATGATCTGTGATGTCTTTGTTTCCTATGATTAGCTCCTTGTTCCATGATTTACAAGATGAAACTTATGATAAATCTCCAAAATTATTTATCCATTTCTCTTGATGCTTTGCTTCTGATCTTCACTCCCAAATTGTAATGACACATGTATATTTTTTGCATCCAAGACTTCATATGCAATCACAAAATTTGACATTATCACCTACAAATTTGTAGCTACTTGACAAATATTCTCAATATTCTGATAATTGTATGGACCATGTTCTCTCTATAAGTATGTTATCCAAAGAGGATAAGGCCAAGGAAGGAATCAATTCTAGTTATAATACACAAGGAAGAGAAGGTGAAATTATTCTTGGAGATAAGAATATTGAAGGGTCATATTTAATCACACAAATTGCATCTCCATATCTATTAGAAGATTGAATCTGATAACAATTCCCAAAATCATTATCAAATTCAAATCAAGTTAGATGCCTCACATTGTAGTCATAGTAATAGACATATAGGTCAAAGATACACTTTAGCACAATCTAAACGAGATGTCTTTTAGTTACCAACTCAATGTGATTTGAAAAGGGTTGACATAAAATTGAAACTTCATTGGAGATAATCAACAACCAAAAAATTTCAATCCAAAAATGTGACCCTCGTTCAAATAGGTTTTGTTTTATTTTGTTTTGTGGTAGGAGATGGTTCGAAAGGAAGTTTAAGGTTGTTACAAACGTGAGGACCTTAGGAATCCGATGAAGTGAAACCGACAAAAATATGTTTAGACTCTTTATTCTAGTTAAAGTTGTTTTAGTTTCATGCTAAAATTGGCCTGCGGCCTTTTATCAATCTAAAAACTCTTGTTTGTGAGTGGCTGAAAGGCCGAACAAACAAACAAATTTATCTGTTGTTTTTAGTATAATCAAACGATATATATGCATGATGAGAACATAATATCGATAGATATAATTGAGAAATCAGATCCGAGTACTAGAAAGATCGACATATTCTTCTGTATTAGTCATTTTATTAGATGAGAATTAGCATGGAGTAGATTGGTGTTTGTGATTTCCATCATCTAATAATCGGAGAAGGCAGGGCCCACTTCCTCGGTTATCGGTGATTTTAGCATTAGATTTATATGCATGGTAATGTGTGTTTTATAGTCATTTGATTAATTTGATTTTTGTGATTAAATGATTGGTTACTATTTGTAAATTGATTCGTTCATTGTAACTGTGTAATTCATTTTCTCTTAATTCTATTGTTTGGATCCTTGTTAAATCATTCAATATCTTTTGATATATATGTTTAATCTGATTAATGATTGCCAGTTTGAAAATAGTTTGGTATCATAGAATAGAATCGTAAAAAGCTAAACATGGAAATGTGAGATATTCTATTATAACCAACATCCTTGATTATGTATCTGTCATACTTTTTATTTTGCTTTATAGAAGTTTATTTCTCTTTTGTTTTATGTTGGTGATCTATTTTTGTTGCAAAATTATCTCTTTACAAGTTCCTGTCACATATTGTGATAGGAAGTCTGCCAGTTGGAATTTTTCTTGAACATAGATTTCATTAGTATGCATTCATCATCCCTTGGTTTCTAAACTGCACCTCTTCGGCATATTTCCATGACATAGTTTAAATGCTTACGTTCCCAGATTGACACTTTAGGATAAACTGAGGAAACCATTTCCAAGAACTTAATTTAAGCCTATTTCAAAATAAATTAAACACCATAGTTTAGTCCAATTATTTTGGCACCGTTGCCGGGGAATGGTGTTAAAGACCTGCATTTGTAGTAAACCAAGTTAGGAACATTGCGTTAAGGAGAAAATCCACATAATTGTTTGGGTAATTATCCTTAATTTTCTTTTCTATAGGTAATTTAGGTGTATGAATCGTAATAAAGATAACAATGGAAGATTCATTAGGAAAGAGAAGGGAAGTAGTTCACAACTCGAAAAATCCAAAAACAAGTCAACACCATCCATTAAGGCGCCACAACCTGAGAAATTGCAAGATACATTCAAAGCATTTGTTAAGAAGGGTAGTCCAACTTAGGAGGAAGTAAAGTTTAAACTGCCTTACTTGAACCCAATTTAGAGAAGTGTGTTATTGAGGCCACTGTTGTTCAAACACCTATAAATACCCAACCGAGATCTTCTAAAATATTACGCAAAAAGGTTGAATAAATTATTAGGGGATCTCATAGAGAAGAAGTAGGACCATTTGTTAAGGAAGGCCACAAGCCCTTTATAACCTATTTTACTCCTTGGGCATTTCAAGTTATGCACCCTAGTGTGATGAATGATTATCTTGTTTTAGGACCTAGTCAAACTAACCCGTACAAGTCCGGATGGAATGGGGGATGGAAACAACCTCCATACCCTTAGTGGATGCCATAATATCTGTATACTTTATAGTCATGGCAACAGGCATGGAGGTCACAATTGCCACAAACATCAACATATCAACAACCATTCCCGTTTCCACCACCTTCCATGTTTAACCCTTACATTTAGTCACAACAACTTCTTCTAGGGGTTCCATCTTCAACTGCCCAACCTTCAAATCATCCACCACAGCCATCAAGACCTACATCTATGCCAACTCAACCAAATCTTAACCCCAATAATAAGGCTACTCAGCCAACGTATAAAAATGAGCCAATAGGATACTCCACTTATCCCATAAACACATTAGAAATAGATGGAGTCGAGTTAAGGTTAGGAAAGGCTCTTTTGGGGCCCACTATTATAGAGGTCAATGAAGAATCCAAGCCAGAACCAATTAAGGAACTACCTTTTCCTGAAAGGTTTCAATCTGAACCAATACCAAGGGAGGATTCTCACTCTGAATTTGATTTGGTAAATGAATTATGCAATGTTAATATCAAAATTCTTTTATTGCAGGCTATCAAGGATATTCCAGTTTACACAAAAATGATTCATGAAATTTGTACTAAGAAGTAGAAAAAGAAACAAGATCCGAAGCTTGTTCAAGTCATTGGAAAATTAACAGATCTTATGCTTGGGAATTTAACCATTCCAAAATATTTTGATCCAGGAAGCCCGGTCATCAAGGTAACAATTGGTAAAGTAAGTATTCCTAATACTCTTGTGGATTTAGGTGCTGAAATTAATGTAATGACAAATGAAACAAAGGATAAATTGTCCTTGGAAGGACTTAGGCCTACTCCTATAATTCTTCAAATGGCTAATAGATCTTTGGTTAAGCCAGAGGGAGTAATTGAGGATTTAATTCTTTCTATTGATTCATGGGAATATCCAACTGACTTTGTGATTTTGCAGGCAAAGATTAAGCTGGGGGGATACCCCCTAATTCTTGGATGACCTTGGTTAGAAAATGCAGATGCCTATATTAATTGTCAATTAGGGGACATGGTCATTTCTAATGGCAAGCACAAGAAGCAGTTAACTCTATACCCGCCAACACAACCATTTTTGGAAAGAAAAGATCCGGTTTGGATTGATAGTGACTTGGATGAGACATTACCAATTCTAACAATTGATAAAGCACTAGATATGGGGGAACCCACAAAAGATAATGTTCTTATTAATTTTCTTCTTAACAGGTAAACATTTGATAAAGTTTTTGAAAACATGGTTCTCCACTCAGGTATAAATACTCCATGTCCTTTTGGGAATTTTGCGTTGGTTGGTAATTCAAAAATCTCTCCAATATTTTATCACCTTGCATCAATTTCTACCTCATTATTGCTTATACAGTTCATTTTTTTATTTTGTGATAAGCCATCTGTTTTGCAAGCCTTAGAAATTAATTCACCTGTACAATTCGAAGCCATGGAAATTTTGCCTAATCATACACTTAGTATTAATCCATAGCTAACCCTTGAACAAATCCAGAACCTTATTACCATGCTTAAGACAAATAAAGATGCATTTGCTTCGGAATACCAAGATATTCGTGGTATTCATCCTGATACCTGTACCCACCTTATCTATATTGAAGATGAAAGTCGTCCAATTAGGAAGCCACAACGTTGGCTCAATCCTGCGCTGCGTGAAATAGTTAAGGAGGAATTACAAAAGCTGTTAAATGTTGGGTTTATATATCCTATCTCAGATAGTCAATGGGTTTCTCCTTTAGTTTTGGTCCCTAAAAAAAATAGTAAATGGAGAATTTGTGTGGATTATAGAGCATTAAATAAATCCACTAAGAAGGATCATTTTCCATTACCATTTATTGATCAAGTGTTGGATACTCTTACAGGTTAGAAATTCTTTTATTTTCTGGATGGATTCAATGGTTACAATTAGATTCAGATTGCAGTGGAAGATCAAGATAAATTAATTTTACTTGTCCTTGGGGGACTTTTTCTTATAGAGTATTGCCATTTGGTTTGTGTAATACTCCAACTACTTTTCAACAGGTAGTCTTGAGAATTTTTGTAGATCTTGTCAGTGATTGTGTAGAGTTATATATGGATTATTTTACTATTCATGGTAATACTTATGAGGAGGCCAAAGCTAATTTAGAAAAGGTACTTAAGTGTTGTATAGACACTAATTTGTCATTAAGTCATGAAAAATGCCATATGCTTAAGACTAAAGGAATTGTGCTTGGCCATTATATTTCCGCTAAAGGTATACAAGTGGATCCTAAGAAGATCCAAACCATTCAAAACTTACCCACACCTTCTAGTCATAAGGATATTCAATTTTTTCTTGGCCATACAGGATATTATCGAAGATTTATTCAAAATTTATGTAAAATTGCTTCTTCTTTGTTTTCTTTGCTTGCCAAAGACATTAATTTTTCCTGGACACCTGAATGTTAGGAATCTTTTGAAGCCATAAAAACAAAACTTGTAACCACGCCAGTTTTACGAGGACCCAACTGGGAGTTACCATTTCATATCCATACAGATGCTTCAGATTGTTCAATGGGGGCTGTACTTAGCCAAAAAAACGATAATATCTTCTACTCTATTTATTACATTAACAAGAATTTCACAGGGGCTAAGGTAAATTATACAGTAACTGAAAAATAATTTTTAGTTGTTGTGTATGCGATCAATAAATTTTGGCATTATATTGCTAGGTATAAAGTGTGTGTTCACACGTATCATTCTGCCATTTGATTTCTAATGAATAAACCTGTGGTTATTGGTAGGGTCATTAGGTGGTTAATTTTTCTTAAAGAATTTTATATAAGTATACTTGATAAGCCTGGTCGAGAAAATGTGGTTGCAAATTTTTATCCAAGTTGCAACACTCTAACGTCGAGCCCTCTCTAGTCGATGATGCATTTCTTGATGAACATCTATTTTCCATATCCACCAAGAGCCCATGGTTTGCCGGTATTTCCAATTATCTAGTCACATGTAAGTTTCCACCTCACTTCTCTTCTTGAGAGCGACGGAAGCTGGTTGGACTTAGTGGGAAGTACATATGGATCAATGGATTACTCTTCCACATTGGCATTGATAATATCATGCGACATTGTGTATGTGAAGATGATGTCTTCGATATACTTCGTGCATGTCATATAGAGCCATGTGGGGGACATTTTGTTGCTCAGAGAACCGCACAAAAAATTCTTACCACTGGATACTATTGGCCTACACTTCACAAAGATTGTAGGCACTATGTTCATCATTGTGACAAATGTCAGTGCATGGGTCAACCTATGTGATCAGATGAGATGCCTTTACACCCCTAGTTGTCTATCGAGCCATTTGAGAAATGGGGCCTTGATTTTTTTGGGCCAATCAATCCACCCTCACAAAACAAGGAATATATCCTTGTATGCACTGATTATGTCACCAAGTGGGTTGAGGTAGTAGCTCTCAAACAGGCCAAAGATTCAAAGGTAGTAGAAATCTTGTATTATGAGATTTTTACAAGGTTTGGTGTACCCCGAGAAATAACCGCAGATCAAGGACCACAGTTTACATCTGAGCTCATTTCTGCTTTGGTTCATGAGTATGAGATCCGCCATCGAAAGTCTTCTCCTTATCATCCTTAGGCTAATGGAAAATTTGAAGTTACTAATAGGGAGATTGAAAATATTCTTACCAAGATAGTCGCACTTCATAGGCGTGATTTGGCTACTTGACTTCCTGAAGCTATGTGGGCTTATCGCACAACACGAAAAACTACCACTGGTTTGACCCCTTATGAACTTGTCTATGGTAAGAAGGCAACCCTTCTTATCGAGTTTGAGGTAAAAATCTTTGCACTGCACTTCAATTGGGTATGAATATTTTAGATGCACAGAAAGCACAAATTGATCAATTTCATTCCTTAAGTGAATTACGCCAGGAAGCTCTCTTCCACTCCGAGATTGTTCAAAAGTAACATGCCTTATGGCATGACCGTCACATCCAGCAATGGTCATTTCAACCTTGTGACTGGGCACTTTTATATGATTCCCGTTTTTAGGACTTCAAGGGGAAGTTTCACATGCGTTGGCTTGGACCCTATGAGATTTAGACAATATATGATGATGGTGTTGTTCGTCTATGTACAGTGGAATTTGAACGAAGGAATCTCCTTGTTAATGGTCATCGCCTTAAACTTTATAAGAAGCCTCTTTCTAGAGAAGCTTTCTTCCTCATGATGGCACAAGAACTTACTATTGTTCCTTTTGGTCTCCTCCGGGATTGACCACATATTTAAAAAAAAAACTATAAAAGATCCAACAATGAAAAACTTTGGGCATTGTTGGCCAGTTAATATCTAAAAATCGGATTCCGGTGGATACTAACTACAAAATAACCTTAGGGGTGAAAGTTGATTTTTCAGTGCCTCTAGGTGGTGGTAGGTTGAAAACCGTGATGTCGACGACCTGTTGTCATTATCAAACTTCAAAATTCAAAATTAAAAAAAAAAAAACAAAGGAAGCACCTGTCCACTTCTCTGCCAGGAATGATCTTGCATTTTCCACACCTCTCCATTTCTACCATGGTTGTTTGTGGCTTTCAGCCAACAACCATTTTTCTACTCGGCGCTCTCTTCTATGTTTTCTTGCAGGTGCTCGTATTCTTGGTTCCAACTCTTATTGTTTCTTTTCCAGGAGGCATTGTTTCCTTCTGCATGTGTGATAGGTGTTCGTTGGGTCTTTTCTGCATGCTGCCTTGCTGTTCGTTGCTCGATCATTGCTTCACTAGCTTATGCCGTCATCTTCTCTCGGCCGTCGCACTCGTTTGTTGTCTTTCATTTATCGCTCTTTTGCTGACCCTTTCACGAGATCTACTTTTGATGCAGTCATCCATCAGTAAGACTTCCTACTTGTCACATCCACCTCCTTTTCGATGACATTTTCGCAAATTTCCAATCTTTTTTGTCATCTTAGCACATGCAACATACATTTTGGGTGATCGTGGTAATCGGTAATGGATTTTTCTCTACCTCTTTCTTTATTTTATTTAATGTTATGGTTTCCTTCTGTCAAATACTCCTTTGCCCCATGGATGGTTCAACCAATCAGTTGGGGGGATGGACTATCTATGTCATCATGCCTTCTGAGGGTTGTCATTTCCATCATTTCTGCCTCCAAAATTTGGATTTTCATCGCCATTATTTCCACATTAAAACTCTCATTTACTATATTTACCATCATCTTACAACTAAATAGTCACTACTAAGTTTAACTGTTGAACACCATTTTTCTAGAAGTTGTATTCTTGCAAACTCTGGTATCAAGTGTACTAAGTTTTTGTGAACATGGCAAGAGGTCACCGACCATGGCATGAGCCCATCACAATGCAAAATTTGAGAACACATGCTGAGGCATATGCAAAGTTTCAGAAGGCTCATTGGGATACCTATTTCAAGCGGTTGTGAGGGTTTGATGAGAGGGTAGCATTAGAGTTTTCCCATAATTTCCACAAGCAAAAGGTTACTGTTTGAGGGATTGATATCTTAGTTACAATGGACACCATTGTGGAAGTTTCTGGACTTTCAATGAGCGGAGAACAATATTTTCCAAAAAAATCGAAGCAGTCCACATAATTGCAACCAACATGGAAGAAATTCTTACAGCGAGGAAAATCTATAGAGATGGTTTCTAGCCAGGGTACCAAGCTACAATCTTTAATAGGGGATTAGAGGGAGGTTTCTAGGTACATAATTCAATATATTACTTGTGAAGGAATATTTCAATATGTCTTTGCCCAACATTTCAAATTGATGTTGCATTTATGACAAGGGTTGTTGATTAATGTTCCTTACTTTCTATATCGATCTTTGCAACAGATGTACAAAATAGTGTGACGCGGTAAACCCAACTATTTATCTCACCATGGCTTAATAAAAATTTTGGTAGTTCGAGAATTAAAATTTTTGACTCCTCCTAGTGATTGGGATTCATTCATCCATTCTCAGGATAGTGAGGATACTGGACCCTCTGAGGAAGAGGAATCTTCCACAAAGGGTTCCTTCGAAGATAATTCTTCGGGTGAGGAGTCTGGTTTTGATAAAACACCTAAAAGGACCAGTGACAAGAAAACTAAGGAAAGCCCTGGTAAGTATTTCGTACAAACCCCAGGACCTAGAAAAAGAATAACCAAAAGTGCTACAAAGAAAAATTCCTTCAAACTCAATAAGTTAACACCTTTGCTTCCTGGTGAGGAAAGTTGTGAGAAATAAGAACCCTAAAAAACAACACCCACTGGTCAATCTGGGGACAAGAAGAAAAAAAAATGTTGGATGCTTCATCTAAGTTAGATAATCTGGCTAAGGTAGCTGGTAATGTGTTGGGGTTTGAAGAAATAGAGGTTCTATCTAAAGTCTCGAGAAAGTGGGGAAAATTTCACAAATAATTGAGCAGGGCAAAACGTCAAAAGGCAAAAGAAAAAAAATATGAGCAACAAGTTGATGACCCTCCAAAACATTCACCCAGTGTCCACTTAGGAAATGAGCCAACTAAGAGTCAATCAAAACAAGTAGAAGTTACTAGGGTTATGACACCATCAGAAACAAATCAAGAACAAGAGGTTGTGAAGGAGGTAGCCCCAAAAAATGAAGAACATATTCCAAAAGTACCCATGGATAGTATTAATAATAACCCTCAAACACAAGTTTTTGTGGAGGCCGAAGACATTGCCCATGAAGAGAAAGATATACCCTCTACTTTTTCTCCCCAGGAAGAAGAAAAGATGGGTGAAATAAGCGAGAATGTGGAGGAAGAATTTGAAGCTGCAGAAGAATTTGAAGCTGCAGAAGAATTTGAGGAAGAAAGAGATCCTCCTCTAAGTATGATAGAAAAGGAATTGTAGGATCTAAAAGAGGAATTGACCAAGGTATAGGTGGAAAACCAGACATTGCATGGTTTGCTCCAAGAAGCTCATTCTACCGTCAATTCTCAAGCAAAGGAAATCGAAGAACTTAGGGCTGAACTTGATAAAAAAACAACTTCTATCCAAGAACATGAATAGAGGGTTCAAACAATGTGGCAACAATGGATTGATGAATTCAAGGGCACTTTGCAAAAACTCTCAACTCTTCTGGGTTTGTAACTTTTGCATAGGGACATGCAAAATGTCTAGCTGGGGGGAAATGATGAGTATAGAATCAGTCCACTATTTTTACCTTAAAATTTCCTTTTTATCTATATCCTTGTCCCTAATCCTGTCACCATTTTCTGAAGGAACCTTAATATTTAATAAAATAAGGAAAGAAGTTGGGGATTGATAATTTACTGAAAAACATGATAAATCTGATTGTTTTGTGGTAGGAGATGGTTCGAAAGGAAGCTGAAGGTTGTTACAAATGTGAGGACCTCAGGAATCTGATGAAGTGAAACCAGCAAAAAGATGTTTAGATTCTTTATTTTAGTTAAATTTGTTTTAGTTTCATGCTAAAATTGTCCTACGACCTTTTATCAATCTAAAGACTCTTGTTTGTGAATGGCCGAAAGGACGAACAAACAAACAAACTTATCTGCTATTTTTAGTATAACCAAACAATATATATATGCATGATGAGAACATAATATCGATAGATATAATTGAGAAATCAAATCCGCGTACTGGAAAGATCAACATATTCTTCTATATCAATCATTTTATTATATGAGAATTAGCGTGGAGTAAATTGGTGTTTCTTGATTTCCATCATCCAATAATCGACGAAGGCAGGGCCCACTTCCTCGGTTATTGGCGATTTTAGCATTAGATTTATATGCATGGTAATGTTTGTTTTATAGTCATTTGATTAATTTGATTTCTGTGATTAAATGATTGGTTACTATTTCTGAATTGATTTGTTCATTGTAACTGTGTAATTCATTTTGTCTTAATTCTATTGTTTGGATCCTTGTTAAATCATTCACTATCTATTGATATGTAAGTTTAATCAAATTAATGATTGCCAGTGTGAAAACAGTTTGGTATCATAGAACATAATTGTAAAAAGCTAAACATTGAAATGTGAGATATTCTATTATAACCAACATCCTTGATTCTGTCTCTGTCATACTTTTTATTCTGCTTTATAGAAGTTTATTTATCTTTTGTTTTATGTTGGTGATCTATTTTTGTTGCAGAGTTATCTCTTTACAAGTTCCTGTCACATATTGTGACATGAAGTTTGCCAGTTGGAATTTTTCTTGAACACATATTTTATTAGTATGCATTCATCAACCCTTGGTTTCTAAACTGAAGCTCTTCAACATACTGCCATGACACAGTTCAAAAGATTACATTCCCAGATTGACACTTTAGGATAAACTAAGGAAACCATTTCCAAGAACTTAAATTAATCCTATTTCAAAATAAATTAAACACCATAGTTTAGTCCAATCAAAGATGATGGGACAAAAATGATGATTTTGCTGTCTATAAAGAGGAGATAAATTTCCTCAATGTAACCCTCCAAATTAGGAATATGAAAATTTGTAAACAAGGATGATATTTTTGTAAGATATAAATCCCAAGTAGCTATGTCTAGAAGAAGATGAATGTATTGATACACTAAACATATAGGATCCAAGTATGTGGCAATGCCAAGTTGATCGAGAATAATAGATGGATATTGAGTCTTAATTTAAAGAGTGGGAACATAAAGACAAGTCTCTAAACCATAAAAATATGGAAGACCTATGATATATTCAAGATCCTCTAAAGTATTTTCATCAAAGGGTATGGAATCTATATCTGCAAACAAAATGAGACAATCTATAGTAGGATCCTCTGGGAATGGAGAGATATGAGGGTTTCCATGGATCTCCAAAATTTGAGTCCAAAGTGTGTGGGTACAATCAATAATTGATACAACACATATAGTGTCAAGGTTAAAAATAGAATAAATAACTCCTACAATATGATCACTGATAATATCCTAAGTTGATATACTCACTGGTGTGTCTAGTGTAGGTATGAGTCTATTGTTATCAAAAGGATTGGACCCGTGTGCGAAAGCAAAGATGCTTTGTGATCTTGTGAAACATGGGAATACTTTCAAGTTGTGGGTACCCTATGTTGAAAGTAGACCTCCAGATTATAGGCCGACTTCATTTAAAATATTCTAATGATGGATTGTAAACTTTGATAGAAAAGGGAAGAAGACTTTAATTGAATGCATAAAATTAAATTTAAACTATGGTGATGCACCCTATGAAAACTACTATGCAGATTGTTTCACAACTAATACTCTCATAAATCTATTAACATAGTTCAATTTGAGCACATTAACCACATAAATATTTCATAAAAAGGTTTGTTTAATCTTTCTTTATGAAGGAAAAATTGGCTTTTCACAACCTAAGAGAAAAGATAAACCTTAACACAATCCACAACCTGTGATGAAATTTATTTTTTGTGTACATGTATTTAGCAAGTGAGACAAATATTTAAAGGTTTCAGATTTCAAACACATTAAATTTGCATCAAATCACTTTAAAAAGGGACAAGACACCAAAAATCGTAGAGGCAAACACTGAATTCAATGAGATATTGTGAAAGAACTTCTACAAATAACAATACTAAATAACCTATAAAGCTATTGTATAAAATACTATGAAAAATATGAGTTACAAAATCAATCTCTTCTTTGCAGAAATGCAAAGGCAAAATCATCAAGAACTAAGGAAAAAGAATGACTTTTTCCAATAAATACAATGAAGGCATGCATAATGCACCCAAGAGGTGGGACTCCAAGCTAACTGAAAGTGAAAATATCTTTCTGAAGCCTCTCTCACGAGAAAAAGAGAAATTGCCTGAAAATGGGACCCACCAATGCTATAAACTGAACTTAAACAACTCAAAACTCTATCTCATACTGTATGTAACTAAAGTGCAACACAAAATGGCCCCAAAACTGATGTAAACCTGAAAGAATCTCCATGAATAATGGTCATACTCTAGATGATTAATACTGAATTCAATCTTACTTTGCTTGTGTCTTTTTGCATGATTTTTTTTAAAAAGGACTGTGTGATTAAGTATTAAAGATAATCAAAGTAATTATCTTAATATTTAGTATGTGGTGACTCCTCCTTTTGCATAAAATTTTAAATATTAAGGAAATTTACCTTTAATATTTAATTACAATGGAAAATCATGCAATAAATATAAGTGTCACTCCTCCAAAATATAGAAAATCAAACATGAGTTTGAAACTCCATCTTCAAAATTGAAAGAAAGAATCATTAGGTCTTTTGACTTCATAAAACATGGACTATGGGTAATAATTCAAAATGTTTTTTCCCTTTAAAGCATAGTAAAAAAATGACACCCTCACTCGAATTAGGGTAAAAGCATCGAACCCCAATTTTATTACTCATTCTTCACTTCCTATTTTCATTGAAACTTGTTGATGCGTTGCCATGGATAACTAGGGCTCAAATTGTAGTCTTCAGGAAATTGAGGCTGAAATCCAAAGTCTTTATGTAGGAGAAGAACTCAAACTTTATTGTTGGTAAGTCAACATTCATTACCTTGAAATGTGCATTCCTTTTGCATACCCTGTGAAAGAAAATGAAAGTCCATGCCTTTGTTTGTGATTTGGGTTGTTGCAAAAGAAGGAACCACACCCCTTTTCTATATTTTTTGATGTATTCTTTTCTATTCTCTTTTTTGAATGATATCTTCCTTCTCTTCAAGGTTTCTTGATATTTCAATAGTCGCGGCTCCACGAGGAATTCTAGGTTTTCTTCTCTTTGTTTAGTGGCCCTTTCAAACTGTATCTTTAGAAAAATTGGGTTTAACTCTCGATGATTTTGATCTCCTTCAGAAACAAACAAAGAAAATTATTAGGTCACGACCTTATTTATACTAGGGTTTGAATTTTTGTGATTGTCGAACCTTCAAGAAATGGATCCCTTCATGGTCGTGGCTAAACACTTACTGTGCCATGAAACATGTAACATAGTCTATGTTTGCTAATATGCATATGGTATCAAAAATGATGTAGGCCTATCCTTACAATGAATAATAACGACCAAATAATCCTTCTCTATACAGTTTTTAACAGTGACAAGTGGCCTGGGTTTGTCTTCATTGGAGGTTGCCCTACCTTTATTCACTGTTTCATAGTCACAATCAACAAACATCATCCGATGAAGGTGTCTTTTCTGTATGAGTGATACCCATAGAGACCACAACTATGACACATCATAAATAATTATTTCCTTTCAAAATATTGTAGAGTAGCTCTTTGATCCCGATAAGCCTCTAAGGATTATCTATAGGGGCACCAGAGAGCAGCCCTAGTCGATCTGTTCTTGTTAGTTCAATCAATGTATGTTTTGTGTCAACCTTTACTCTTACAAATCTCCTTAAAGAAGGTAGGAAAAAAGCATTTTCTCCAAGCATCTGTTGGATGTAATTAATCACACCTTTATCTATTAGCTTCTTGCCATACTCGTTGGTTACATGGAAGACATCCATAAACCATCCTCCATCAAAAAATATGTAGGAATTTTAAAGAAATTTAAATTAGTAAGGACTTGTACAACTTCTAGAAGAATACCATGATTGTTAGCACTATCTGTACTCCAACTTGAAATGATGTTTTGCTTCATTCTCATTCAGATTGACACTTTATCATGTTTCCTACACTGCTCCTTTTATATTTACTATCAAAATTGCTTGAATCTGAGAGGATTCAACTATTATTTGCCTCAAAAATGGTGCTGCCCTTGAATGATCACGAATTCTCCAAATCTTGTAAACAAATTTCTAATATTTTATATCCTTCTTTGCTCAAGGTACTTGATTTCATAATTGGGTAAAGGAAGACAAAATATTTTACATTCTTGAGATATTATCCATCAATCTATACCCATGTATCAAAGAACATGCTAATATGAACTCCACCTATTGGAAAGATTCCTCACATAGAGTGACAATAATCTAATCACACTTTTGTGAACATTAAGTTCAATGCCAATACAATAATCGTAAATGGTGAAAATTGCTGAAAGCAAGATATCTTGTGTGAGCATGAATAACATTCATTCACAATGTTTTTGAATTTCTCCTTTATCATGCTTGCCTGAACTCATGATTTTGCACATTATTTTATTTCTTCTGTGTTATTATAATTCTATTTCATGGTCACATAATTGCGTTCAATCAATTAAACAAGAGGTTGATCTTCTGACCCCTGCAAAATTGTGAACCTTTTTTGCTTTTTAAAAGCATGAACAGGTATAAAAACTACTCCGTTTATTGTGTTCCTCTTCATAAGAGCATTATTTTTATCACCTTTTAATTTAGATGATGCTTTGTTTTACTTTGATGATGCTTCCCCATTGAAAATATATTATTTTCTATGCAAAAATGAGTGGTCTTGATAAAAAACTAATGACAATACTATCTTCCAAGTATTACTTACCTTTCTTTTTATTGTCATGAATTTAGGACTTCAGGGCATTCTCAATGCCATAATGACAATCAAAGTAAATAATTTTAAAAAATCCGTTCTTATCTTGATCATTTGTCACTTTATCATTTGTTAATGAACATTATCTTTTGAAGGTGGAACCGCTGTCCTCCATGCGTTTCATCTTTGCACTACCACTTCTTATAGACCTTTTACAATTTTGAATATATGACACATTAGCAATATTTTAAGCTACATACTTTTTTCCTATAGATGAAAAATAATCTTTGTTCTAGCACATTGTATGTGTAGATTTTCAGTTGCTTTGAGTACTTGACATGATTTCTTTAATCCTTTGAGATAGATTCAACATGCTGGGCTTAACCCTCGTGGGAGCCCATTTTTCTCCACATGCTGTAATATTCGAACAAGATGACCCTGTACCTGCATAGTGAACAAACAAGTTAGATACAATAAGTGAATTCAACGTTCTTCTGATGATTTGATCTGGCACTTTTGCATTTATCTTTTGATGGCTCAATTGATTTAATGCCTCATAGCTGTAAGTTATATGTCTATTGATAGGATATATGATTAGGTTCATATTCAAAGCTCTAACAAAACCTTTTTTAAATCAATTGTAGTTGCATCTGAAGACCGGGTATGAAGGGACCTAAAGACAAGAAGACCCATCTGAAGGTAGGAGGATCAACAATCAATTCCAACATTTCCAGGCAATGATGGATATGTTCCTTTTCATGTTTTCTTTTCTATTTTCATCTTCAGATGTATAGCTTAATTTATTTGTCGCATTGAATTAATTGCGTCATTCCCACAGCTTGGGTGGGACTTTTAAACATTTATTTTGTCTTCAAAGCATGAAACAACAATATTTATGTAATCTTGTATGTTCTTTGATTTTCTCAAAATGAACAAAATACAATATTACTATGCAATTTTGATAAATCTTTTATGTAGTGAATTTTGCATAGCAAACTAAATCTTATTTAAGATCCTTCATTGCAAATGAAATATCAACATAAAATTAAATTACCTTTCACCTTAAAATTTAATCAGCTATTCCAGCTCTACCAAATTGAGCTGAGGTGATATTTTGGTAACATTCTGGAAATTTTTGCTGAATGCTTGCTTGCTAAGCATACCAAATCAGTTGCCTTGATATTCATTGGTCATGGAGTCCATTCTTCTATCCCTTTCTTGACTCAAAATTTTGTAACTCAACAAAAAACAAAATTGAAAGAAACTATCATAAATCTGTTTAAGACAAAGTTAGAAAACCGTGCAACATCTACGCTTATTGAAAACAAAATAGTACTAAAAGTATTATGTGCTTAGATAACTTATTAGCTAAAAACTATCCTACCTTACACTAACCAACGATGTTAGTGCTTAAACATAACCATTCACTGGTTGGTTGAAAAACTCCCTTTTCTCATCAACTTAGGTTGTGCTACCTGCTTGCAATTTATCCAACAGTTATGGAAGAAAAGTAAATGATGTGTGCTCAAAAGAAACACTTGTGCAATCATGAAAACCACCTCCCTTTCTGATTTAGACAAGAGATGCACATAATTGTTTTGAATAGGTCGAGCAACCTACATTGATGCCTTTTGATGCTCAATCTTGTGCTCCCAAGTAGATACTTCAACTGGTAACTCTTCTTGATTGCCCACCAACTATGCCAGGTGTCTGATAGGAAATCCTCTTGTCATGACACTAATTTTGTAACTTTCAACCTCCTATTCATGCTCTATTTTCTTAGCCTTTTGTTCATGATTTTCAAGAGCATTAAATGAAGTTGAGCTACCCCTTTTTTGATCTCTAGAGATTTCAACATTTCCTTTAAAATGTGTTGATTAGAAGTAATATGCAAGTTGTTTATTGGTTGTTACAATATGATCTTCTTGAATGATTTGCCTATTATCATTTATAAGAGGATCATCTATCCTTTATTTCAACTCTTTAATGAAAAGGGAATCCCATTTCTTTGTATCATCTATAATAGTATCTAAAAAGAAACCATTAATGTGTTCAATGGTTGGATCTTCTTCATCAAGGAGCTGATATCCCTATTGGATTAATGAAAACAAGTCCTCAAACTGTTGTTCCTTATGTTCTTCGTGGATGATAGAATACAACTCCTCTTCAAAGTGGGGAATCTCATCAAATAAGTTCATATTGTACTCTTCTATAGGCTACAAAGTATTTTCCTCTTCTTATTCAATAGCCTCTTTGATTTCAATAGGCTGATAACATGTTGCTAGTTCACATGGCATCAAACTATCATCAATGTAAGAGAAAAAATATTCTATTATATTTGAGAAAATGTTCTCATCTAATTCATAATCTTGAATTGGATTTGGATGCGTCTCAAAACTCTATTGCTCAATGGTAGGCATTGATGTTAGTAAAATTTTTTTGTCCTCATTCTCATCGAAAAATTCGGGTAATTCACCAAAAAAATCAGCTAGATCCTGAGATTCAACCTCTATTTCCTTGTCCAAAATATGTTCAACCTGATCTTGTCTACTATCTTCATCTTGTTCTTTTGATAAAAGAGGAGTGATTTTTACCTCATGAACTACCCTTTCTTGATGTTCCTTCTCATCCTTCAGCTACTCCAAGACTTGATTATGACATTGATAGTCTTTAATCAACAACTCATCAAATTGTTTTTCCTCTGCATCCTGCTCAATAAAGGAATATATTTCATCGAATAAGAACATGAAATCATTGCCTTTGATATATTTTTCAAGCTTCTCAACCTGCTATCTTGATTGATCATGTTCATTCACCTCCTAATGAAATTCTGCTTTGCCATCTTGTTCATCAGGTGTAAGCATATCAACATCAAAAAATTCTTCTTGCTTCTCTTGATGACTGCTCATGAAGATTCATAGCTTGATTTTTTACATGCACTTGAATTTGCAATAGAAGAGGATCTATGAAACTTGGAATGGGAAGACTTGCTCTTGTATTCTACTTGTACTTTGAAACCTCATCTTCTCCTTGATTTTGGGATGTTGTTATACCAGGTGTTGTTGTTTAAAATAGCAACCCAGCTAGACTTTGAAATTCTCTAAGAGGTAGCCAACCCCTATCAAGGATAACTACAAAGACTAGTGGTCGACTGAAAAGATTCAGTCAAAGACTAACATCTCCTACACTTCTGGCTCTGCAAGACCAAGGTGGGTATACCTAAACAATGTTTAAAACTTAATTCAACCATACACACTGACATTGCTTTTTATAGTAGATAATTTCCAATGCAAAAATACTAAGGGAAGCATTGACAACCTTGAACTTGGCTAAATTCTCAGCAACTCAACCCTCTCTCAGCCATTGGAAAGCAGGACACACAATCACACAGTAAGATAAAAATGATTTTGCAATTAATATTATTTTTGAGGTTCAAAAACTGAAACATAGATCAGTGTCAGTTTTGGGCCATGGAGTCAAACACATTAAACTAATTCTCCAGCAAATAGTCTTCAACTAGTGGATTTAACTTGCTAATGCTTTGAATTAATTGTTAGTGCCTTGCACCAACAATCCCTCTCTTATCATCAATCAAATTCTTCTTATCAAATCCTATCTGCACACCTGAAATCACAATCACTTGCTCAAAGCATTTTAACCATTTCTTTGAAACAAAACAGTGAACAGACAAAATAATCTCATGAAACTTGAGAAGATAAACTCAAAGACACTTTGTATTATTGAATTTATATGATTGAAAGTGTATAGAAATGGAGACAATCTGATGACATTCATGAATGTGAAAGCACTTCATGATGTTAATTGCATAACTGGTTGTATTTACTCTTGAATTCTTAAATTTACAGCTTATAGACTCAAACAATAACTCATAAAATACAAATCTCTATCTACCCAGCCCAATACAAAAAACCCAGAACCTTTACAATGAGAAGAGAAGAGAAGATATAAAAAAATGGAGGAAATAGAAGAAGCCCTAAATTCAATTTGTTGTAGACACATGGTAGCTCCATTCCCGTTGATCAAATTGAAAATAATATCTTCTCTTCTTTGCAGCAACAAATATTCCCTCAAACAACATTTGCTCATGATTGCCCAACAACAAAAAATCTGCCCATGTGGAGAATCTCATTATTTCATCCAGCTGCTCAAAAAATCTCTTCCCGTGCAAATTTTGTTTCAGCCTTTTACTCTTTATTTGCTGCAGCAATACTTTTAAAACCAACTATTAAAGTTTCATAACTTTAATATTTCTGTCTTTTATTTGCTGCAATTTAATTCCTCCACATACTTGTTTATAAAATGAATAAAATTCACTTCATACAAAGTCTCAGAACTCTCCCAGCAAATAAAATATTTAAATAAATATTTTATTCATCTTTCAAGTTATTACCTGTGCTTGCACCAATAATTAAAAATTTACCCCTTTTAAATGCATGATCATTTAAAAAAATAGTGGGCCCACCTCCATTTTAACATTACCAATAATCTTGCGAGGTCCGCGAGGTCGCGAGGTTGCATTCTCGCCAACCTTGCACCTTTTTTATGGCATCACCAATAATCTTGCGAGGTCAGCGAGGTTGCAAGGCTGTGAGGTCGGCCAAATTTTTTTTTTTGCAACTTTTGCAAGATGGTCAAAACAGGCCAGGTTGACTCAGGAATCAATTTGGGAAACCATTTAAACAACCTCTGGGAGACATGTCTGTCAAAACTTATCATGGGAAGCTGAAATTTGACATGCCTTCTCACATATGTCAATTGAGTATATCTGCAAATGGGTTTTGCACGAAAATCAACAGGCTTTAAATTACAAGCCTCCAAAGTGGGTTAGTTGGGACTGATTGTTCAGGTGCACTTTTGAAAGTGTAGAAGCAAAATTTTTAAAATAGGCATCTCAAATTTTGCAAATTTGAGAGTGCCAACACCAAGAGCCTCTTGAACTAGATTTGGAATTTTGAAGTCAGGATGCTTGGTCCAAGAAGGTTGCCATAACTGTTTAGTAATTTGATGACTTGGTTCAGGCTCTTGATATGACTGAAACTGAGGATTAATGGATTGGTTTGACTAATTTTGTTCATTCATGGGCTTCTGTAGGGTCTGATATTTAACATTGGCATGAATATTACCCCTATAACTTGGAATGTCAAATCTAGAAGACTTACTTGGGGATTGTGTAGAAACCTTGGAAACCTCCTTTTTGGCAAGTTTTAGCCTCATTTCTGTATCTTTTGCAGCAAGCTGTTGAGCAAGATTCTCTTCAAATTACCTCTTTTGCATCTCATGTTCTTGATCCACAATTGGAAGAAAGGGCTGCCTAAAACTAGGTATAGAGAAATTTGATTGAGCTTTTATATCTTGAAGGGGAGAAAGAAACTCTTTTTTTTGTTCTTCTTTTTTCCAAACTTTCCTAGTAAGACACTCTTCTTCACATTTTTTCTATATTTCTACCTTTCGCTCATCGTGAAAGGACTGATCTGGAATAAAAGGAGTTGTTTGAATCACATGATTTTGCATTTGAGTGAGAAAAAGCCTCATCTTCTCTTATTTTATAGCTAACTCCCTCTCGAGCTTTTCTTCAAACAATATTCTTTGTGTCTCCAACTCCTGTTCATGAAGATAGGCCTGATAATCTAATTCCTGCTACTGTGTATCAAGATCTTGGTGATTTATGAACTCTTCTATATGCTTTGTGATGTCTGACAATATGTCCTTGATGTCATTCATGCTATTCTTCATATCATCAACCTCTTGGAGATGATTTTGGACATATAAATGTTGATATGAAGGTTGAGTAGAGGTGGGTGGGTAGTAAGCATAATAAGGATGCTAGTTATTTGCTATTGCATGGTTGTTTGGGATAAAACTAGTAGCATAGCTAGCTTGATAAGGATGTGGATAGGCAATAATTTTATGAAACAAAGGCGAGAACATGCTATTTTCATAAAAGCCAACACTTTTTATGCTTGAAACTAGTAGATTGCACTCAGAGTTGCCAGGTATAAACTGTAACCTCTACAAGGAAAAAAATGCTGCTGTATATACTAGAACAACAACTTGAAACTCTTGAATTATTTATGTAAAGTGATCTTTAGAGACCCATCGGGCGTGCCAAAAATTGTTATCAATAGGATTTCAACCGTGTGCAAAAGCGAAGATGCTTTACGATCCTATGAAACATGGGAATACTTTTAGGTTGTGGGTACCCTATGTTGAAAGTAGACCCCCTGTCCTTTAAGATCCTCTAATGATGGACTATAAAATTTGATGGAAAAGGGAAGAAGACTTGAATTGAATGCATAAACTAAAATTTAAACTGCGCTGATGCACCTAGTGAAAACTATTATTTAGGCTGTTTCACAACTAATACTCTTAGAAATCTATTAACACAGTTCAATTTGAGCACATTAACCCACATAAAAATTTCATAAAAAGGTTTGTTTAATCTTTCTTTATGAAGGAAAAACTATATTTTCACAACTTAAGAGAAAAGATAAACCTTAACACAATCCATAACCTGTGATGAAATTTCTTTTGTGTACATGTATTCAGAAAGCGAGACATAAATTTAAAGGTTTCGGATCTCAAACACATTATTTGCAACAAATCACTTTAAAAAGGGACAAGACACTAGAAATCGAAGAAGGAAACACTGAATTCAATGAGATATTATAAAGGAACTTCTGTAAATAACAATACTAAATAACTTGTAAAGCTGCTGTATAAAATACTGTGAAAAACATGCGTTACAAAATCAATCTCTTCTTTGCAGAAATGCGAAGGAAAAATCATCAGGAACTAAGGAAAAAGAATGATTATTCCAATAAATACAATGAAGGCATGCATAATGCGCCCAAGAGGTGGAACTCCAAGCTAACTGAAAGTGGAAATATCTTTCTGAAGCCTCTCTCACGAGAAAAAGAGAAAATGCTTGAAAATGGGACTCGCCAATGCTATAAACTAAGCTTAAACAACTCAAAACTCTCTCATATTGTATGTAACTGAAGTGCAACATGAAATGGCCCCAAAGTTGATGTAAAACTGAAAGAATCTCCATGAGTAATGGTCATACTTTAGATGACTAATACTGACTTCAATCTTAGTTTGCTTGTGTCTTTTTGCATGATTTTTTTATAAAAGGACTGTGTGATTAAGTAATAAAGATAATCAAATTAATTATCTTAATATTTAATATGTGGTGACTCCTCCTTTTGTATAAAATTTTAAATATTAAGGAAATTTACCTTTAATATTTAATTACAATGGAAAATCATGCAATAAATATAAGTGTCACTCCTCCAAAATATAGAAAATCAAACATGAGTTTGAAACTCCATCTTCAAAATTGAAAGAAAGAATTATTAGGTCTTTTGACTTCATAAAACATGGACCATGGGTAATAATTCGAAATGATTTTCCCTTTAAAGCATAGTAAAAAAATGACACCCTCACTCGAATTAGGGTAAAAGCATCGAACCCTAATTTTATTGCTCATTCTTCACTTCCTATTTTCATTGCAACTTGTTGATGCGCTGCCATGGAGAACTAAGGCTCAAACTGTAGTCTTCAAAAATTGAGGCCAAAATCCAAAGTCTTTATGTAGGAGAAGAACTCAAAATTTATTGTTGGTAAGTCAACATTCATTACCTTGAAATGTGCATTCCTTTTGCATACCCTGCGAAAGAAAATGAAAGTTCATGCCTTTGTTTGTGATTTGGGTTGTTGCAAAAGAAGGAACTAGAGCCTTTTTCTATATTGTTTTGATGTATTCTTTTATGTTCTCTTTTTTGATTGATATCTTCCTTCTCTTCAAGGTGGCCCGATCTTTCAATAGCCACGGTTCCATGAGGCATTCTCGGTTTTCTTCTCTTTGTTTAGTCGACCTTTCAAACTGTATCTTGAGAAAAAATGGGTCTAACTCTCGATGATTTTGATCTCCTTCATAAACAAACAAAGAAAATTCTTAGGTCGTGGCCTTATTTATACTAGGGTTTGAATTTTTGTGATTGTCGAACCTTCAGGAAATGGATCCCTTCATGGTCGCGGCTACACACTTACTGTGCCATGAAACACAACATAGTCCATGTTTGTTAATGTGCATATGGTATCAGAAAGGAGCTAGGCCTTTCCTTACAACGAATACTAACGACCGAATAATCCTTCTCTATACAATTCTGAACAGTGACCAGTGGCCTGGGTTTGTCTTCATTGGAGGTTTCCCTACCTTTATTCACTGTTTCATAGTCATGATAAACAAACATCATCTGATGAAGGTGTCTTTTCTATATGAGTGATACCCATAGAGACCACAACTATGGCACATCGTACATCATTATTGCCTTTCAAAACATTGTAGAGTAGCTCTTTGATCCCAATAAGCCTTTGAGGATCATTCATAGGGGCACCAGAGAGCAACCCTAGTTGATTTGTTCCTGTTAGTTCAATCAATGTATGTTTTGTCTCAACCTTTAATCTTATAGATCTCCTTAAAGAAGGTATGAAATAAGAATTTTCTCCAAGCGTCTGTTGGATGTAATAAATCACACCTTCATTAGTTAGCTTCTTGCCATACTCATTGGTTACATGGAAGACATCCATAGACCATCCTCCATCAAAAAATATGTAGGCATTTTAAAGAAATTTAAATTAGTAAGGACTTGTACAACTTCTAGAAGAATACCATGATTGTTAGTAACTCCAACTTGGAATTATTTTTTGCTTCATTCTCATTCAGATTGACACTTTATCATGTTTCCTACATTGCTCCTTTTTCATTTACTGTCAAAATTGCCTTACTTTGAGAGGATTCAACTATTTTTTGCCTCAAAAATGGTGCTGCCCTTGAATGATCATGGCTTCTCCAAATGTTGTAAATTTTTTTCTAATGTTTTATATCCTCCTTTGCTCAAGGTACTTGATTTCATTACTAGGTAAAGGAAGATAAAATATTTTACATTCTTGAGATATTATCCATTAATCTATACCCATGTATCAAAGAAAATGCTAATACGAACTCCACCTATTGGAAAGCTTCCTCACATAGGGTGACAATAATCTAATCACACTTTTGTGAACATCAAGTTCAATGCCAATACGATAATCGTAAATGGTGAAAATAGCTGAAAGCAAGATATCCTGTGTGAGCATGAATAACATTCATTCACAATGTTTTTGCATTTTTCCTTTATCATGCTTGCTTGAACTCTTGATTTTTCACATTATTTTATTTATTTTGTGTTCTTATAATGCTATTCCATGGTCACATAATTGTGTTTAATTAATTACACAAGAGGCTGATCTTCTAACCCCTGCAAAACTGTGAACCTTTTTTGCTTTTTAAAAGCATGAACATGTATGAAAATTACTCTGTTTACTGTTTTCCTCTTCATACAAGCATTATTTTTATCACCTTTTAATTTTTGATGATGCTCTAGTTTACTTTGATGATGCTGCCCCATTGAAAATATGTTGTTTTCTATGCAAAAATGAGTGGTCTTCATAACAAACTAATGCCAATACTATCTTCTAGGTATTACATACCTTTCTTTTTATCGTCATGAATTTGGGACTTCAGGGTATTCTTAATGCCGTAATGATAGTCAAAGTAAATGATTTGAAAAAATATGTTCTTATGTTGATTAGCTGTCACTTTATCATTTGTGAATGGACATTGTCTTTTGAAGGTGGAACCGCTATCCTCCATGCGTTTCATCTTTGCACTACCACTTCTTATAAACCTTTTGCAATTTTGAATATATGACACATTAGAAATTTTTTAAGCTACATACTTTATTCCTATAGATGGAATCTACTCTTTGTACTAGCTCATTGTATGTGTAGATTGTTAGTCTCTTTAAGTACTTGACATGATTTCCTTAATCCTTTGAGATAGCTTCAACATGCTGGGCTCAACCCTCATGGGAACACATTTTTCTCCACATGTAATTTTTGAACAAGATGACCCTGTACTTGCATAGTGAAAAAACAAGTTAGATAAAAATAGCGAATTCAATGTTCTTCTGATGATTTGATCTGGCACTTTTTCATTTATCTTTTGATGGCTCAATTGATTTAATGCCTCATAGTCGTAAGTTATATGTCTGTTGATAGGATATATGATCAGGTTCATATCCAGAGCTTTAATAGACCCCTTTTTAAATCAACTGCAGGTGCATCTGAAGACCGGGTATGAAGGGAGATGAAGACAAGAAGACCCATCTAAAGATAAGAGGATCAACGATCAATGCCAATATTTACAGTAAATGATGGATATGTTCCTTTTCATGTTTTCTTTGCTATTTTCATCTTTAGATGTATAAATTACTTTATTTGTCACATTGAATTAATTGAGTCATTCCCATGGCTTGTGTGGGACTTTTAAAAAAATTCTTCTATCTTCAAAGCATGAAACAACAATGTCTATGCAATCTTGTATGTTCTTTGATTTTTTCAAAATGAATAAAATACAACATTACTATGGAATTTTGATAAATCTTCTGTGTTGTGAGTTTTGCACAACAAACTGGATCTTATTTAAGATCCTTCATTGCAAATGAACTATCAACATAAAATGAATGTACCTTCCACCTTAAAATGTAATCAACTATTCCAGCTCTACCAATTTGAGCTGAGGTGAACTTTTGGTAACATCTATATACATAGGAAAATTATAAAGCCACCGAAGATGTTGTAGGATGCCATTTCACCAAGACTCATAATGATCCTTTTCTAGGATGACCACAAAAGGATGAACAATAAAACCCATGATACTTTCTCAAATGAAAAATTAGAGTATGATAACCTCAATATATGTAAAGTAGATCAAATGAAAATTCATCTCACATGCAAAAATCCTTTGTAGGTGTCAAGATGTCTAAGTAATTGATAAAAATGTGAAATCACAATAAACTAAATAAAATTTACTTGGGGTAGATTCTGGAAAATATGCACATATGCATTTGAAGATCTCTAAAATACCTTTCCAATGTAGCAAAAATGATAAAAAATCAGAGATACAAGCAAAAATTTATGAGCTCAAAAGAAAAAAATATGAGCTGATTTTGACTAAGAATACACTAAACTAGCATAAAAAATTCATAATGAGACCTACATTATTAAAAATTACTCAAAACTAACCTTTTGAGGATATGTTGTTTGCTTGATTTCAACACCGTATGCCCGTGTTATGTCAAAATAAAAAAAAATAGCTCCTTTAGGGTAAATGAGGGCTAGGAGGGGGACAAAGGACCCGAACATATGACTGACATCATGTTGATGTCAGGAGGAATTTATTCCTTGAATATTCCTTCTATAAAAATCTAATGGTCAAGAAACTATGCAATAGCTGAAATATGGCAATCTCAAACAAAATATTTTGTCTGAGATTCTAGATGGCCGAAAAAGTCATTGTTGCCTAAAAATATTGATTGTGATAGGATATGTAATTTCTTAGATAAAATATTCTATTGATAGTCTACAATGTCAATGAATTTTGTCATCAATAGTGAGTTTGGATGTGACTGGCCAATCGGGCGATAAATAAAGTTTCACTGGCAATGAGAGTAAGCATCGGTGTTGAGAGTCCCTCAACATATTGCCTTTGAGGGAAGTTCTTCAAAGCACCATACGAATTTTCATTTTCATTTCAAATGACTCTATTAGTATGTACCCAAAAATATTTGGTTGAGTAGACCTCTACTCTCTTTTGAAATATTTTCAATTTTTTTTGCTCTCCATATGCTCAAATATGTCAAGCTATTATGTAAATCACATGTACACCCCTCTATATCATGTAAATGTCAACTTTGCCAACTTTGCACCTCCTTATCAGGCTAGAAGTGCCACTAATTTTTCTTCATAGAGCCTTGTTGTGGTGGGTTACCAATCATTTCCAAATACTTACCCCTCACCCACCCTCTCTCAGCCTTCTTGGTAGCCTGCACATGCCTATCAACAACCCCAAGAGGCTCATTGTTTTCCTAATCAACATTCTTATCCTCCTAGTTAGCTACAAAACATGAATAACTTAGAATAGATGAGCATGAGAGATATACGGCTAGAGTTTGATAGGAAAATGAATGAGATTGATATAGAGCGAGGTATTGTCTATGGTACCCTCATAAAGAATCTTATTTCCCAAGTCAGCGTTGTGACTCTCCTAGTCAACCCCAAAATGTTGATAGTATGGAGATTGATGAAATAATAATAATGTTACTAGACCTCACTAGAGAGTTAGATGACTGTAAGAAAGGTTTTCAATATGAGGAATTGGTTTTCCAGGCCTACCAAGGACAACATAAATATTTTCCATAGTAGGAAGATTTTGTCCATCAAACTCATTTTCAACAATAAGAAATTGAAGTTCAATGGAGATATGAACAACATGTGGAGATCCAAATAAGACAATAAGAAGAGTATATTGCAAGGTAAACTGGTGCTAGGGAAGAACAAATGAAGCTTGTGCTTTCCCAAGCACAAATACTAGAGACTCAGTTAGCCCATTGTGTTCCTAGTTTTAGGTATACACCTCTTACAACCTCAGACCAACATGCCAAGGAGGAGGTCCGTAAGTATAAATTTACAAGTTTCAAGAAAGATAGGCCTCTTGAAACTTCTATTAAACCTCTTGAACCATCATAGAAATTCCCTATACTAGAGATTACAAGTTTTTAGGGCCTTCACCCTTCATAAGAGCCCATTCCTAAGGAGGCTTAGCCTATTTTTCTTGATGAGAAGTCCCCTCTAGAGATCCAATAGGATTTTCATTGGCTTTATGATAATTTTTCCATACCCACTACTATTTCAATTTACAAAGGTGGACCTATTATTTGGGATTCCAACTAGTCAAAAGAACAAGAGGGAGATGTTTCAGGCTGAGAGAGAAGCATCACTGTTGAGGAACCTTCGTATGCTCTAGATGCAAGTGTTTTACCTACTACAAGAAAAATTTGAAGATGACTAGTTTCAACAACACGACACTAAACAAGTGAGGAAGGATGAAGAAGAGAATTTGAATTTCTCTTTTGACGAGCTCCCTTGTTTCATTGACAATGAGGAGAGCCTACCTTTTCCTACATTATTAGAAGTCTTAGAACAACAAGAGTCCAACTTGATAAGTTGGAGTGATGAATAATCCAATACCTTGGAATAACATGCCTTCTTATCCTCTGATTTAGTTTATTAAGATCCCTAACTTATTGAGGTTTATAGTTTTGTGGGAACAACCTCTTTTCAGATGATCTAGATGTTTTTTGTTCAAGCTTGGATACCAAGCCATCATCCCTTGAGGAGGAAAATTGTGAGAAAAACATATATGAAGTTGTGACAAAAAAGAGTACGGTGGTCACATCATGCCATGAGCTCGTTCTTGTTGCAACTAGTCACCGAGAAAAAGAAATAAAAATAGAGAGACAATCTAAAGAATTTAATTCTTCACATGAAGTTTCTCAAAAAATTGAGGTATGTTTTGATGAAGTGTGCATAAACAAATGTAATTATTATGTATGCTATTTCTCTATTATGCATGAATGTAACAATGTGTGCATCAATACATGTAATTATGAGGTATGTTGTTTCTCTGTTATCCCTGAATGTAACAATGTTGAATATGAGGTCTTCATTCAAGATGAAGATGCAACCTTTGGTATTAGGGATAATGTACCTAAGTTAGAATGTATTATATGGAGCCAACATACTAAAACTACTACCATTAAGAAACCACACATCTATCAGGAGAGCAATGCTCTGGTTGCTCAATTTGATAGTATACCAAAGCTTTAAAGCTTATCATTTGAAGTGTATGAAGAATTTCTTCCCATTACGTATCAAAAAACAAGCTTGGCATATTTTGCATCAACATGTGAGATGGAAAATTTCTCTCTTATTTTTTTTCATCACCTAAGGAGGTCAATAGTTATGATAATGGATTACTCTTGTGTGAGGAGAGTTCATTTTCCTCTATAGAAGGTTTCTTCCTTGACATTGAAATATTATCATAAAAGTTTACCCTTGTTGATGTATGTTCACCAGAGGCACTATTGTCAGATGAATCTGACACTTGCATCATATGGCTTCCCTGTAGTGACAAGGTTTATAGTCAAGTTATCCTCAACCATGCAGGTATTTTGTGCAGCTACTTGCATATAGGTAAAAATTTTCAATGGTTGCAATTGGGTGAAGATTTACACTATGGTTTTAGGGAGACCAACTCATTTAAGAGAGTTATCTTTGATAGAGGTATATTTTTTTAATTTACATCTTGTTAAAGCCATGTACATATTAGCTTAGTTTTTACTTTCCAAGAAGTGTACTTACACACCTTGCATTCCCCTTAAGGGAATGTATGTTCATAGGTGTTTTGCTGCACTATGTTGTCATTAGTGTTGTAATTTATGTAATACTTTAGTATGGATATGTTGAGGTGTTTATGGTGTTGAGCAGGTGTTGTAGATGCAGTAGGGTTACTTGGTTTCCAAGTTCTTTTCAAAAAATTTGCATAGAGATTGTACAAGGTGACTTAGAAGTGTTCTATATTTTTATTCACATTTATTCATTCTTGAAGATGTGATTGTGTGGTTTGAACATGATGATCAAAAGTATTTGAAGGTGTTATATCCAAAGTTTCAGGTTTTGGATCATGCGACAATAGAAGATATGTTTGACGGTGTGCTGGACTGTCTCTAACTTGTGAAGAGGGATATCTAAGAGAAATGAAATTGCTCCACATTTCTTTGTGCTAAAGTTTCTTGCCTTGAAGATTTGGGAATATGCTAATATTATCTATACCTACCCCCTTTCATTTGTTTAGTGTTCAACTATTCCAAAATCTTTATTCATGAGTTTTATCTCAATGGTAGTTTGAATGGTTGCATAAAATGATAGAATTCTCAATTTCAGGTGTTTGCACTAGTGTTTTTGAATATCATGTTGGTGTTGGAATATTCTAGGATGTTGGGTAATATTTCTACAAGGTCCACAAGATGTTTTAGGTCCTAATGAAGTGTGAATTTGGTTTCTTGATAGTGTTAATGTTGGTTTGTTCAAGCTATTGTGTTAGCGCTATTTACAGATGAGCTTTGTGATTTGTGGAAGCCTAATATAGCATGTTGGTGTATATTTGGGTCTTGGTTAACCCTTGATGTGGGTTTTTTTGGCAACACAAGGGTAAACAACTGAGAGGGGGGGGAGGGGTGAATCAGTTGTCACAAAATTTCAAACTTATTAAACTTATTAGCCCCTAATCTTATATCTGATTAATAACCATGAAAGCATAAATCAACACATCATAAACACACATAACACCAAGATTTTTAAGTGGAAACTTTGTTAGGGGAAAAACCACAGTGGAGGTTAGTCCACAAGTTTATACCCTATTAAAAGTATAAGAAGAATAAATGGGGAATACATATACATTCAAGCATACTACCTAGAGCTCACTACTCAAATAAAAAGGAAGACTCATTATCTTATAGAGGCATTCAGATTAAAACCATCTAGATTTTGAACTGAGAAAGTAGCATCTGCTAATGCCTGATTACAGTTCCGATTAAGCCCATGAATACTTCTTTACTCATGTTCACTCTTCTTCATACTGTGCTCTGCCTTCAAAAGAATTAGAACATTATTCACTCACACCTTCTCTCCAAATGGAATAAACAATCACATATATATATCCACAACAAGGAATTATATCGTACATGTTGACTTCAAAAAATAATAAAATGAATACAAACTGTCGACCCAAAATAATAAATATTATTAATATGAATCCACCAAGGTCAGCCACAAAATAGTGAAGACCCAAAATGAAATACTCAAATGAAAAAACACTTCAAACAATTATTCCTCGAAGATCCACAACACACTTTAATCACCCTATCGACAATGAACATGAAAATCATGAACACGCAAGAGAAAATCACCGATTAAGAGCACAACGTTCAATGCAGACATGCAACATAGATAGAGAATGATCTAGAAACATCATGAATAACCAGAGAAGCATCTTCAACAATTGAACTTACTAGAATCACATCATCTTTATTCAGAAACACAAACTGAAGCAACATAAAAACTGTTAGAATACAAATCTTCATAACTTGATCAAATCTTCATAACTCGATCAAATATTCATGCAGATCTCTAAAACTCAATGTGGATAAACTAGATATACTAAAAAAAAAACCCTTTAATCCAAGAAATTTGATAATCAACATATTGAACTCACCAGCAGACTGAACTTGACTTCACCACTGACAACCTGCAACTCATTTCATTAAAATTTTCTCAATATCCTCAACATATACAACTTCTAATACATTAATGCTAATAGTGTTGACATCAATAACAACCACATATCAGCAAAACAATCACAAAATACAACAATCTCCCCCTTTGGCATTGATGGCAACACTTGATGTGAAAAATACCATCAAAACAACTAACTTCAACACTTACTCCCCCTTAGGTTCTGACTCTTTTCTCATGACTTCTTCTCCTTAGATAATTCCCAATTTTTCACATTGATATTCTCCCACTTTGAAATCAATGACAAAGGTACACAGAAGATCTGAACCACATATATGAATCATCTGACTACTCCCCCTGAGTAGCAACCACCACAACATGAATTCGGATCAAGATATGAATGTGAAATGCACAGACTGATGCAAGACAATGCATCTTAGTTCTGATTAGGAGGGGAAATCACCCCTAACTTCCCTATGAGATACTCAAAAGTATCCTTAGGCAAAAACTTGGTAAAGATGTTTGCAATCTTTTCCTTAGTAGGCACATACTCCAATTTGACTTTCTTTTCATTCACCTTCTCTCTCAAAAAGTGAAACTTGATAAATATATGCTTGTTCTTTGAATGCAGCACCAAATTATTAGAAATGTTAATTGCACTTGAATTATCATAGAATATAACAATAGGCTCATCATTCATAACTCTGATATCTTTCAAAATCTGCTTAATCCAAAACACTTGAGTAAAATTGCTAGCAACAACAATGTATTCTGCCTCTGCAGTAGACAAATAAATGACATTCTAATTTTTACTTAACCGTGAAATCAAATTCTTTCCCAAGAAAAATGCACCGCCACCAGTACTTTTCTTGTCATTCACATCTCCAACCAAACAACATTAGTAAAGGCACTCAAAGTAAGATCATCATCTTTAGGATTCCATAGGCCAAAATCAACTATTCCCTTCAAGTATCTAAAAATTATCTTCACAATAGTCACATGAGATTCCTTATGATCGACTTGAAAGCATGCAACAATACATACAACATTCATGATATTAGGTCTAGTTTGAGTCAAATAAAGAAATCACTAATCATTGATCTGTATCTAGTCTGATTTGCCTTCGGAGAATCATCATCTATTGTCAACTTACATCGGGTCACCATGGGTGTATCGATTGGCTTTAAATATTCCATACCAAAATTCTTTAGCAATTGTTTCACATACTTGGACTGAGATATAAAGATCCCTTTATCTAACAGAGTAATTTGCAATCCCAAAATG
Organism: Sequoiadendron giganteum; assembly: GCA_007115665.2. Classification (NCBI taxonomy): domain Eukaryota; kingdom Viridiplantae; phylum Streptophyta; class Pinopsida; order Cupressales; family Cupressaceae; genus Sequoiadendron; species Sequoiadendron giganteum. The sequence continues at coordinate 904,680,496 of CM021100.1, read as the reverse complement.
AATTTCATCTCTCCAATCATGGACATCTCAAACTCATTCTGCATCTCATCAGCAAACTTCATGCACAATCCATCATCTCCTCCAAAAATGATATCATCAACAAATACTTCCACAATCAAATCTTTATAATCATCAACCTTGAAATACAAATTACTATGAGGAGTACCTTTGTTAAATCCAAGCTTTAGCAAATACTTGTCCAATTTGGGATACCAAGCTCTAGGGGCTTGCTTGAGTCCATACAATGCTTTCTTCAATGGACAAACCATATCTCCCTGATCAGTCAATTGAAATCCATCAGGTTGCTCAACATACACCTCTTCTTCCAATTCTCCATTTAGAAATGCTGACTTGACATCCATATGATAAACCTTGTAGTTTTTGTAAGCAACATAAGCAAGAAACAATCTCACAACTTTAATTCTAGCAACAAGAGAAAAAGTTTCTTCAAATTCAATTCCCTCCATCTAAGAGTATCCTTTACATACCAATCTTGCTTTATTTCTAACAACTTCACCTTGCTCATTCAACTTGTTTCTAAAGACCCATTTAGTTCAAATTACATTATTGACCTTAGGTCTAGGAACAAGAATCCATGTATTATTCTTCTGAATTTTCTATAGTTCTTCTTTCATTGCTTCAATCCATTGTTCATCTTTGCATGCTTCATTGGCACTATTAGGCTCAGTCTTTGAAATCAAACAATATTCTTCTGCAATTCTTCTCCTATTCTAGACACCTTTGTTCTTATCACCTATAATATGATTTTTTGAATGATTTAATCTCACATACCTTGGAGTCTTAGGATGTTCTTGAAATTCAGGCTCTTGTGATATCTGTTATGCATTTTCACTAGTTTCTCCTTCCTCTTGATCTTTTTGATTCATTGAAATGATCTGAACTTGATTTAAAGTCTGAACTTTCTTTCCTTTATTTGTACTATCATTATGATCATCAAAATCATATCCATAGGTTTTGGATGGTCTAGCAATGTCTTGATCAACCTTAACATTTGCACTTTCAACCATTTTCCTCAATCTCTTGTTGTAGCAACAATAGGCCTTACTGTTAGTAGAATAACCAAGAAATGTTCATTCATCACTCCTAGCATCAAACTTTCCTATATCTTCGTCTCTTCTGATATAGCATTTACTCCCAAAGATTTTTAAATATCTAACAGTAGGCTTATGACCAGACCATAGCTCAAAAGGGGTCTTACCGATATCACCTTTGATTTGTACCCAATTAAGGATATAAACATTAATACTCACAAATTATCTCCAATAGATATGAGGAACATTTCATTCTAACATCATAGTCCTAGAAGCATCTTGAACTGTCCTATTCTTCCTTTCCAAAACTCCATTTTGCTGAGGGGTTGACGGTGCAGATAATTGTCTCTTTATCCCATGCACTTCACAAAAATAATTAAACTCATTGGAAGTGAATTCACCACCTCTATCTGATCTCAAACACTTAATCTTTAGAACTATCTCTATCTCAACCATAGCCTTAAAGATCTTGAACTTCTCTAGAGCTTTAGATTTTCCCCTTAAGAAAGTAACCTAGATAATCCTAGAATAATCATCAATAAGCAACATGAAATACCTGTAACTTTGTAGACTCTTGACTCTAGAAGGACCACAAAAGTCAATATGCAAAAGCTCCAAAAATTCATTTGAATAATGTTGTTTGCTCCGAAATGAAATTCTAATTTTCTTTCCTAACTGACATTCCTTGCATATGGCATTAGTAGGCTTTACCAACTTAGGAAGATCTCTCACTGCCTGAGTAGAACTTATCTTAATAATATTGTCAAAGTTTACATGACACATTATCCTATGCCACAACCAAATTTCATCAGCTTGAGCAATCGGACAACTTTTACAGCAACATTCAGGTGAAAGATGTTACCTTTTGTTTTTGTACCTGAAGCAATCACATTTCTTGAACTTTCCAATATTCTACACTTTCCATCCGTGAATTGAAGATTGTATCCCTTATCAACCATCTGTTTGAAACTCAAAATATTATGCTTCAAATCTTCAATGTATAGGACATCATCAGTATTATGCTTACCATCAAAATAAATACATCCTCTAGCATGAATTATACCACCATTGTTATCACCAAATATTACAACACCACCATAATACTTTTCCAGGCTCACAAATTTGCTTTAATCACCTATCATGTGATGAGAGAATCCATTGTCAATTACCCATTCATCCTTCTCTTCAACTCAAGTAGCTAGAGCTTTCTCCACATTTGTACAACTAGCAGATTCAATAGACATAGGATTATTCTCCTTGATAGCAATAAATACCCATTCGTCCTCACTTGTATTCCCTTTATTAGATTCATAATCTGTCGCACCTTCATCACCAACATAATAACACTTCCTTTGAAATTTAGGCTTGTTAGGTCTTGACTTAGGAACTCTTTTTGGACACCTTGATGCAAAATGACCTATCTTATTACAAGAAAAATATTTAATAGGAAACTTTCCTTTATACTTACCTTATCCTCTGGCTTCTCTTTTGACAATAAGTGCTTCAAGCTCATCTAATTCTCTCTCTTCTTCTTCAATCTGTCTCATTTATTCCTCATACTTGAATAATTTTCTAGAAGAACTTTCACCCGAATCATATCTTTGCTTAACTCTTTCAAAAGTAGTGGCCTTAAATGCAGATTCTATCTTAGGAAACGAATCACAAAATTCACTCAACTCAAAAGTAGTAAGTTTACCAATCAACATATCTTTGGTTACATTTGTCACAGTATGAAGTTCTTCAATAGTTGTAGCTTTGGCTTTGTATGCAACATGCAAGGATCTAAGCACTTTAGCAACAATCTTTGATTCTTCCAACTATCCACCAACACATCTGATACCACACAAAATTTCATTCACTCTTTGCATGAAAGTAGTAATATTTCCATCATCACCCATTCCCAACATTTCATATTTTCCTTTCAGACTTTGTAGCTTAGCAATCTTCACATTAGCATCACCTTCATACAAAGTTTCTAACTTTTTCCATACATCAAAAGTAGTCTTCAGATTCATAACATTCATCATCTCAGAATCAGTCAAAGCACTCAACAATTCTTCCTTAGCCCTGATATTGTATTCAACATCCCTAATCTCAACAGTAGTAGTAGGACCATTTTGAGGAATAACATACCTATTACTTGTAATGCCCCAGTAGGATTCATCAATGCATCTCAGATGAAACTCCATTCGAGTCTTCCATAGAGAATAATTTGTTCCATAAAATCTTAGACTATCCTTCTTATATGTCACCATCCCAGATCACCTCAAGCTGTTAAATTTTTTCCAAGGAACCTGCTTTGATACCAATTGTTGGCAACACAAGGGAAGACAACTGAGAGGGGGGTGAATCAGTTGTCACAAAATTTCAAACTTATTAAACTTATTAGCCCCTATTCTTAGATCTAATTAATAACCATGAAAGCATAAATCAACAACACATCAGAAACACACACAACACCAAGATTTTTACGTGGAAATCCTCTTAGGGGAAAAACCACGGTGGCGGTTAGTCCACAAGTTTATACGCTGTTAAAAGTATAAGAAGAATAAATGGGGAATGCACATTAATTCAAACACACTGCCTAGAGCTCACTGCTCAAATACAAAGGAAGACTCACCGTATTACAGAGACATTCGAATTACAACCATCCAGATTTTGAATTGAGAAAGTAGCATCTGTTAATGCTTGATTATAGTTCCGGTTAAGCCCATGAATACTTCTTTACTCATCTTCACTCTTCTTCACTCTTCTTCACACTTTGCTCTGCCTTCAAAGAATTAGAACATTATTCTCTCACACCTTCTCTCCAAATGGAATAAACAATTGCATATATATATTTGCAACAAGGAATTACATCGCTACATGTCGGCTTCAACAAAATAATAAAATGATTACAAATTGTTGGCCCAAAATAATAAATATTATTAATGCGAATACACCAAGGTCAGCCACAACATAGTGAAGATCCAAAATGAAATACTCAAACACGAAAAACACTTCAAAAAATTATTCCTTGAAGATCCACAACACACTTCAATCACCCTATCGGCCATGAACATGAAAAACATGAACACGCAAGAGAAAATCACCGGTTGCAAGCACAACGATTAATGCAAACGTGCAACACAGATATATCATAATCTAGAAATATCATGAATCACTAGAGAAGCATCCCCAACAACTGAACTTACTAGAATCACATCATCTTCATTCAGATCACAAACTGAAGCAACATAAAAACTATCAGAATACAAATCTTCATAACTTGATCAAATCTTCATGTGGATCTCTGAAACTCAACATGGATAAACTATATATACTTGAAAACAAACCCTTTAATCCATAAGATTTGATCATCAACATACTCAACTCACCAACAGATTGAACTTGACTTCACCACTGATAACTTGCAACTCATTTCATTACAATTTTCTTGATATCCTCAACATATACAACTTCTAATACATTAATGCTAATAGTGTTGACATCAATGAAAACCACATATTAGAAACACAACCACAACATCCAACAATTTTACCTCACTTCTTTCCACCACTTAGGTGTTAGGTTCCGACCTATTTGGTGGTTGCACATTTGAGGTGCATATGTTTGATTGAAGCCAACTTAGAGAAGGTTATTCAAGGTTGCGGAAGATATATATGCAAGGTCAAAATTTTAGAGAAGAGTGTGGTATGGAATGATGAATGTGATCATGTGTTGAGATTTGGGTATGAGAAAGAACACCTAAGACTATTGGAAGCAGTGAGCAAAAGGTTTCTATAGTTTAGTGTGCTAGAAGTCACTAGAGGTAGTGAGCCAAATGTTGCAGATGGTGAAGAGACATTGTGATGGTGAAGAGACATTGTGATGGTTTCTCTAGTTTCTTTGAGGTAGTGAACTTCGTAATTATTTCTTCGTAATTTAGAAGAAGTGATATTCGTAGGGTGAGCCCTTGGAAATGATCCTTTTCTTTTGGATAGTGAGTCCTCTAAGTAGTGAGCCCTTCAGGGAGTGAGCCTCTTGTAATCAGGTTTTGGTTTTTGTATAGTGAGTTAATCCTCACCATGGTTTTTCCCTTATTGGGTTTTCCATGTAAAAAATATAGTATTCTATTGTGAATGAATGTGGATGTATTTCTATTTAATTTGTTTACATTCATACTAATATTTAATAAGGTTTTGAAGGTTTTAATGCACAACTGATTCACCCCCCCTCTTAGTTGTCCCATGTGTGTAAAAATTGGTATCAAAGTAGAGGTTCCTTGGAAAAATATTAACTGATTGAGGTGGATCCGGATGACACCTAGGAATGGTGTCAAAGCTCCTATGTTTTATGGAATAAATAATGCCTTGTGGAAGGCTAGGATGGAAGCCTTTCTCATCGTATTAGGGTTTGGCATATGGAAATTAGCCAAAGATGGATATACTATGCCTACTACTCCTCCAACAAGTGAAGATGAGATCAAGGAGTATGCTAACAATGATAGAGTGAGGAATGCTATTTTGAGTACACTTTCAGATTCAGAACTTGTGAAGGTGATGAGCTACAAAACTGCTAAAGAGGTCTTGGAGAAGTTGAAAATAATTTATGAAGATGTTAAGGCCAAGCAAGCAAATATGCTGAATTTTAAGGCTAAATTTGAAACCCTAAGGATGTTAGAGGATGAAGATATTATAGGCTACATGCATAAGGTGGATGAAATTTTCAATTCTAATGGTAACTGCAAATTTTCAAAATTTGAAGAGCCTATATTTCTTTAATGCATCGACAGAGCCTAGGTTTGCATCTTGTCAAATCTACCCCGGAGGCCCTCTTTGCCAATTAATATTTTTCAACTTGGAGGTCATCAAATCCCTTTAGTGGAATGTTTTTTCGTACATATGGTAACATGCATGCTTAGTTTTAGGCCCCTAGGATGAGTTTTGATGTACTTTTAATTATTTTCTGACTCTAACTGGGTCAAAATTGGTGTTCCAAAAATTTTTAATTTTTGTAATTCTAAAGGAAACCCATTTCTCATTTTAGTCCAAAAAATATCCAACTCAATTTTCATCAAAATTAGAGATCATATGGTGCATTATTTTAATGCATTTCAGTTTTGGTGAAGGCATCCAACATGCCAGTTTACAAAGGAGGTCCTAGAAATATTTTGGCGATGTAAGTTTTGAGGAAATGGGTTTTCTCTAAATAATTGATAATGTCCTTGAAGTTTACAAATTTTTGCGACTCCAAGTGTCCTGATTTGCTCGCAGTGAATTTTCTCTGTTTTCTTGTAGTGAATTTTCTCTATTTGCTCGTAGTGAATTTTCTTTGTTGGGAACACTTTCATCATTGTTTTGGCCATTTTCTGGGTGTCTGCAACCATAAAAAATGCCCCTGCATCAAGAAAAATGACCTAGTGATGATAAAAAATTGAACATGAAGCTGCAATTTGTTCTTCATGATCTTAAAAGCTGGGAGCAATTAAGGAAGAGCTTGAGAGGAGGACATGGTTGTAGGTTGACTATTGTAAACATTTGCTTATGCTGCCATTTCAAATAGAATCAATCTTTCCCCGCCAGCCTGTGAGGGTATGTGTTGATGTAAGTATCATCTAGCGGGGAAGCGAGGAGGAGTTTATGAAGGGCTTTTAATATTTTAATAATTTATCAAACCTTCATTAGCTTCATAATGGGTTTACCGACTGGCCTATTTGATTTTATTTTTCCATCAGAGATAATGGCAAGGGAGCGAGGAGTGGCCATGGTGGGCTCATGAAATTTTGAAGGCAAGTATAAAAGGTTTTAAGTGCCCGATAAGGAAAAATTAAAAGCCTTCATATGTAAAAGCCATAAAATTTCAAGTGAAAATGTTTTAAAATATAAAGTACAAAAGGTGAAGACACGGGAAAATATTTTTAATAGCCTAATGAAATAATTTAAAAGCTCTCACAAGTAAATGGAACAAAGTTTTACATGTTGGGTATTAAGGTGTAAAATGAAAAAGTAAAGGCATGGGTAAATGATGGAGATTTTCATTACCCGATAAATGTAAAGGCTTTTTCATGATAAAAGCAAAAAACCATGAGCTGCAGGTAAAATGAAATGGTGAATACATAGGTAAAAGGGGCCTTTTACAGCCAGGGGTGAAGAGTGAAGGATTTTCATGATAAAGCAAATTTCTCAGTGGCGATAAATAATTAATTTCATCTACAGGGCAAAACAAAAGGAAGAAGTGAAGTCCTTCATGACAGGGAATAATTTTCTGTTGTAGGGAAAGTGAGTGAAGAAGTGGGGAAACAAAGTATAGAATGGGGCTTTTCTTCAAGCAATGGGCAGTTATTGATCAATGAAGCTGAGCATGCCAGGTGTTTGATGAATATTTCCATTTAGGGTTTCTTCTTCCTTAAATGCAATTTTCTGTTTCATCTGAGGAGGTTGCTCTTTATTTTGTCTCACGAGAATAATTTTGTAACATAGCCTGTAATAGAATAGGGGTCTATTTTATGTTTTGGGAGTTTTTCTAAATATTTTAATTGAGAATATAATTAGAGCACTATCATTTTTGATAAATAAATGGCAAGATATTCTAGGTCAGTTTTCTCCATTGTAGACATTGCATAAGTTTTGAATATAAGAAACCAAGGGTTTCTGTTGTTCATCTTCTTGTCTTTCCCTAAATGTTTGTTCATTGTTATTACTCCTATTCAAGGAGTAAGTTAAATTGTATTAACATGAATGAAGATTTATGCAACTGTATGCTTGGATAAATAAGTATGACTAGTTTGGTTTCTAGTATCAATGGTGTAAGGCATCATCTGGTAGGAATAGTTATGAAAAATTGAACATTGTAATGAGTTTTATATTTCATGGTTTAGGTGACTCCACCTTGGAATATGGCACTGGTCTCTTGATGTTATAGTTTCTTGAGATTATTTTGTGAGCAACTACAATTTTAAATCAATTTCACTTATCTAACTTGTTGTGGGTTTGTGTGGAATTTAATGCATAACATCTCTCATGTTTAGTTTGGACATTATCATGAAGGTCAACCAAACCTTTAGGGTATTGTGTTTGTTGAACATTTAAAGGAGAATCATCTATTTATAGTTTTTTTGGTACTTTGGCACACAAGTATCTATAAGTGCACTGTTGGGATCACCTTCTCGGGTTTCATAGAGCCCAAAGTGTAGGGGAGAAAGGGATTTTAATTCAATCTCCCATTCGTTGGCCAAATCTCTCCTTGAATCAGACCATTATGCCTAGAAGCCCTTTAGGATTCAAGTGGATTGCAGATTTGGGAATCAATATATTCCATTAGTAATCTTGGTGGAAAACTAGAGAAAGATGAAATAATGAAAAAGGTATCAAGATCCCTTCCTAAATATTATAGTACTAAATTTTCTACTATTGGGGAAGCTTATAATTTGAATCAATATACTAGAGATCAACTGTTTGGTGTTTTAACTAGTTTTGAATCAAGAGAGTTTAACAAAGATGCTTCAAGGAAAGAAACTAATTTTAAAGTCAACAAGAAAGAGAGGAATGATGAATTTGATGAAGTGGAAGCGAATTTTGTAAGAATATTGAAAAAGGGAACTAAAAAATATTGAGGTAAGTTAATTTTCAAGTGTTTCAATTGTGGAAAGGTAGGTCACTATGCTTCAAAATGTCCAAGTAAAGTTTCAAATGACAAACATAAAGATCATACAGGTAAATTCTTCAAGAAGAGTTATTATGTTAAAAAGGATAGTGGTACATCTGATGACGAGGAATCAGACTACTCGGATAATGAAAGTGATGAATTCTTGTTCATGGATTTGAATGTTGGAACTAATTCTACTAACCTTGAGAGATGTGTGAAGGAAATTACTCTGAAAATAGGTCACAGTATTGAAGGAACTATGTTGATTGCCTAAGAGGAGAGGAACTATTGGATAATTGACAACAAATGTTCAAATCATATGACAAGTGATAAGAGTAAGTTTTTTAACCTTAATAAATATGATGGTGGTCTTGTTAAGTTTTGTGATGACACATCTGCTAAGATCTATGTAAAAGGTTAAACTAGTTTTGATGGAAAGCATAAATAGACAGTGTTCTTTATGTCAAGCATCTCCAACATAATATTATCAATGCAAGACAAATATGTAGAAGAGGATACAATCTAGTGTTTCAAGATGATGGTTGTGAAATCATAAAAGGAAGCTCTATAATCTTGGTTGTAGTAGGAACAAGGAAAAAAGGAAATTTTTATCAACTCAAAAGTGCTAATGGTAAGTTCTTTATGAATCAAATCAATGAAAGTTGGTTGTGGCACAAAATAATTTGTCATATAAATTTTGATAGCCTAGTAAATATCAACTCTACTTATGCTGTGAGAGACTTGCCAAGAATTAGAAAGCCTATATATGCAATTTGCAAAGAGTGTTAGCTCAGAAAACAAACAAAGAATAGGTTCAAAACTAAGGAATATTCTACTACAGGACTTTTAGAGTTGGTGCATATAGACCTATGCGGACCTATCGAAACAAGAATATCTCAAGGTGACATGTATTTTATATTGTTAATATATGATTACTCTAAAATGACTTGTGTGACCTTTCTCAAAGAAAAATCAAAAGCTCTAGATAATTTTAAAGAATTTACATCTATGGTTGAGAATAAAATGGATTTGAAAATCAAGTGCTTAAGGTTTGACAGAGGTGGCAAGTTGAACTCAAATGAGTTTAATAGTTTTTGTGAAAATTATGGGATACAAAGACATTTATCAACTCCTAAGACTCTACAACAGAATGGAGTTATGGAGAGGAAGAACAAGACAATTCAAGAGGTAACAAGAACCATGTTGAAGGAAGTAAATCTACCAGATGTCTATTGGAGAGAAGCTATTCATACTACAATTTAAATTCACAATAAAGGAAAAGCAAGAGTGAAAAATTCAAAGACTCCCTATGAGCTATGGTATAAAAAATATCCTATTGTGAAATATTTTAGTGTGTGGAAGTAAATGTTATATAAAGAGGGAGGAAGAAAACTTAGGATAGTTTGATGCAAGATCAGATAAAGGAATATTCCTTGGATACTCTACAAAGAGCAAGGGATACATATGCTACAACAAGAGGATAAAGAAGATAATTGAAAGTGCAAGTGTCAAAGTAAATGAAGAATCACATTAGATCTCAATGTTGATAGAAGGATATGCGTTTGATGAACCCATTTGCAAAGAAGAAGAAGAAGAAGAGATGCTAGTGGAAGAGGAAGAAGCTTTAGAAAAGAACCCTAAGGCTCCTTAGTATGTGCAAAAAAATTACTCTGAAGATCAAATAATTGGAGACAAGAGAAAAGGTGAGCCAATAAGAAGAAAAACTGCTATGGCAGAAGAACAGGTAAAATTTTGTTTACTCTCGAAATTAGAACCTAGAATAGTTACTGAAACATGCAGGGATGAAAACTAGATCAACACTATGGAAGAAAAACTAAGGCATATTGAGAAGAATCAAACATGGGAATTGGTCCCAAGACTAGAAAATAAGAATGTGATAGGAACTAAATGGGGTTTTAGAAACAATTTGAACGAGAATTGAGAAGTTATCAGAAACAAGGCTAGGCTTGTGTTTAAAGGCTACTCACAAGTGAAAGGAATATATTTTGAAGAGAAATTTTCTTGAGTAGCAAGAATGAAGGCTATTAGGATGTTTTTGGCTTTTGCAACACTTAAAGACTTCAAGGTATATTGGATGGATGTAAAGTATAAATTTTTGAATGGTGAGTTAGAAGAACTATACATTCAACAACCAAAAGGATTTCTATTATTAGAAGATCCTGATATAGTCTGCAAGTTGAAGAAGGAATTAAATGGGCTCAAATAGGCTCCTAGGGATCTATATGCAAGATTGAAAAGATACTTACTGCAACAAGGATTCAAAAAGGGTACCACAAACAATAACCTTTACTTCAAAATTGAGAAAGATTGAATCTTGATTGTGGTTGTGTACATTGACGATATAATATTTGAAGGAACTGAGACCATCTGTAATTTTTTTGTAGAGGATATGCAAAATGATTTTGAAATGTCAATGCTTTGGGAGATGAATTTCTTCCCTGGGCTACAAATTAGTAGTTCAGAGAAAGGTATATTCATTTTCCAATCAAAATATGTAAAGGAAATGTTAAATAAGTTTGGAATGGAGGATTCTAAACCAATATGTACTCCAATGGTTACTAGTTGTAAATTAAGAAAAAAATATGAATCTCCTAAGTCAGATCAGACTAAGTAAATTAAGAAAAAATGATGAATCTCCTAAGTCAGATCAAACTAGGTATAGATACATGATTGGTGGATTACTATATCTAACTAAAACTAGACATGATACTATGCATGTAGTATGTCTTGTGGAAAAAATTCAAGAAGATCATAGAGAATCATGTGTGGTAGCAGTTAAAGGATATTCATATATTTGAAGGGCACTCTAAACTATAGTCTATGGTATTCTAAGGACACTAACTTCTCTTTGAGTTCTTATATAGATGGAAATTGGGTAGGTTGTGTGGATGATAGAATAAGTACAAGTGGAGGTTCTTTCTTCCTTGGAAATATGATTTTTTCTTGGATAAGAAGTAGGATTTAGTGGCATTTCTATTGCAGAGGCAAAATATATTGTTGCAACATCTTGCTGTACATATGTGCTATAGATGAAGAAGACATTAAAGGATATCAAAATATCATATGATGAACCTATTCCTATCTTATGTGATAATACAAGCACTATCAACATTTCAAAATATTGTATAATGCACTCAAGAAAAAAACATATCTCTATCTGGTTTCACTTTCTAAGAGAGAAAGTTGCTAATAAGGAAGTGAATTTGGAGTATGTGCCTACAAAGGATCAAATAGTAGTTATTTTCACAAAGGATCTTCTAAAAGATACATTTAAGTATCTTAGACATAAGCTAGGGGTTATTTCCCCTCCTTTCAACTAGATGCATAAGATTATGCATCTGCCTAGGGGTGCAACTCAAGATGTATTCTTTGTCCTAGAATGATGAAGGCTACCTCCCAGGGGGAGTAGGTAGCACTGCCTTTGGCTGGTGCAGTTAGGGGGAGCATATCTTGTGCTTGAAGTGTTGTGTGAAAGTGTCTCCCTTTTCCATTGATGTCAAAGGGGAAGGGAGAGAGAAGTTTGAAAAACATAGGGAAACAAATGTTAAAGTAAGGGGGAGAGATGCTTAAGTATTGGAGATATAGAGCTACTTTTGTTGTTGATGGTTTTCAATAGATGTTACCATCAATAAAAAAGGGGGAGATTGTTGCACTATATTGTCATTGATGTCAAACATTGGTATGGATATGTTGAGTAGGTGTTGTAGATGCAGTAGGGCTACTTGGTTTCCAAGTTCTTTTGAGAAAATTTGCATAAAGATTGTACAAGGTGACTGAGAAGTGTTCTATATTTTTCTCCACATTTATTAATTCTTGAAGATGTGCTTGTGCAGTTTGAAAGTGATGATCAAAAGTATTTGAAGATGTTATATCCAGAGTCTCAAGTTTTGGATCATACGATAGTAGAAGATATATTTGACAATCTACGAGACTGTCTCAATCTTGTGAAGAGGGATATTTGCGAGAAATAGAATTGCTCTACATTTCTCTATGCTAAAGTTTCTTGTCTTGTAGATTTGGGAATATGCTAATATTTCTTGTACCTACCTTCCCTTAATTTATTTAGTGTTTAGTTTTTCTACAAGATTGTTTCATGAGTTGTATCTCAATGGCAGTTTGATTGGTTGCATAAGATGATATAATTCTCAGGTTCAAGTGTTTGTGCCAGTGTTTTTGAATATTCTGTTGGTTTTGGAATATTATAGGATGTTGTGTAATATTTATACATGGTCTGCAAGATGTTTTTCAGCCTCGATGAAGTGTGATTTTGGTTGCTTGATAGTGTTAATGCTGTTTAGCCAACCTGGTGTGTTAACACTATTTGTGGATGAGATTCAAGGTTTGTGGAAGCTTGGTGTAACGCGTTGGTTTAGATTTATGTCTTGGTTAACCCTTGATGTGGTGCACCCTCACTTATTTCTACCACAAAGGTGTTTGGTGTTGACCTATTTTGTGGTCACATGTTTGAGGTGCATATTTTCTCATTGAAGCCAACTTAAAGAAGGTTATTCAAGGTTACAAAAGATATATATGCAAGGTCAAAATTTTGGAAAAAAGTGGTATGGAATGATGAATGTATGATCACGTGTTGAGATCTGGGTGTGAGAAATAATGCCTAAGACTACTAGAATTAGTGAGAAGAAAGTGTCTACAATAGTGAGCCGAAGGTTGTGGATGGTGAAGATACATTTTTGTGGTTTCTCTAGTTGCTTTGAGGTAGTGAACCTCCTTGTAACTATTTCTTTGTAATCTAGAAGAAGTGATATTCCTAGGTAGTGAGCCTTTTATTTTGGATAGTGAGTCCTTTGGGTAGTGAACATTTTGTAATCAATTTTGGTTTTCATATAGCGAGTTAATCCTCACTATGGTTTTTCCCTTATTGGGTTTTCCATGTAAAAATATGATGTTCTATTGTGAATTCAATTGTGGATGTGTTGTTTCATTTGTTTACATTCATACTAATACTTAATAAGGTTTTAAAGGTTTTAATGTACAACTAATTCACCCCCCCTCTCAGTTGTCCTATGTGTCTAACATGTTTTATTTTACTTCAAACTTGCAAGCTTGCACATGTTTTATTTTTTGAGGAAAGCTAGTTGTTGCAGTTACCTCTTTTGAATTTGTGCCCAATAGATTGATATGACCCCTGGATCACATGATTAGTAGGTAACCATCTCATAGAAGTTTACAAAATTTTGATATTTCTTGCCACCTTATATGACCCATCAATAAAAACTGATTTGAGAGATACTATATGGGTCATCTTACATGAATTACATCTTGAAAATTCCCAAAAATGAATGTCTCAAAGTTTTAGACTTTCAAGCTTTCGCTTGTCTGTATACTAGTATTCCTTCTCTATCACTCCTAATCTTCTATCTCTTTCTCTCTTCTTTCCACCACTTTCCTAAGTATTTCAGGTTTTGGGCATCAACCTTAACCCTTAAATCTTATCGCTTCCCTTTCATAAGCCATATTTATTTCTTTCGATCATTAAAGTCCTGATAAAATCCTTGAAAATTTGACTAAGTCTCAAATTTTTGGACTTTGGGGATCAACCTTCTTCCTTACCTCTTGCTATCTTTCATCTTAAATGCATAGGAATTCCTTTCGATCTCCAATTGTCAACACACTAGCTTTCGATGATTGGGCCTTCCCCTTACCCTTTGTCTTATCTTTATGATAAGACATAGGTTTTCCTTCCAAACCTTAATCACCGAAGTCTCTATGAGGTCCTTGAATATTTGATTAAGTCTTGAATTTTTGGACTTTGAGGATCAACCTTCTTCCTTACCTCTTACCACCTTTTCATCTTTAGTGTTAATACTTCCTTTTGTCTAAATTTAGTCTTAACTTTATGATAAGGCGTAAGGTTTCCTCTTGACCCCCAATCTCCAATGCCTTACCTTTAAACTTCAAGCATCAAGTCTCCCTCTTATTCCTTATCACATTGTATGATAAGGCATAATCCTTCTCTCTGACTCCTAACTCCTGACATTTCTCTTTCTTCTATAGTCTTCCAATCTCCCCACCAACCTTCAAGCTTTTGAAATTGTTCCTTTGCTTCCTCCAGCAAGTGTCAAGCTCAACACTTGATGCTTGACAAGTGATATTTTGGGGATCACGGTTTTGACATTCATCTTATGTGGTATGTGGTATGTGGTAGGTTTGATGCCTGATAGGGTTTATTCTTTGAATTTTAGGGTCATGGCGTTCTTCCTTCTAACATTTCAACAAGCATTATCTAGCAGGATTGATTCCTGATGTCTGATGGTGCATTTTTGGAGGCATATACCATTTAATATTTAAAAGAATGGCTCTTTTGGGCCTAAAAGTTTGACAATACTCTAGAATGACATGTTTTCTAGCTAAAAATTCTATTAATGCTTCAATGACTTTCCCAACTACCTGATCAGATCCTTGAGGCTTTGAGGATGATAGTTAATGCATCTCTTGACTACTGTAGGTGAGATAAGTGACACCCATGCTTATTTATTGTCTGCAGTCATCCTTTCTATCATGGTCATGCCCATATCATAATTTTTATAAGAGATATCCACTCTTTCATGTATAAACACATGCAACATTCAAGGTGGTGGTATGGCTTTTCAGTGTCAGTCACTCTTCTTGGGTATGCTATTTTGAGTTTCTATCTTGTAGATAAACCTTGTACTACTCATTGTAAAAATTCTTCCCTAGTTTCTTTGGTAGACTTATGCATTTTTTGTAATTTGCGACTGTAAATTATATTTTAGGCCTCTATTTTAATGAGAATTAATCCTTTTACTCCTTCTTTCTTTACATATATTATAATAGAAAATTATGTTAGTTATTTGGGATATTTTCATTAATATGTTGTTTTCTAAGTAGGAAGAAACATATTCTATCTTGGTGTATCACCTCCCCTTTCCCTTTTTATGCATTCCTTCTATCCCTTTTCCCCTATGAGCTAATTAGAGTAGGATAGTGGTAGGATTTCATGTGTTGGGTTTTCCCAACATATTTTCACTTTGATCAGAAGAGGAAGCCAACCTTCTCTGGAGACTTTTCCTCAACTTCCAAGTTCCCACACCTTAAGCTAATTTTCATTGTGTCATTGGAATAAAAACCTATGTTTAGTAGGGCACAATTTCATGTGACAATAGATACACTTCTAAAAATTTGGAGAAGTTTTATTTTTTAGTCATTAAAAAAATGCTTTGGAAGTGGCTCATTTTTTCAATGACTAATTCTCCTTTTTATAACTTCTCTTTGATTAGGTTATTCTCTTGTGTTATTTTTATAAAAACTCTTCAATTAGGGATTTCAAGGCTTGAACTATAATTTTATCTTTTATGGGATTCTACTAGAGAATGGTCATAATTCATTTCTATTTGGGTCTTCAACTCTTTCACGCCTCCTAATGAATTTCATTACTATTTTTCTACTTATGTTTAGTGCTTGAATTTTTTATTATTAGGTAATATTTCTTTGTTTTATTACTTATTATAGTTGATATAAGTACATGTGTGATATTACTATCTTTGGTGTGTGAGGTGGAACCCACACTTTATACACAATCATTAATTTTTTTAACAATATATTTTTCACTTTAAGTATATGATATTCTTAGGCCAAGAATCTTCATTATGGGTCTAAATTTAAGATTTATCATAAATTCAACAAATAATTGACATCTAAGGTAGAGAAAAAATGCGGGGTTCAAAGAGGTTGAAGGGTGTTTTATGGGAAAATCAAGATGACAGTGAGTGGCTTGTCCTTCCATCTGCCAAAAAGGTGGTATATTTGTAGGGTGAAACCTAGAAAAGGTGGAATATGCATGCGAGTTTTGGGAAGACAAATGGTGGTGGTTTAGGGACTCACGATCTCGATATCAAGAAAACCCTAAGTCTATAAATTTTCCTTCGTTTAACAAGGAAATTTCTTAGAGGCCAACTTTTGGCAGATCTACATCTCGTAATTCCCCTTGAGATATTTTATTTCATTTTGAACATGGTGAGGTGAGGAGAAATAAGGGTGTCAACCACTGTAAGAAAAATTCTAGTTCTGCAAAGAGTTAGAATAAGGATAATGGGAAGTGGGGAGCTAAGAAGTGGGGTGGTGACTGATTTGGGATCATAAGAAGGGTTTTGATCAATTGAAAAAATATGCTAATGACAAAGCTCAACCTCTTCAAGATTGTAACAATCTCATGTAAAAGGAATTTGGTCGAATAACTAAGGATTTTGATAATGGGGGGTTTTGGGAAAGTGAATATTGGATGTATCCAATTCCTAAGGTAAGCCTTATGAACCCATTCATGGAAAATAAATTACAGATTTTGAAATGAATGCTATTTTTGTTCAGAGGGGAAAGTTTGACATTTTTTCAATTCTAAGAATGGATTCATTTTAATTGGTATGATGCATTTGAACTTTTCTATTTTTTGAAGGATTATTTTATAGTTATTTTCAAATAAAAATAAATGAAGGAGCATGTGATGCAAAATGGTCCATTTTGGTTTGAAAATACTTTCTTTTCTTTGCACATTTGGAAATCGAATTTCATTGTTAAGGATTTTTTGGGGGTAAAACTTTGTTTTGTTTTGATTTTCTTGATTTACCATTTGTTTTTTCTAGAAATGTTGCCTTAAAAGAAATTAGGGGGAAATTTTTAAAATACGAATGTTTTTTGGTTCAAAGCTCTCCTCTTTTCAAGATTTGGGTTATTTTGGAAAACCCTAAAGTGGTTCCATCTGGTGTTAATCTGATTTCCAAAAATAGGGTTTGACATCAATCTACCATTGCAAATAATTCAATTCTTAATAAAGGGGAAATTAAAGATGATTCTATTCTATTTTACCTCTAAAAAGGGGATTTGCATGAGAATGAGATGTTGGGTATGAATTTTTCACCTTGGGATCCCTTTGATAATGGGGGGAGAAATGGTCTTGAGGTTGTAGTGGGTAAGGGTTTCAGGGAGTGATGCTAACCCCTCCTTTGGCTCTATGCATTTCCTCTTTGGTTTCTCGTCCTAGGGTTTTGGGGGAAAATGTTGGTAATTAGGTTCCTATGCCCCCTTGAAATGGACTCCCCAGTTTCATAGGTGGTTAAATCTACCCCTCAACTGATTCCTATGGAATCCATTGTTCCTAAAGAACGATTGATTAAAATGTAATAATGAGATAATAGAGAAAGTTGAGAATGATCTAGTAGAATAAATTGCAAATAAAATTACAAGGGAGGATGAGTTGTAAAATAAATCTGACTCTCTTCCAATCTCTCAGTTTGAGCCTACAAAAGTAAAATCTATAATCCCAAAATCAAAATGGGGTAGGGAACCAAACATTCAAAAAACTCAAATGGAAATTGTTGTAGGGATTCAAACCACACTACAAAAAAAAAAAACATCCAATAGTAAGAGGGTACCATTCAAAGATGAGGGGATTTCCTTGTCTAACAAAAACAAGCAGCAAGAAGTGGTTGTGGGGTCTCAAAAAGCCCTAGAAATGAGCCTCATATTGAGGAGAGATGAATTGTCTCCTCAAAAAGCATATAGATTCTATCTTGGAATGTTAGGGGCTTAAATGCCTATAACAAGAGACATTTAATTAAGTGTAAAATTGAAAGTACTTAATCAAATATTTTTTTATTGCAAGAAACTAAAATATTTGAGAAATTTGCAATTTTTTTTTTGGTGCTTGGATGAATTGGAAATTTCTAATTGTGTTGACCAAAGAAGCATCTGGGGTCGAGCTATGTTATGAAACCCCAAAAATATAGGTGGAGAGTTTTTTTTTTTCTTCAAAACATTGGATGGGGGTAATTATAACTTTTTAATCCGCTTCTTAGTTATTGTGGTTGTTTAATCTTTATGGTCCTTTTTCCTCAAGTCTAAAAATGAAGTCATGGGATTAGTTGTCCATGATTTCTTCTTAGATCTCAAATGAATATAAATTTTTTGGGGATGATTTTATTGCTATATTAGACTTGGCTAAGAAAAGGGGAGAATAACTCCTCCATAGGGTTTAGGAGGATTTTAGGGTTTTTATGAGAAGCAACAATTTGTATGATTGTGTACCAAAGAATGACACTTTTATATGGTCTAGTAAAAGAAAGGATTTATGTCAAATTGTAGAGAGGTTAGATCATTTTCTGTTGTTAGATAATTGGTTGTCTTCATCTTATGATTTCTCTTCATTAATCAATACAATACTAGGTTCAAATCATTTCCCTATTTTATTGTCTATTTTTTAGGATAAACCTTAGGTCAACAGATCTTTCAAATTTGAAGGAATATGGTTTAGAGATGGGAATTTTATTCCCATATTAAAGTCTTGGGGGGAATCAGGGCCTTATGTTGAGGGATCAAGAATGTTTCAAATTTTTAGGAAGTTGAATTTTGTGAAAGAACAAATAAAAGAATGGAATTCCATTCATTTTAAAAACATCTTTGTAGAGAAAATTATGATTGAGAAAGATTTTTTTGATCTTTATGAAATCATAATCAAAGATGGTATGGATCATTCATCTTTTGAAAAGGAAAAATCTTTGAAATTTTAGTTAGAATAGGTTATGATGAGGGAGTTGGTGTATTGGAAGACAAGTTCAAGAGAGCTCTGGTTGAGAGAAGGGATCAAAATACAAAAAAATTCCATGCTTCAAAAAAATAAAGGAGGCAAGCCAGTAGTATCTTATCTATTGAGGGTGAGGGAGGGTTTACTCTTTCCTCACCTCAAGAAATTGAAATGGAGGTGGTAAGATTTTTTAAGAATCTTCTTGCTCCTCCATCTATCAATGGTTTATTTGATCAATGCATTCACTTTGGAAGAGATAAAAAAGGTTGTGTTCTCTATGTATTCAGATAAGGCTTCGAGACCTTATGGGTTTACAACTCTCTTCTTTCAAAAATGTTGGGATTTTGTTGGTAGGGAGGTGATTCTGGCTTTGCAAGAATCCAAGAGAAATAGTAAGGTGCTCAAGGAGATGAATACCATATTTGTTACCTTGGTACCGAATAAACCTAATCCAATAACATTTATAGACTTTTGACCTATTTCTCTCTATATCATGATTTATAAAATATTTATAAAATCCATCTCTATTCAACTTGACACTCTTATCCCTTTTATAATATCTGAGGAACAAGGGGGTTTTGTACCAAGTAAGGAGACTACAAATGGTGATATTATTACAAATTAATTTCTACACTCTATAGCCGAGGAAAAGATATTTGCATTCACATTGAAATTAGACATGATGAAAGTCTATAATAGGGTTAACTAAATTTCTTGTTGGATATGCTTAGGAAGTTTGGTTTCTCTAATAGTTGGTGTAATTGGATTGATTCATATATTTCAGGTGCAAAATTCTCAATTCTGATAAATCAATCACCATGTGGGTTCTTCTCTTCTTCTTAAGGAGTTAAGTAGGGTGATCCCCTATCACCTTTCCTCTTCATCTTAATGGATGAAGGTTTGAGAAATACCATTTTATCTAATAATGAGAGAAAAATTTAGAAATGAATATAGATTAGTCATTTCCCATGGGCTATTACTCACTCCTTGTTTGTTGATGACACTCTCCTCTTTGGTCAAGCAAAACTAGGAAACGAAAAGGATATGAAAGGAGTCTTGAATGCATATACTTCTTGTTCTGTTCAAGAAATTAGTAAAGATAAATCCAAGATATTCTTCTTGAATGTGAGTCCCTTGATTAAAAGTAATATTATTCAATTTTGGGGTTTCAAACTGGACTCCCTTCCTTGCAGATATCTTGGGGTTCCTTTCTTCTCTAGTATAGAAAATCACTCCTTTTGGGACAAGATCATCACCTCTATTTCAAACAAGATTCTGTTATGGAAATCTAAATGTCTTTCTTTGGTTGGTAAATTGGTGATGATTAAGTCTATTCTTCAAGCTCTTCCAATTTATCTAATGCTAGTTTTAAAAATGCCAAAATGCAAGTTAGAAGATTTATAGAAGGTGTGAGCATGATCATAACCTAAGATAAAACTACTTGATCCATAAAAAATAAGCCAAGATCTAACTATTTAAGTCAAGCTCCCAATGAAATACTTGAAAACATTAAACAAACAAGCCATTAAACACAAAATAAACTAGAAATGCATAATGGAAACTAATCTAATAAATCAAACCTCACCCCATTGGGGGATTGGTGTTGTATTGATTTGGAATGTCAGTCCTTTCCTTACCCCTTGGTTGAAACAAGCTTTCAAATGGATTCCATTAATGAAGATTGATGAAAATGGATGAAAGATGAGTTAAAATGGATGCAATGCTAAGCTAAAATGGATGCTAAATGCTGAAATGCTAATGGAGAATGTTCTAAAATTTAGTATAGTCTAGTTACTCTAAATGGAAGTGGATCCTTTTCTCATAGAAATGAGTATTTATAAGAGAAATAGTCGAATCAATGGTCAGGATTGATTTGATCAATCAATGGATGAGAAGCAATGAGAGGAGAAGGCTTGGATCAAGGATTCTCATCAATGGATGAGAATGCAAGTTGACAAGGATCAAGAATTTTAATCACTGACTCATTAATTTGAAGAAGCACACTTCTTAAAAATTAGGAAGTTGTTAGGAAGTTTGTTATAGGATTCTTCCCATTTCAAATGGAGGAAGATTCCATAAGAATATTCCCTCGCAAGTGGGAGGGTGAGGGAAATTAGCTAATTAAGTAATTTAAGAAATTATTTAATTGTGCAAGATGGATGAAATTAGGGTTTTAACTAAATAATTAACTTATTTAATTTAAAAGGGGGATTAATGACATTCAACTAAATAATTAATATTATTTAATTAAATGAGAAGACATAAGAAATTTAATTAAATAATTCACATTACCTAATTAAATAAGATGAAAAATTAGCATGATAGGGGATGAATTAACCAAATAACCTTGATTATTTGATTAATAGGAGAAAATTATAAATTTAATTAAACAATAAAGATTATTTAATTAAATGGCCGAAAAGAGGTGAATTCAGGACTAAAGTGGTATTAGTAATCAAATGTAAATGTGCAATATAGATCAGGATGATTTTAAGTGTCTACATTTTGCCCCTCTTTGAAGCAAGGTACCTATTACATTGGTTCAAAGACTGACACTTTTTAGATTAATGTTGCTGCTCAGATAAAACTTTAAAAATTCTTAATTTTTTAGATGCCCCACTATTTCCTCGGTGAAAGGAATTATGTTGGTACCCTTCCCCCTTGAGAGATCGAGTGGAAAATTTAATTTTTAGGCTAAGATCACGACAAAGATTTAACATAGGTTCAGCTGCAAAAAAAAGCTGAGACACGAAAACATGCTCAAAAACATAAGAAATGTCTCAAAATAAGCTGCACAATTGAAAATTTAATTAAAAGAATTAAAAATTCCATTTTCCCACCCTAATTAGGGCAAAAACCCCTAATTTTTAGGCTTAAATAGGGGTTGAGGAGTCATTTTCAATACATTTTCACACTTGCCTTTAGATAAACTATGTTGATTTTTCTCTGATCTCCTGATGATATGGGTGATCGAATGCTTCTCGAGCACCTCGCGAACATGATATGAGAGTACCAACTGCCAATTGATGCAGGACCCCTGGTACGCATTCTAAAACTTTTCTCATTTTTTGCATTTTGATACATTTATTATTCTTTGAAGTTAGCCAAACAATTACATTATTGTATTGCAATGCCTTTTTCATGGTCGGTGGCACAATTGTACTACAATGTCGTATTTGTCATGATGTGTTACAGTGCTCAATTTAGGTTGAGGGATGCATTTGTAAGATAGTGTGGGTATTGTCAAATAGTGGTGCAACGTTCATTTTAGGTCTAGCATCTTTATTGAAATGTTGACGCACAATTTTAAAATAGCATCACACTAGGCAATTTAGGTTCAGCATTGCACTCAAATACCGACGCACTATTGTGTAGAGTGATACAATTGCAATATTGTGACACAATTTATTTTTTATTAGAGAGATGCAATTGTAATATTGGCGTGCAATTTCAATTTTAGGCTTTCAGAGTTTGAATTCTGTCATTTTTTAGCAAATTTGATGATGTTCGCTTCATGCATGCGGGAGATCATTCGACTGATCATGTATCAAGATCATTGGCCCAAAATTCTATCTCACATTCACCATTTTGGGGATGATGACGGATTTTTCCTTGGAACAATTAGACTCAAATTTATAACATGCATGCTAGAGATCTGGGTGCACTTAGCAATGATGATTGCACTGATTGAGTGTTGGAACAATGAGACTTCCTCATTTCATCAGCCTATAGAAAAGGCCACAGTTACATTAGTGGATGTGTGGTACATTTTGAGGATCTCCATCCACGGGGAGAGAGTTATTTACAAAACTGATTTTGGGGTGGACGCAATCTCGAATGTGCTCAAGCCAGAGACTATTTGGGTGGATAGCCACTAGATAGAACTATGGGATTGTAGAGGGCAAGTACCAAATTTGACCTTAGTTATTGGAGAACTGATATGCAAAGTACTTGTTCCAGATTGATGAGGTAGAGGATTTAGCTTTAGCTGGGAACTCACTTGGGCAAGGATGGTGCAGAGGATGATAACTTATGTGTGGGGCCCACTATTACTTTCTTTATTGTACCATGACATGCACCAGTGGTTTACCTAAGAGGGTGGGTGATAAGGGCTGGAGTTACACTGTTTCATATTTGGGTGTGAGAGTACATTATTGTCCTCTGTCCTATCATAACACTTGTTGAGATTGATGTAGATCAACCCGTAGTATACAAATATGGAGCCATGAAAACTTTGTAGCAGACAAGCACCATAGGGATTTCCTATTGGAGGCGTGTTATTGATGACATGAAAATTTTTAGGTGGGGGTGATGGATTCAGACAGATCCTTGACATGATGACTAGGAGCAGCTATTTTATGCATGCTAGACTAGATATATTTTGGGTTGTGAGCACACCATGGTGGAGAGGTATCTCCCCGAATGTGTGGCTTGTTAGTTTGATGACTCAAGATATAGTCAAGCTGACATATAGAGTTATTTTGCACGAAATATCCGAGAGATACTCTGAGGACAACAGGTCCCTCCATAGGTCACTATTGATAATTTTAGATAGCTTGTACCACAACCATGAGTATATGTGAGTGGACCCTATGATGCAGGGACCATTCCTACATATGATGCTTGGTTTCTCTAGTTTACCCTGGTGTGAATCACAAATCCTACTAGAGGGTAGGTTCCTAGTTGAGGCAGACGTTAGAGACATAGGAAAATCAAAGGACAGGGCCAAGGATAGAAAAAACCTCATCAAAAACCTCCCCATAATGGTCATGATGGTTAGGTGCCTAGTGATGGGAACTAGTAGTAGCAGCTAGATCATGGTGTTGACACACAACTAGGAGTTAGATAGGTGATAGGTCAGCCTCCTCTTATTCATCCATTACAATAGGCACACCCACACTAGCCACAACAACAACCAAATTAGCAGCCACATGGTCCCAATCCATGAGATGCGTAGATCCAGGCACTAATGACATAGAGGGACCGACTATTCTAGTAGGTCCAACACCATAATATGAGCATGATCATAACCTAAGCTGAACCTGCTTGATCCACAAGAAATAAGCCAAGATCTAACTATTTAAGTCAAGCTCCCAATGAAATACTTGAAAACATTAAACAAACAAGCCATTAAACACAAAATAAACTAGAAATGCATAATGGAAACTAATCTAATAAATCAAACCTCACCCCATTGGGGGATTGGTGTTGCATTGATGTGGAATGTCAGCTCCTTACCAACCCCTTAATTGAAACAAGCTTTCAAATGGATTCATTAATGAAGATTGATGAAAATGGATGAAAGATGAGCTAAAATGGATGCAATGTAGGCTAAAATAGATTTTAAATTCTTAAATGCTAATGAAGAATGCTCTAAAATTCAATATAGTTTAGTTAATCTAAATGGAAGTAGATCCTTTTCTCATAGAAATGAGGATTATTTATATGAGAAATAGCTAAATCAATGGTCAGGATTGATTTGATCAAGCAATGGATGAGAAGCAATGAGAGGAGAAGGCATGGATCAAGGATTCTCATCAATGGATGAGAATGCAAGTTGAAAAGGATCAAGGATTTTAATCAATGGATCTCATTGATTTGAAGAAGCAAACTTCCTAAAAATAGGAAGTTTGTTATAGGATTCTTCCCATTTTAAATGGAGGAAGATTCCATGAGAATATTCCCTTGCAAGTGGGAGTTTGAGGGAAATTAGCTAATTAAGCAATTTAAGAAATTACTTAATTGTGCAAGATGAATGAATTTAGGGTTTTAACTAAATAATTAAATTATTTAATTTAAAGGGGGATTAATGACATTCAACTAAATAATTAAGATTATTTAATTAAATGTGAAGACATAAGAAATTTAATTAAATAATTCACATTACCTAATTAAATAAGATGAAAACTTAGCATGAAAGGGGATGATCTATCCAAATAACCTTGATTATTTGATTAATAGGAGAAAATTATAAATTTAATTAAACAATAAAGATTATTTAATTAAATGGTCGAAAAGAGGTGAATTTAGGATGAAAGCGGTGCTAGTAATCAAATTTAGATGTGCAGTATTGATCAAGATGATTTTAAATGTCTACATAAGGTTTTAAGAGATTTTCTTTGGGAAAAAAAATAAAGGAAAAGAAAAAAATACCTCTAGTCTCTTGGGAAAAAGTTTGTCTTACAAAATATTTGGGAGGTACTAGTTTGAGGGACTTGGTATTCAAAACAAGACATTAGGGGTCAAATTATTATGGAGATTATATGCAAACCCAAATTTAAAATGGTGCAAAATTATGAGACATAAGTATCTTAATTATTTAGAAAGGGAATGGATCTTCACAATGAAAATTCTCCCCCGAGTCTCTAAAATATGGAACTTCATTTTGTCTTGTAAATCTCTCATCCTTCCCCATTTATCTTGGGTCATACATAATGGGGAGAAGGCCTTGATTTAGGATGATGCTTGGAATGACCATAAACCTCTCAGAGCTTTGGGTAATTGGAGTTTAATTGCATATATCCTTAAATCCCTATGAGGATGTAAGGTGAGGGACTATAAATGAGGGGATTCACTACCCTCAAAACAAAGGAGTCTCAAGGAGAAAATAAACCTCAGTTACCTTAGGGATCAAATCTAAGGTGATGAGATAAAAAATAAAGAGTATTTGCAAAAAATTATTAAATAAACGCTAAATTACTAATTCCAAGAATGATAACATCATTTAATAATAGAAACTGATAACAAAATTAAAATTTATAGTATACAAGAATGGAAAGTACATGAATCATAGATTTTACCCTTAGGAGGATTAAGCCTCGACCACAAACAACATCAGATTGTGGGGACATTTGTGCCCTGTACTATCATCTCTAGTAAAACAGAGAATAAGGGCCTTAAATCTATAAATTTTAGTTTATCAAATCCATACATTTGTACACAAACAAAGAGGGAAAAGTGTTGGGGGCCATTTTGGGGCTTGACTTAGTCAAACCCCCATTTTGGTGTTTCCACCTCCACAGACAACTAAATAGATAAAATGAATGATATGTAAAGATGTGTAATAGAAAAACCTCGTAAAGGAGAATCCCTATGACAATTATAAAGATGCGTAATAGAAATAGTCCCCACAATGAGGAGAACCCATATTACAAATAAAGTGGATGAAATCAAATAGATAATATCAAATATAAAAGACAAGAAGACAAGAGAGCATTAACAATAGCTTGTGGCTCCCCTCTTGGCTTGATAGATGTGACAAGCTTACGTGCAAGAGAGCCTTGATTGTTTCTTGAGATAAATATGATAGAGCTTCACTAGAAGCAAGAAAGAACAAGATATAATGAAGAAGATGGATTAGGATGAGAGAGAGAGCAAGATTGAATGAGGGAATGTAAGAATAAATGAGAATAAGAGGGAAAAGTGGAGTTTTGTGAGATTGCATGGGTGGGAGGAGCCATTACATCTGCATTTCTACCATAATAAAATATGCCATAAGCAAAAGACATGGAATATTCTCATTTGAATCTCAATTTTTTTTGGGATGCTAGCATGTCATGGAGACGACCGTGCTACACAAATTTCCTAATCAAAACTTTGCACAAGTGAAGTATTCAGATTGCTAGTGCTTCATTATTATTGCTTACAAAGTTGAAATTGTGAAATTCCAGCTTATAAGTTTTTGTCATAAATGTGATAGGTTAGATGCACAAGTGTGAAATTTCCATGGGGTGAAATTTTATGACACTGTATTTTCCCCGCACTTTAGTGAGCCAAAATTTTGAGAAAAAATTAGCTGTACTAAAGTAGCTAAGAAGAATTGAATGCTAAATTTGAAAATTTGAAATTTTACAATTTTTTTTGAAAAAGAATACTGTAGAGGCCATAAAGGTCGAGTAGGTAGATACTGACGATTCCTCCAACATTCGAGCTCAATGAGAAACTATTGTGCCTTACGTGAATTTTCATTCTACAAAAATAAAAAATGGGTCAGTTTAAAAATTAGAAGAAGCTACCATGGTGAGAAGAATGCTAAAGAAACTTTCAGTGAATCAAAAGAAAAATTCAATGAAGAAGTGAGTATATTACCCCTCCTATTTTTCCCCTAACTAGGTGGGTGAAAATAGGAAAGTGAAAAGGGACATTTCATCATGAAAAATGGGAAAAAATGGCCTATATATGTTTGGTGTGGGCCCATAGTGTTGTAGTTTAATTATCATTGATGTCAAAAGAGAGTTGAAATTTGGCTGTTTGGTTGCAAGAGTCTCTGAGAAATTCTCCACATTTCTCCACTAGTGATACTTTTCTCCTGCGATTTAGAAGATAGCTTCATGATGTGTCAAGGCATGTGTGATCAAAGTTTCAGTTCATTTGGGTTCTAGAAAGATGTTTTTTGTGAGTGACAATTTGAAGATTGTGTTGATCTTGTGTTGGTGTTTTCAAAGGTGAAAAGTTTGGCTTTTCATTCCTCCATGCTTGTAGATATTGTTGTGCAGTTCAGAAGAAAATTTTAGTATTTTGTGAAGGTGGTATATCAAAATTTTCATATCATTAGTCCTTCCATAGAGAAATTTTAAGTAATAGAGTATAGGATTGTATTATTTGGTGATTGGTTTCAATGTTCACTGGCTTGTGCTAGCTTGTTACTACATGAACCTGAAAGGGGTGTATGAGAGTGTTCCTAAATATCATGTAATGTTTTTTGATACTCTATAAGGTGTTTTCTATTTTCTTTGGAACATGTTGTGGTCCCAAATGGTTGTTCTACTAGGTTATGATTTTGCCTACCTGACTAAGGTATGTTGAGGGTGTGCACCACAAGCTCAATATTGAGTGGAGTTTATGAAGTATTTAAAGGTGATGTATGGGTCATGTTGAATCATCTAGGAGAAATTCAAGTAATGCTTTATCATTCATGTGTACCACAAGTGTTGTAAAGGCTGACATACTTCATGTTTCATGTTTTCTTGCTTAAGTCCGACCTATTTCAAATTTGCAAAGCTTGGAGATGATGTTCATTGAAGATTGTTTAGGACCAAGTTAAAAGTGTGTGTTGGAATCCACAAGGTGTGTTCCTCTTCCTAGTGTTGCATGTAGTCTTTTGGGTCTTTCCCTCTACACATTTTATATTGTTGTTCTATCTTTGGCCGACTTACAAATGTAATAATGTTTTGTTTTAGGCTGAAATGTGAATGTAATCAGTGCAATATCATATACATATTGTAAAATTAGTTGATCTAGGTCTATGGTGTTGATGATGAGAGTGTAATGTATTATGATAATTATATAAGAAACTACAAGAAAAAGAGAAAAAGTTGTAGATCCTATCCAAAATCAATTTGATCATATCTCTATGATAGAAGGGAAGTGAAGAGTGTGCCTAATTGATTACTAGAGTTTGTGAGACAAATTCAAAAATTCTTGAAGGATGAAAGTAGTGAGCTAGTAAGTTGTAGAGAATACATTTGAAGATATTTGTAGAAGTGACAAAGTAAAATTGCAATCATCAAAAAGAGAAAGGAAAAAGAAAAATTACAATCATCAAAAGGATTGAGCCTAATTGTCATTTTCAAATAATGGAAGGAATATAATTTTGTAATCATTCTTGAGTTTAAATGTTCTCAAATCAAGGAGTTGTAACTTCCTTGGGTTGTAGCCCAAAAACAAAGTCTATAGGGAGTTGTAGCTTCCTTGGTAGTGACCCTAAAACCAATTTCCAAGTAGTAGTAGCTTTTGGGTTGTAGCCCTAAAACAAATTTGTAATTTTTATTCATTAGTGAGGTTAGATTAGGACAATAGATCCTAGTAGTATTTCTCACCGTGTTTTTCCCCTATGGGGTTTTCTATGTACATCTGGTGTTGTGTTGTGCTATGGATTGTTTCTATCTTTCAAGTTCTTGCTTATGTGGTAGAGTTTAAAGTTTCTTAAGTTTTGAGATCTGATAGAATACTGATTCACACCCCTCTTAGTATTTTGGTGTATGTTAAACAATTGGTATTAGAGCTTGGTTCATTGAAATAAGTATAATTTCTTGAGGAAGATCCAGGATGGCACACGAAGGGTCTCAAAAGGTGTCTAGGTTTGATGAAACAAATTTTGCATTTTGGTGATTTAGGATGGAATCCTATCTATCCTCTTTAGGGTTTAGAGTTTGGAAATTAGTCAAGGATGGTTATGTTGTTCTTTCTACTCCTACAACTTATTCAACATAGATTAGGGCTTAAGAGAACAATAGAAAGGCTAAGAATTCTATCTTGAGTGGGCTAGCATATTTTGATCTTGTAAAATTAATGCATTGCAAGACAATAAAGGAGGTCTGGGAAAAGATCAGTGGCATCCATGAAGGAGACATCAAAGTAAAAAAAGAAAGTTGGAGATCTACAAAGGAAATTTTGAGAGCTTGAAAATGTTAGAGGATGAAGATATTATAGGATATTTGCTCCGAGTTATGTAGTGGTTAATGTAATAAGAGGAATCAGTGAAGGAATAAAAGAATAAGTGGTGGTCTAAAAGGTATTGAGATATCTTCCTAAATGTTATAGTCCTAAAATATCTTCTATTGAGGAAAATAGAGACTCAGATAAATTTTCAATGGATCAATTATATGGTGCCTTCATTGCATTTGATATGAGAGAGTTAGACAAAGAAGATCCAAAGAAGAAAGGAACTTTCAAAGCCGATAAGAAAGAAATGTATGAAGCATTTGATCTAGATAGTGAAACTGATGAAGAAGAAGCAAACTTTATACGAAAAATTGAAGAGGGGTACTGATAAGTACAAAGGAAAGCTACCTTTTAAATGTTTTTAGTGTGGAGAAGTTGGTCATTTTGCTTCTAAATTTACCTTAGAAGATTTTGAAAAGAGAAACAAAGAGCCTAGAAGAAATAAGTTCAAAAAGAGTCTTTACTCCAAGGAAGATTCCTACTCTTCAAAGGATGATGATTCTAGTGGTCTGAATAATGAGGATGAAGTCTTGTTTTTGGTTGCTAAGAAGGCTGAAGATGAAGCTAAAGATTCAAGTGTTGTGTGTATTTCCTTTCATGCAAAATTTGAAGAAAAGTCATGGGTGATTGACAATGGTTGTTATAACCACATGAGAGGAGATAGAAGCAATTTTATCAAGCTTTTGAAGTGGAATGGAGGCATAGTCAATCTTGAAGATGATATTTTAGTGTAGATATGTGAAAAAGGTATAATAAGTATTGATGGAAAGTATATGACACAAGATGCTCTTTATGTCAAAGGTATTAGGAAAAATATTCTTAGTGTGAGTCAGATGTGTAGAAATGGATGCAATCTCATATTCAATGAAAGAGGATGTGAAATAAGGAAAGAAAAGTCTAGAAAATTGGTTGTAGAAGGATATAGGACAAGTGGTGACATATACAATCTAAGAGATGCCAATGGGAGAACTTGTCTTATTGGATAAGCAAGTAAATTTTTGATTCGACATAGGAGAATGGGAAACATTAAATTTGACAATCTTTTGAAGGTTAGCTCATTATATGCAGTAAGAGATATGCCTAAGATAATCAAGCCTGCAAGTATTGTGTGCAAGGAATGCTATTTTAGAAAGAAGACAAGGATAAGTTTCAAGTCTAAAGAGTATTCTTCCTCTAGACCATTGGAGCTGGTACATAATGATCTGTGTGGACCTACCAAAACAAAAAGTCTAAAAGGAGAAAGGTATTTCATGATTTTTATTGATGATTTGTCTAGGATGATATGGGTTACATGCTTGAAAGACAAATTTGGTGCTTTTAATAGATTCAAGATTTTCAAATCAATGGTTGAGAATGAGATGCATGCTAAAATCAAATGTTTGAGGTCTGATAGAGGAGGTGAGTTAACTTCAAATGAGTTCAATGATTTTTGTAAGAAAATATGGAATACAAAGGCTTATATCTATTGTTAGAACTCCTTAGAAAAATGGGGTAGTGGAAAGTAAAAATATGACTATTCAAGAGATGGTAAGGACCATGCTGATGGAAGCAAATATTCCTAATGTTTATTAGAGAGATAGTTCATACTGTAGTCTATATTCTTAATAGAGGATTGTTAAGGCTGAACACCACTAAGAATCCATATGAGTTATGCTATGGAAGACCGATAACCATAAAGTATTTTAGAGTCTTTGGAAGAAAATGCTACATCAAAAGAGATGAAGATACATTAGGAAAGTTTGATTCAAGAGATAACACAGGTATCTTTCTAGGATATTCATCTAAGAGTAAAGAATATATGTGCTACAACAAATAATTGGGAAGAATAGTTGAAAGCACAAATGTTAAGGTAGATGAAGATCTACATCAAAATATCTATGAAATTGAGAATTGCGGATTTGATGCACCTCCCTACTTAGAAGAAGAAGAAGAAGCTAAAGAGAAAGAAGAAATAGTAGAAAAGAACTATAGGACTCCTTCCAAATATGTTCAAAGGAATCAATCAAAATATTAGATTATTGGAGATAAGAATGAAGGAGTGTTGACCAAGACCTACAAATAAGAATGTGATAGGAAAAAAATGGGTTTTTAGGAATAAGTTGAATGAAGAAGGTGAATTTATAAGAAACAAAGGAAGACTTGTATATAAAGACTATTCACATGTAGAAGGAATTGATTTTGAGGAGAATTTTACTTTGGTAGAAAGAATAGAAGTAATCAAAACGTTTCTTTCTTTTTTAGCCCATAGGGACTTCAAAGTATATTAGATGGATATCAAATAAGATTTTCTAAATGAAGATTTGGAAGAAGAAGTCTACATAGAGAAACTTGATGGATTTCGATTATCAGAAGAACCAAATATGGTGTGCAAACTCAAAAAGGCATTGTATGGTCTCAAACAAGCTCTAGGGCTTGGTATGTAAGGTTAGACAAAGGTTGGACAAGTAATTGCTTCAACAAGGTTTCAAGAAAGGTACCACAAATAGTAATATTTACTTCAAGATTGAGGATGAAAGAATTTTGATAGTTGTATATTTTGATGATATATATTTGGTGGGAATGATGAAATATGTAAGAAGTCTACTAAAGAAATTCATAAGGAATTTGAAATATCTATGATTGGTGAGTTATCCTTCTTTCTTGGTCTTCGAATTGCTCAGCTAGATGATGGCATATTTATTTCTCAAGAAAAGCATGTCAAGGAGATGTTGAAGAAGTTTGGTATGGAATATCGCAAACCTGTGAGTACTCCTATGGTAATTGGTTGTCATTTGAGAAAAGATGATGAGTCTTCATTGGAGGATCAAACTCTATATAGATCTATGATTGAATTCATTTTGTACTTAAATGATTCAAGACCTGATAAATCATGCATGTGATATGTTTGGCTACAAGATTTCAAGCTAATCCTAAAGAAACTCATGTGAAGGCAACCAAGAGAATATTTAGATATTCGAAGAGAACTCTGGATTATGGATTATGGTATCTAAAAGGTAATGAATTTAATCTGAGTGCATACACTGATGTTGATTGGGCTGATTGTGTTGATGATAGGAGTACCAGTGGTGATGCTTTCTTAAATTAGGAAGTAGATTGGTTTCATGGTATAGTAAGAAACATGATTCAATATATTTGTCAACAACAGAAGCATTGTATATTGCTGTAACATCTTGCTGTACTCAAGTACTATAGATGAAGCAAACATTGAAGGATACCGAGATACAATATGATGAGGCTATTACTATTTTGTGTGATAACACAAGTGCTATCGATATTTCCAGGAATCCTGTTATACATTTCAGAACCAAGCACGTCAATTAGGCATAAATTTTTGAGAGAGAAGGTTGCAGATAAAGAAGTGAAGTTGGAGTATGTATCCATAAAGGATCACATTGAAGATATTTTCACTAGGGTACTTGCAAAGGATATATTTGAGCATCTCAGGAAAAATTCAGGGGTAATTTCTCCTCCTTCTTCTTACTAGATGCTTAGTTGGTGCATTTGTTCAAGGGGAGTAACTCAAGCCATGTCCTCATTCCTGGACTAATGGTGGCTACCTCTCAGGGGGAGTAAGTAGTGTTGTTGATGAAAAAGAGAGCCTGTAAGTTGTTTCAAGAAGAGAATATACATCACAGGGGGAGAGTTTGAAGAGGAGAAATTGTGCTTGAAAGAGGGATAAAAATTCCATTTTACCTTTTTCTTTGATGTCAAATGGGGAGAGAGATTGTCACCAAAGTGGTGTGAGGATGGATTTTACATCAATGAAAAAGGGGGAGATTATTGCTATTTGGTTGTCATTGATGTTGAAAGAGAGTTGTTGTCTAGCTTTTTGGTTGCCTGAGTCTCTAAGAAATGCTCCAAATTTCTTTGCTAGTGATGATTTTCTCATGCGGTTTGGAAGATAGCTTCATGATATTTTAGAGAATGTGTGATCCAAGTTTTAGTTTATCTGGGTCTGATAAAGATGTTTTTGAGAGTGATAGTTTGAAGACTGTGTTGATCCCGTGTTGGTGTTTTCAAAGGTCAAAATTTTGGCTCTACATTCCTCCATATTTATAGATATAGTTATGTGGTTCAAAAGATAAGTTTAGCATGTTGTGAAGGTGTCATATCCAAATTTTCATTTGATTAGTCCTTCCACATAGAAATTTTGAGCTAACATAGTATAGGACTATGTTGTTTGGTGACTAGTTTCAATGTCTATTGGCTTGTGCCAAATTATTGCTACATGAAGCTATGAAAGGGGTGTATGAGAGTGTTCTTGAATATCATGTAATGTTTGTTGATTCTCCACAAGGTGTTTTTTTAATCTTTGGAACATGATGTGGTCTAGAATGGTTGTTCTACTATCTACTGGGTTATGCTTTTGCTTGGTTGACCAAGGTATGTTGAGGGTGTGCACCACAAGCTCAATATTGAGTGGAGTCTATGAAGTGTTTCAAAGTTTTGTATGGGTCATGCCGAATCATCTGGGAGAAGTGCAAGTAAAGATTTATAATTCATGTGTACCACTAGTGTTTTAAGGGTTTACATACTTCATGTTTAATGTTTTCTTGCTTAAGGAAGACCTATTTTGAATTTACGAAGCATGTAGATGATGTTCATTGTGAAGAATTTTTTTCCTTAGCCTCTTTTAATTTTTGCCTTTATACTATTTTGGATTTGGATATGTCCATGCTCAAATCAAAAGTTGTTTGAAGAAGGCGTGCAATGCACAACGTGGTGGCTATGCGAGTTTTATTTATCACTTTCCTTTTGGGAGAAGGTCGGAACACGTGTTAGCTCAACATAGATTTTCTCAAGGATGATTTTCACAATTCTAAAAAATGCCCTCGCTCGACACATCATCTCTTTGATGTGACTAGGTTGTTATTTAAAGGATTCTTCTCTTTGGAGTTTGTCGGAGCATGATGTTTTCTTTGGTTTTTAGGATAAAACTTTGAGTCGACACCATCGAGCCACGTTATTGGTCAACAAGAATTTTTTCAGGTTGTTTTCTAGGATCCAAGTGTTTACGAAGGGCAATCTTTGCTAAATATCTAAGGGACATTAATCCAAAAGTTGAGAATTGATGACAAAAGATGATCACAACCTAATTAAATATCTACAATCAGATCATGAGCTATCAGGCACAAACATCTAGTAGTAATTACTTCTGGGTGGTGGTGGTGTTTCTCTCTCTTTTTAAGTATAAATAGGAGGCAAAAATAGAAAGAAAGGATTCCTAAAGTTTTCCCTTTTGAAAATAAATTCTTTAGTTTTCCTTAGTTATAGAAGTATTTTCATTAGAAGTTAGCAGAACACTGCTTCTCTCTAACATGTTATATTTTTTTAACTCAAACTATTGTCAGATTGACATCCAACCTCTATTTTAAAGTTCATTTTATATTTAAGTACGAACTATTTGGGGCAAATATTTGAAATTGTGCATGATATGGCCTTTGTCAAAGTTTCCTTCTTTATATTTTTGTTCAGAATAGAACACTATTTCAAGCTTGATTCAAATAGTTTGATTAGTTGATTTTCATGCTATAAGCTTATATGACAAAGTAATAACCTGTAGAAATTGGATTATGTCCTTGAACTTCTCTATTTTGTTTAAGGGTTATTGTTTATTTGTGTTATGTTGTATTAAGAGGAAGGGTTTATGCAAATTTTTGAATGTTTTTCTGTTAACTCTTGGAACTTTTATGCTTGATCGGACCTTAATGAACACTTCCTGTAGGGAGATTTGAAAGACTGCACTGTGCTTATATTTAGTGTTTTTTTCGTGTTCTCTTCCCAACAATGAAGGGTTGTGGCATTCTATGTCTAATATATCATTCATAAATTTTTTTTTGGGTTTTAAAATGTTGTAAAAGTGTTGGTGCATCACCATTTTTTATGTTTTATATTTACTTTTTCTTCCACCCCTTTTCCCAAACTCAAGTAAGAGTCGACTTTCTATAAAAATCTTGAAGGTATTCAGTGAGGTACAAATTGGTCCACCACTCGCTGAATTTCCCATAAGGCTATCAGAGAGGCACAAGCTTTGATGATCAATAGTTCTTTTTATGGAACACCCAATGGGACCCAAGTTTTTCGAATGCTTGATTAGAAGTCTAAAATATTTCTTAAATTAGGCCAAGGAAAGAAACTAGAGTTTCATGCCCAGAATCCAAGCAAGAGCATCCTCAAAGGGTCATTTCCAGTACTCCTAGTTACTAGCTTTGGTACCTAGGAGAAGAAGACTTATAGGTTCTGTATCACATGTAAGGAGTAATAGAGCGAGAAGTAAGAGCCTAGAATCTAGAGCCTTATCTACTCCGCCTAGAGGCCAAATTTTCTAAATAAGAATATAAGTATATCCGATCCATAGAAATATTTTCTCCATGGCTCTGTAACTGCCCATGCTCCTAGAAATTTTGTAACCTGGGATAGTGGTAGTCCGCTACAACCACCTACGCCCCCAGATGTGTGGCCTGCCATACCCACTAACGCCCTTAAGGCTATTCCAAAATTCTTCGGGGAGGACTTCAAAACCCCTTTCGAAAACCTCCCGCAATATATAATAGAGGTATGTAGAGTGCATAACATAGCAGAAGAGAATATTTCCCTTAGGCTGTTGGAAGCCTCTTTCAAAGGAAAGGCTCAAGATTGGTATCGATCTTTGACCTCTAGTTCTATCCACTCATGGGATCAACTCAGAGAAAGGCTATTCAAACACTTTTCATAGAAGGGAGATTGTTCTTCACTACTACATCAATTAATCACCATCAAAAGAGCCCCGTAGGAAGCCATGAGCGACTTCAACACCAGGTTTCACAAAACCTGGCAAAGAATCCTTGTGATTTCTTGACCCCCAGTTGTGATGGAATTTATGTTCTACCTAAAGGATTTCAATTCAAATATTGTGGTGATGTTAACCTCTATGGGAGGAGATATATTACTCGACACATACGAGTTGGCTGTGTGTGCGAAGAATAGTTTAATTGATGTGGGAAAGCTTCCACCATGACCTCCAATGCTTTTATTTATAGAAATATTAGGTGGCCTTTAGGAAGAAGCTGCTCCGAGTATTTCCACTCAACAAGCAGAGACATTTGTCATGCCGTAATACATGTATGTGTACCTTGCCACACAACTAAGCACATAGGTTCTTCCTCTATAACAATGGACATCAAAAATATGAAGAGCCTCATGCGGTCTTTTACTAATGAGTTAGTTCTTATTAAGTGGAAACAAGCGACACCTCTAAAGCAAACCACTCAAACCTATCAAGGAGGAAGGCCATCCTATCAGCAGAACATGTACCAAGGACCCTCGAGTCGGGGAGCTCAACAAGAGACACCAATAAACCAGATAGTTTCAATCACCATGCCGCTACAAATGATCAAGGATTGCCAAAGTAAAGAAATAATCCCAGGTTAGAATAAATTAGTAGAAGATGAGATCGTATGGTAATTCTTGTGCAGTGATAGTCATATGCCTTAAAATTGTCCAAGGGGAAATATGCAACAAAAGATAGTGTAACAAAGAAGAAAAGGCGTGCTCCCAAATGCGGAAGAATGCGAGTCCCCTGAAATGGAAAATGCTTGCTTTAGAGCACAAATGCAAGGGATGTCCTTAGAGAAAGAACTAGATGCCATGCCAAACTAAGTGCTATTTTCATGGATGGAGGAAGAGGATGTAGTATTCAAAAATAAATCTCTCACAACCAGTGCTCCACAAGTGCAATCGAAATACAACATG
This sequence comes from Sequoiadendron giganteum, assembly GCA_007115665.2. NCBI lineage: Eukaryota > Viridiplantae > Streptophyta > Pinopsida > Cupressales > Cupressaceae > Sequoiadendron > Sequoiadendron giganteum. The sequence goes on along the minus strand of CM021100.1, from coordinate 904,643,068 downwards.
AGATCCAAAAGAAGGCTCACAGGAGAATACGTGCAAAAAACTATACCTCATCCTTAGTCATGCCAATCACCGCTACAAGAAAAGAAGGCCCCAAAGGTGACTGGTTGACCTACTTAGTAGCAAAAAATTCCATTGTTGCCAATAAAGGATTTGGATAGGATGTCGAGCCCATTCACGACAGATCAATTCCCTCTAAAGATAAGAGAGATACCACCATTTAAGTCGAAGGTCTAGCCATTCAAGATGCTTAATGTGGTGGAAAAATTGAAGAAGGCACTTGCCAACATATCCCTGTGGGATGTCATATCCATTCCTTAACAAAAGATATTGCTTCAAGAAGCATTGAAGAATGAAGAAAAAATACCACAGACAAATACGACTCTATCTTGCAACCAAAGTAAAGATAAAGGACTCATGTTGAACCCTCAAGCTTTGAAAACTATAGCTTATACAAAAAAAATGTGTAATGCAAAAGAAAAAGAAGTAAGCAAGCTGAAGCCCACACCTTTCTTTTCAACACTGATTATGGGAGATAAAATTTTGCATAATAATATGATTGATTCAAGAGCTAGTACAACGGTCATGCCAAAGCAAGTGGCTGATGCCTTGAAGATTAAGTATGAGCCCCTTGAGAAGGGAATCATGAAATTGGATGGAAAGAAGGTTTTGACTATTGGTCAGATAAAAGATCTATCTTTAACCCTCTTCTCATGCCTAAGCCAGATAGTCTCACAAGAAGTAGTGGTGATAGACATTCCCTCAATCTTTGAGATGTGTCTTTCAAGAGATTTCACTGAAAATCTTGGTAGATACTTGGCGCTCAATTGGTCCCCCTGATATTGAGAACCAAGCATGGGGCAAAGATTAAAATCCTATCTAAATCTTTATGTCCAGAGCACATAGTGGACAATGCAGTCCTATGTTTTGAAGCAAAACATACCTCCTTATAAAAAAGGGAGGGGTATTATTTAGAGATGCTAAAGGATGAGGAAGACACGAGTGATTAGACTTTCGAAGAGGAGGTCCTCAACCAATTTATTGAATCTAACCCATTCAAAAAATTTCATGCTACAAGACTAGGCACATATGTGATCTTTGATGACGATCAAGTCTACCCGAAATTGATAAAGAGTCAAGAGGAATATGACGATTTGATAGAAAATTGTCTATGGACCTTATAATTTGATGGTGCCAAATACAAAGTCGGTTTTGGAGTGGGAATCTGAATAGTGTCCCTGAAATGATCAGAGACCCTCAAGGCCTATCATTTTTAGTTCTCGTGTTTGAACAATGATGTGGAATATGAAGCCTTGGTCCATGGTCTGATTCTTGCAGAGCGAATGGGCTTAAAAAGGGTGCAAGCATTCAAAGATTCATTTTTCATTGTGAGCCAGGTCCATGGGAAAGCGACTACGAAGAATATAAGAATGAAATCATATAGACATTGGGTATGGGATTTGATTGAGAGCTTTGAAGCTTTTAATGTGCAAGTCATTCCTCGATCTCAAAATAGTGCTGCTGATCGGATGGCTTCAATTGGTTCACAATTTGAACCGGTTCCCGATTCAACAACAAAGAAGAATGTAGTACAAATCATTGTTCAACCAACAATCCTCGATAATGATCAAAATTGGCAAGTATTTGAAAATGACACTTAGATCGTCGCCTTCATAAAAAAGTCAAAAGGAGCTTCCAACTATTCACAACCAGGAGCAGAATATTCCAAAGAGAAGATTATCCAATTAAAAGGAAATAAGCTCCCTCGAGGTTTAATCTCCCTTGAAAATATTTTTGATTGTGAAGATGCAAGAAATGACAAACAAAGGTTCATTGCAGATGCAAGGGATTATGAAGAGCTCGATGTCAAAAACAACAAAAAGATAAAAGTCGAAAGAGATGTTCCATTGGAAGATAAGGAAAGGCTAAGGGATCCGTGTTCTAGATATGATGGAGTGTTAGCCTGGACGTATGATGATCTTAGAGGGTATGATCTGGGCATAATTCAACATACCGTTGACTTGGTAGAGGGATCAAATCCCATTTGATAGAAGCAAAGGTTGATTAATTCGAAGGTCGAGGTGTTGATGGCACAAGAGCTCACCAAATTGATTGAGTTAAGAATCATATATACGATTAAGCACTCCACTTGGGTGTCTAATCTAGTACCAATTCAGAAGAAGAATGGAAACATTAGGCTTTGTGTTGATTTTTGAGATCTTATTAAAGCTTTGCTGAAATAACACCACCCTTTACCATCAATGGAGCAAATCTTGCAGACCATGGTTGGATCAAAGATTTTTTCATTACTTAATGGTTTCTTAGGTTGTAAATAGGCATATGTGAAGGAAGGTGATCAATATAAAATGAAATTTACCACTAAGTGGGGAACATTCACATATGCAAATATGCCCTTCAAAATTTCAAATATTGGTGCAAATTTTCAGTGAGCAATGGATATTTCTTTTAGAGGATTGATCAATCAGATCATTTTGATATATCTGGATGACCTAACAGTCTTTTCAAAGTCAAAATATGATCATTTAGATCATTTGGAAAATGTTTTCCAGAAGTTTCAATGGTTCAAGATTTCCTTAAATCCCTAAAAAATGTGTTTTCAGAGTGCCCCAAGGTAAGTTACTTGGTTTTGTAGTATCCAAAGAGGGAATAGCAATAGATCCCAAAAGGGTGAGATCTATAATGGAGTTACCCCTACTAGTGAATCAAAAAGGGCTGCAATATTTTCTATGAAATATGAACTTTGCATCAGTTTATTTTAGACTTTGCAGGCATTGCAAGACCTATCACGCTAATGCTCAAGAAGAACCTAATGTTCAAGTGGAACCCTGAGGGAAAAGTGGATTTTGAGTAGATAAAGATAACTATCTCCATCGCTCCGGTGTTGGCTAACCCATAATTTTCCAAAGATTTTCTTCTCTATGTATACAATGACCAACATAACATAGCTTCTGTACTCACTCAAAAGGATGAGGAGAATAATGGGGAGCATCCTATCACATTTCACTCAAGAAATATTAAGGGTTATGAAACTAGGTATAACTTTATAGAAAAGTAGGATTTTTCCAATGTTAAAAGCCTAAAAAAGTTCTGACACTTGGTGTTAGCCAATAGAATCACCATATTGGTTGCTCATCCTAATATGTAGGAGTATATCACCGAAGGCAAGATAAACGAGAAGAGGGCCAACTGGATCACCAAGATCCTAGAGTATTATGTGGACATTAGAACAACCAAGCTAGTTCAAGGAAGAGGTCTATGCGAATATATTGCACAAGAATCAAGTTTCGAAGCTAAGAAGGAGATCAATCAAGTCTACTCAAATCAATTTGAGTTCGATGGGTCCTGGGTGGTAGATCAAATGCAATATATGTAAAAGAGGTAGTACCCAACCAACCTTCCATTCCACAAAAGGTGATACTATCGACTACAAGGCACTAGGTATGTATTGATTGAAGGGATTTTATTTAAGATAAATTATGATGGTGTCTTGCTTTGATGCTTAGATAAGCCACAAGTGGAAAAAGTTCTTAAGGAATTCCATAGCAGTCTTGAGGGTAGGCATTTCTCCACCAAGAATACCACCTTGAAGATAATGTGAGTGGGATATTATTGGCCCTCTATGTTTTTTGAAGCGCACCATCTAGTGTAAAAGTGTACTTCGTGCCAATTCTTTGTTGGAAAAAGAAAGAATTTCGCCTTTTCCTTGAGTCCAATTATAACTGAAGAGCCCTTTGCTCAATGGGGTTTGGATTTATTTAGAATGATAAATCCTATTTTTAGTGTTGGCCACAAGTGGATCCTTACGGTAACTGATTAATTCACAAGGTGGACAAAAGCCATCACCCTAAAAAATGCTACAAAGGGCGAGATTGTCATCTTCCTTGAAGAGTTGGTAACTAGATTTGGTTTGCCAAAAACCATCATATCTGATAACGCTCAAGATTTTGTAGTCTTGGGGATGTTAGATTTTTCTATAAAAAATGGGATTTACCTTAAGACTTCATCAAACTACTACCCACAAGGAAATGGGCTAGCGGAATCGAGCAACCAAAAACTAATTAGGTTAATCAAGCACATCAGGTCAGAGCAACAAAGGGATTGGCACAAGCACCCGCGGGCTGCTCTATGGGTGGATCAGATTACACCAAAGAAGATCCTAAAGGCCTCTCCTTCTGAAATAGTATACGAAAATGAGGTAGTGTTACCTGTTTCCATAGAATCCTTGCTTTGCAACTGCTGAAAGCCCTAGAAATTAAAGAAAGTGGCAGAATGGAAGTACGATTAGCAAAGCTCCTCAAACTTGAGGAAGACAGAGAAAATTCCTATGGAGCCATGATTATTCACCAACAAACGGCTAAGTGTGGTTCGATAAAAAGACCTCCAACCTAGATTTTAGGGAAGGGAGTCTAGTGCTAAAGTATGATGAGCGCACTGTGAAACTGAGACAACATACCAAATTTGAAGCACTATGGAATGGACCCTTTCAAATTGGTGCGTGCAAAGAAAAGAATGCGTATGAACTTGAGGATATGGAAGGTAACTCTTTGGATATACCAGTGAATGGTATTTATCTAAAATTATTCCACTAAAATACACAAGTTCTTTTAATATTTTAACAACTATGCACCATATGCAATTTTTTTTGTAAATACGCTCTAATTTTGAGAATAAGCCATGAGAAAAGCACCAAAGAGGTAGAAAATTAATGTATTATATATATTCATAAAAAAATTATAGCGTTATACAACCCGAGGCTCAAATTTAAACTTAAAGCTCTCTCGAGCAAACCCAAAAAGAGTCCCAAAGAAAAAAGAAGAAAAATGGAGGCAACGTGCAAAAAATAGTAAAAGTTAGGCATCCAGCCATGGTTACACAAGAAAAATGCTCGTAATCAATTTATTCTTCTTCTTCTTTGTCAGGGGAAAGGGGAAAAACAACATATAGCACTGCACAGACCTTAGTTTCTAGTCTCCATAGTTATACACTAGAAACTCAAATTTCTTCCTCCAGTCGAGCCTAGGAATGTGTTCTATGCCATACTCCTACAAAAAATAGGTGGCCGCTGGCAAAGACAATGGGCAATGAATCTCAAGGTCCATGGTAAGGAAGTTGATAAGAAAGGCTAACCAAGGCACGTCTATCCCATGATCAATGTTTTTGTTGAGGTCAATTGCACTTAGAATGCCGACACCAAGGATAGCCACTTGCACAATTTCACCAAGCCCTTCCAACAGTGAAGTGTCAAACATCCAGTGACACAAGTCAACTATCATGGGCTTGGCATCATTCAAGTTGAGGAGGGAGGCCATGAAGCAAGAAATGCCATTGCGGTTTCTTCTCATTTGGTTCTCATCCTCAATGTAGTCCTGACTGACTACCCACTGGAATGCAATTACACCAAGGTGGTCACATGTCTTCACTAAACGTTTAATTCTATCAATAGCGACCTACCCTGCAAAGGTGTATTGTGGCCTTCATGATAGAAGATGAATGGGAGTGCCTAGGCCAGTGAACATTATAGAAAAGCAGTAGAGAAAAAGGCAAAATAGAAATAGGAAGAAAAGCTTGCTAAACTTAAGGGGTTATATTTTTGAATGAATATTGAAATAAGGTGGTATAGATAAATTTATAGAAAGAAGGTATCGACAAACCTAATAAGTGAAAACCTATTTTTGGCCGGACAACAATAGAGAAAACATCAAAGCAGCCGAAGGGTAGGAGATAAATCATACGAAAGATCTAACATAAGGTCCTAAAAATTAAATTTGGGCATTGGGAGTAAATATTCACATAGGTTGATCATTGACATGTGTCCTTTTCCATCATCAACACTAGCTAGTTTGCTTATGTGAAAAGACATAGATTAACGCATTAAATTATGACAAATTAAATGGGTGCATCTTTTCAAAGGTACTTTGCATTACTTAAGCACTTTTGTCATAGCTAAAATCACACTCTCCAAGGTAACGAGCTTATTTCTGAAAAGAGGCGGCAAGGAGAATGTACTAGTTCCATTCTCATGGCATTCTTGGCATTCTTGAGGGATACATATCTCAAATTTACATGTATCACCTCACTGGTAGAAATTAATGGACCAATGGTAACAACGTAGACTTAATTGCATGTATGCGATAAGGGAATTAACTACACCCAAAAGAAGATTTTTCTAAGTAGCGAAAGGAAAGTGGCCATTTTCATTAAAGAAAATCTCTGCAACTTCTCAAAATAGCCATGGTGAAGCCATCAACGGTTTGAAGGAAGGACAAAGTCTCATCTAAAAGGCCTAGTTATGGAGATATCTTTGGGAAAAACTCATTCGTCAATGCCCCTACGCTTGACGAGCAACCATTTGAATTTTGTAAAAAGTGCAACTAGATAGAAGTATCGAGAGAGAGGTGGCACAAGATGTTGTCGATAATATTTTTGACCCAAAATCGGTGGCTAACCCTAAAAACCTTAGGGAAGGGGCATTCTAAAGAATGAAGGATTATGGGTCATCTAAGGATTTTGCATCTCACCTATGGAATTATGGGCTACCATAGTTAATGTTTCTTGTTGTACACCCATGCCCGGAGTTGGTGGACGCATATGCCAAAATATTTAACAAGCAGACGAGAGCCATTGTGGGAAACAAAATCAAAGTCATGATTTCTACTGAAGCCATACGAGATATGTTGTGTATCCCTACCACTTGGGGCACTGAACATTTTGATGAAGAAAAGATGGAAATTTTCTAGGAAGAGGGAACCCAAAGGGAAAGATTTTATGAGGGTGAGACAAAGGAAAGAACGGTGAGAGGTCATTTTTCTTTTCCTCTTGCACATAGAAAGTTCAAGAAAGACACACAAACTATCTTTTCAATGCTGGCCTGGATTTATGGCCTTGATGATGATGAGGAAGTCCATCCCTTCCAGATGGGCCTGGACTTCATGCTCAAAAAGGAGAAGAGTCAATTTTTTTTATGATTTTTCTGATGCAGTAGCTGAAGGCATGCTAGAGCAATTGAGAAACTACCATACTGAGTATAAATTCAGGTATTCTTCTTTCTTGGTTCACTTGATTTTACATCAAATTTTTGAGTTTTTGGAGAGAATTTTGCTAGTGTTTAGGCTCAATGTAAATGGCTCCTATCAGCCAATTTATATGTGGACTTATGTATTGTCAAGAACATGCAATTATTATTGGTTTGTGGACTATTTATGAGACCAATATATCAAGATTTATTGCCACATCTATGGGCCATTTTTCTCTTGAGGTCTCACAATGGACTAAAACTCCATCAACCCCAATGGATTATTTCCTATGAGAGGATTTCAAGTTTATCAAATTCCAAGGTTTCGTTTGAGAGCCTTTTAGACTCCCCAAATTTGTAACAGATAGAGTTTTTATGTTGGAGGCATGTCATCAAGCAACCCTTGCTGATAAATCCTATGGCATCAAAAGGAATAAGACTAGGCTATACCCACTTCCCCTCAAAATTTCCAACAATTAGGTAACATTGGAGAAGCAGAAGAGAAAGGGTGAACTTACAAACCTGTTGGTGGCCCTAGGATTGGTACTCATTTGTGACACATGGGACTACAATTTGACAAAGCACTTCACTTTGAAACATGACAGTCAAGAGTATTTTGAGTCCAGGAGGAATCCGACTCAAGAAAGGGCATAAGTATACATTGACTTGGCCCGCATACCAATTAAATGATTGAAATGGATGAGTTTATATACAATGCAGGTAGAGTATCAGAGAAATCTCTTGATGAGTAAACCCCTCAACACATAGTTGAAGTGTAAGGGGTGGTCAAAAAGGAAGAAGATAAATTTTTGGAAGTTCCGACAAGAGATGAGGTGTCTCAATACTTTTTTTAGAGAGTTTTGGCCACATGATGAAAGGTTCGAAGAGATTTAGGACCAAGAGGCCGAGATCAACAATATCAATCTAAATAAAAGTCATCAAATTGAAGAGGAGCAACTTCCATGCTGTTCTTCTTGTCTTGAGGAATTCAATAGGAGAAGAGGCTCAAAGCAAAAGGAATCACAAGCCACATCCTCCACCAAAGCTTGAAGCAAAGGAAAAGAGCCCATTGATCCCCAAGAAGGTTCACTGTGGTTGACAAAGGAAAAGTTTTGGAAGAATCAACTGCTAGAGGATTAGAACATGGTATTTGTGGCCATACAAAGAGAAGGTGAGTCCAGGATCTGGGTGCACCCGATACATCAACTAGAAGAGAAGAAGTGGAGTCTGCTTTGTCGGGGTTTTTGGCTGTCGAGACACAAGTAAGTTTTTCTCCCTCTCTTCTTTCTGCCTCTGCATATTCATTAGCTCCTCAACCCCCATCTGTAGAAAATATTCCTCCATCCACAAACCCTGAGATTTTGGTCCTTAATGAACCCCTAGTTATTTTTAGCAATACACGTTATGATGTAACCTCGCACGCCAAATTAGCAACATCCTCTTCGATTGCTATCGATTATGTGATCACCTTGTTTAGGGCCTCTATTAAAAAAGTTGAATCATCCATGTTTCCCATTACCCTAGGTCCATCCTCTTCTAGGAAAAAATCTCTCCTTCCCCCTATTTCCCTTTTTACCCCAACTGGTTTTCCCCTTGCCCAATCTCAATTCGGCATCTCACCATTTTCCATGATAAAAATCCTAGTTGCCTCTCCACACACTCATATATCTGAGGTTTCTCCTTATGTTACCCTCTTTGGTATCCCTCCTAGTGATTCCATTGGACCACAAAGAATCCACACCCTGCAGAGCCTCCAAGAGAATTTTGATGCAACCAAACAAGCCCAACAAGCCAAGAAGCTGAAAAGGTTATTAAAAAAAATCGCATTTTCGGCTACCAAGAAAATTGAAGCTTTCTTCAATGAAGAGCAAAATTATCAATTGATTACTACAATGAGGCTGCTCATGTCTAGATCTAAAGGAAAAAATCAAATGAAGGACTATGACATCAGGCCATGGGCATGGATTTGAATGAATATCATCTGCACGACAAGGTGGTCCTAGCTAAGGCCACCCAAAAAGTGGTATATATGGATTATGAGAGGCTGGACAAGAAATTAAAGAAACATGAGGAAAAGTTAATGAATGTAAAGGAATCAATGAATAGGCTTTAGACATAAATCAAGTTAAAAGATGTTGAAATGGCCCCCATAAGGCAAATGCAAGATCGACATGGTAAAGCAACTAAGTTGCTCATGGAGACCTAAGGTGAACAGGTTCAACTATATGTCAAGATTGAAAATTTGAGAGTTGATCTTGCTGCTGAGTGCCAAACAAACATAGATTACCAATGTAATTAGGAAAGCATAAAGAGAGAGCTAGATGATGTCTAATCTCAAGCTTATGACAATATACAAAAGGCCTAGGTGGAAGTAGAGAAGTCAAGACAAAATAGACAGGAGATCACGTCTGCTCTATAGGGTCGTGATCAAGAGATTAGAAGATTAAGATTTGAGTTGGAAAATGTCCTTTGAGAGAAGAATCAAACAAAGGAAAATGCAAGAGAAAAGGAAGCTCAGTTACATCAAGAGCTAACGAATGCACAAGGGTTTGGGACCATATCAGTGTTGAAAAAGATTATATCAACACACTGGGAGTGAATCATAGTTGCACTCGCTATCCTCAAAATGGCTCTACAATTTTTGAGGGATGCTCGAGAATTAAATGGAAAGGTTGGCCTACTGGCCGACCAAATTCTATAGGTGTATGCTCCTCGAGTAGTGAAGTCTCAATGTTTGATTTCTAGGTTGTGTGTGGCCACTGATGAGGCCCTAAGAAGTGTAGGAATTCTAGATTGAAGGGTCGCCTCCAACAAAGAAAAGGAATTTGTTGACTACCACAAGGTAGTAGCAAGAAGAAAAGAATACCAGGTAGTGTTAAACAAGAGCGTCAAAAAAATCAAGAAAGATTTTAGTGTCTTGCATATCTTCGTATTGCCTCCCTTTCTTTCACCAGAAGGAGATGTGTTATCAGTTGAGCATATTATGGACACAATTAGACATAGGTTTTCTAATTCTATAAAACTCCTAGGTTTGAGTGCAACACCTACCGTTGATGCGTTGAGTGTGAGATCTTTCCTCTTTCTCCTCTCTATTATCACCTTGGGGCTATTTCAACAAGATGGGGATTTATTTCCTTCAAAGAAGTCTTTGAGCTAGATCAAGCATAAAAGGTCATTTGTAATCTTGGCCGACCGACTGATGTGGATTGGGAGTTGCAACATTCCACTTTCCTTAAACTCCAAGAATTTCCAAAGCTCTAGATTTTTGTGTCCACAAGCGAAGGCCCCCTATGAGTCGCCAGAACTATGAAGAAATTTTTTCCTTAGTCTCTTTTGATTTTTGGATTTATAGTATTTTGGCTTCAAATATGGTCATGCTCAAAGAAAAATTTGTTCGAAGAATGTGCACAATGTGCCATGTGGTAGCTGTGTGGGTTTTATTTATCGCTTTCCTTTCGGGACACGTGTTAGCTCAACTGATATTTTCTCAAGGATGATTTTCATAAATCTAAAAATCCCCACTCGCTTGACACGTCATCTCTTTGCTGTGAGTAGGTTGTGCTTTTAAGAAGCCTTCTCTTTGGAGTTTGTCAGAGCATGCTTTTTTCTTTGGTTTGTAGGATAAAAAATTGAGTCGACATCGTCGAGCCATGTTATTGGTCAACAAGACTTTTGTCAGGCTATTTTCTAGGACCTGAGTGTTTACGAAGGGCAATATTTGCTAAATATCTAAGGAACATTAATGCAATAGTTGAGAATTGATGAGAAAATATTGCCATGACCTAATTAAAGATCTACAATGAAATTGTGAGCTATTAGGCACATACATTTGGCAATAATTACTTCTAGGTAGTGGTGACATTTCTCTCTCTTTTCAGCTATAAATAGGAGGCAAAAATAGAAAGAAAGGGTTCCTGAAATTTTCCCTTTTGGAAATAAATTCTTTTGTTTTCCTTAGCTATAGAAGCATTTTCATTAGAAGTTAGCAAAAAACTGCTTCTCTCTAGCACATTATATTGTTTTAACTCAAACTATTGTCAGATTGGCATACAACCTCTATTTTAAAGTTCATTTGATATTTAAGTACGAACTATTTGGGAGAAATATTTGAAATTATGTATGATATGGCCTTTGAAAAAGTTTCTTTCTTTATATTTTCATTTAGAATAGAGCACTATGTCAATTTTGATTCAAATAGTTTGATTAGTTGATTTTCATGCTGTAAGCTTTTATGATAAAGTAATAGCCTGTAGAAATTAGATTATGTCCTTGAAATTCTCTATTTTGTTTAAGGGTTATTGTTTCTTTGTGTTAGTGTGTATTAAGAGGAATGGTTTATGCAACTTTTTGAATGTTTTTTTGTTAACTCTTGGAACTTTTATGCTTGATCGAACCTTAATGAACACTTCTTGTGGGGAGATTTGAGAGACTATACTATGCTTATATTTAGCCTTTGTCGCTTGTTCTCTTCCCAACAATGAAGGGTTGTGGAATTTTGTGTCTAATATATCATTCATAGAAGAGAATTTAGGTTTTGAAATGTTGTAAAAGCGTTGGTGCATCACCATTTTTAATGTGTTATATTTACATTTTCTTCCACCCCTTTTCCCAAACTCAGAGTCGACTTTATATAAAAATCTCGGAGGTATTCAGTGAGGCACAAATTGGTCCCCCACTCGCTGAATTTCCCATAAGGCTGTCAGAGAGGCGTAAGCTTTGATGATCAACATTCATTAAAGATCGAAGGGATGAGGAATTTTTAGGATGAGGTTAAAGATGTGTTGGAATTTTCAAGGCATGTTTCTCTTCCTTCTGTTGCATGTGCTCTTTTGGGTCTTTCCCTCTACATGTTTTATATTTTTTTTCTATATTTGGATGACTTACAAGTGCAATATTATTTTTTGAGGGCTAAAATGTGAATGTAATAAATGTAATATCATGTATATATTGTAAAACTAGTTGATCTAGTTGTATGGTGTCAATGATGAGAGTGTAATGCATTATGATAATTGTATAAGCAACTGAAAGAGAAAGATCAAAAGTTGTAGATCCTGCCCGGATTCAATTTGATCATATCTCTGTGATAGAAGGGAAGTGAATATTGTGCCTAATTATTTACTAGAGGCAGTGAGCCAAAGGAAAAACTTCTTAAAGGCTGAAAGCAGTGAGCTGCAAAGAAGAAATTTGAAGATATTTACAAAAGTGACAAAGTAGAATTGCAATTATCAAAATGATTGAGCCTAATTATCAATTTTAAATAGTGGAAGGACTATCATTCTATAATTATTCCTAAGTTTTTTATCAGATTAGGGATTTATAGCTTCCTTGGGTTTTAGCCCTTAAACATTCTATAGGGAGTTGTAGATTCCTTTGGAGTGACCCTAAAACCTCTTTTTAGGGATTAATAGCTTCCTTGGGTTGTAGCCCTAAAACAAAGTTGTAATTTTTATTCACTTGTGAGGCTAGATTAGGATAGTATCTCCTAGCACCATTTCTCATCATGGTTTTTCCTTTCTGGGGTTTTCCACATACATCTGATGTTGGGTTGTGAATTGCTTCTATATTTCATGTTCTTGAATATGCAGTAGAGTTTGAAGTTTATTTTGTTTTGAAAGTTTGGAGATATGATAGAATACCGATTCACCCGCCTCTCAGTATTTCAATGTATGTTCAACACATGGAACATCATTTTCAGTATTTACTATGAGGCGTTTGTTGAATTTTCTAGAGAGTTGTTAGTAAAATTCCTTGTAGACAAGATTACCACCTGCCGAGGATCAAAAAGCTACTCATGAATGTGGTGAGGGGTGACCCACTAGATGAGGTATGAGATTATTTTACTGTAGCTTATCATTTTTATCCAATTTTTAGCTTTAGAAGTTTTTTGGGCAACACGTGAATCCATACGACGCGATGAAATCCTCTGGATGCACTATCATCTCGACAATGTGTCAGGGTCTGTTAGCTATGCTGGCATCCCACCTGCACACTATCATCAACTAGTTCAACCTTAACTAGCGGGCTACTTAGACATCTGCATGGCATGCTATAGTCCCAGAGAAAGAGCTTATAAATTTTTGAGATGTAGAATAGAAACATGGTAGTTTATATTTTTGCAAGAGTTTCTCGAGATCCAGGAGCATAGTGGAGGGGCTATGCTATTACTACTATAGATCCATAGATACTATATCACACCCATTGACTATGCCTTGCTATAGCGAGTAGGGTTATGGTGGGTCTAAACCATACTTGACAATCATTTCTATGCATCAATGCTAATGGAACTCATGGAGAGGTAGGACGTAGACACATACTCTTTTCATCTCCCCACTGGGGAGATGCTAGTGTATTTAGAGGATGTCTACTACATCATTCTCCTACCCATCCATGGAGAGCGAGTGGCCTATGATGAGGTTTAGACAACATAAAACACATAGGAAACACAACAATACTACCTCAGGTGCATGATCACAAAGGATATGACTAACCACATTTACATGTGGTGGCTTAGTAGGTTCATGTGGTGATGTTGTTAGTACACCACACGATGATCATGATGGTGGTGTTATGCATCACAATAGATGGGAAAGGGTTGTACCTCCATGTGGGTCTTGTCCATTACATCTAAGTGATAGATGAGTGTAGGATCATATTCACCCGGGGTCAGAGAATGCTGGCACACATTTTCAAAAGCTCAATGCTTCCACCCCTCGGTCAAAATTGACCATGTGATTCATGACATGGTTTAATAGCCTCACATGAATCCTTAATTTGGGATGGTAGCAGATTCTTGATAGGTCAACCTTTTGGGAATAACGACCAACTCAACTCCTAACAAGTGGTTTTAGAGTGGGGGTTGCGGGTTTGAATCCTGTGGTCGTGTTGGGGGATTGTTGGAAGCTCAAAGATTCTACACCTTAGTTAATGTTGACCACGTGATTCATGACATGGTTTAACAACCTCTCGTGGATTCTTAATCTGGGATGGTAGTGGATTCCTGATAGGTTGACCTTTTGGGAATAATGACCACATCAACTCCTAAAAAACCTATACCATGAACTCAGATGGTAAATTCACTACAAGTACCATAGCATCACTACCTACACTCTTATTTAGGTGTGGGAATTCAAGCACATCTAAAACATAACCAATTAGGTATCCTTGGGGCACAAAATAGGGAGATCCACGAGCACATGCATACACTTTGTTGTGTGATTGATGACATGATGATTTACTTTTTGGTGGTAGATATTTGATATTTTACAAAGTGAGGATATTATATGATGACCATATAGGAAGATTGGGGTCTAGTCATTCGATAGGAGGTAGTTGTACAGGATGTAGCGAGATCGAATCCTGGTTGGGCACTTAGATTGTATGGTTGTACCATACTACTGGCATTGAGTCACTTGGAATTTTGGGTAGGTGCAAGATATCCCTCTAGTGGCTCTAATTTACATACAATCACATAGGAGCATGGCAAGAGTAAGAGATCATCTATGCCCGACTATCATTGATGTCACACTCAATGGCGATGATGTTTTATATGAGGACTAGTCCAAGGCACTAGCGACTGATGATGTCAGTGTATCAATTGGATTTTCTAGCTAGTGGCTGATAGTAGGTCCCACCCTTATTTTCTTAGAAATTTCCCTCGTGGGTGATGATGATGCATAGGGGTTTGAGGTTGAGGCATCAAGGAGTGATGGTAAAGAGGATGAGGTGATGACGAGTAGGGAAAAGGAGATATTGAGGCAATATTGACATGTGGCATCACCAATATGTGATTGATCCATCTTAGTAGCACCAATTTACATCCATCTAGTTGTGCCTCCTTTGATAGTGGCTACAAGGCCAAGCATTGCTTCCAACAATGGTGTGCCACCTCTGGATCCACACTAGAAGGATAGGGACCTAGGTATGAGTATGGTATATGCTATTTCATTTCATACTTTCACACAAATACACACACACATATATGTTTATACTCTAATGACATGGTAATTACATTATCCATTGTCTCTATGATTGCAATGTTCACACAAGAGTGGCTCAATTCTTTGGGCAGTGCATCTTAGAGGCGATCCAAATCGTCCAAATTTGGAGGTTGATCCTCAACACCTATAGGACACATAGAGCAGGGCATCACACCCCATTATTTGAACTTGTAGTCTGTTTAAGGATGACCTATGAGGAGATGCAGGTGGAGGTGGTCCAATAGATCATTGAGATGACTTAAATGACTGAGCAAAGGGACTAGAGGGCTGCATAGCTCCTCTCTGCACTTACTAAGAGAGATCAATTCATGACATGGGACGAGAGTGCCAAGTAGGCACATGCCACCTTGTAGAGCCAAGCTAATGACCTCGAGAGGTAGTTGGAGGCTACTATGATAGAACCCACTGACCTTCAACATCCTTAGGTGCAACAACTCAGAGATGAGCTATGACAGGCATGAGAGTGGGAGGCTTCATTGAAACAACACATCATGACACTAAGAGAGAAAGTATTCGAGTTGCGAGGGGAGATGTAAGGATTTCAATTATGGAGCATGCCCATGTCATGATCTCACCACTCTCGTTCACATGCATCCATCCAATAGTCTCTTCCATCATTGTCACCACTAGAGGGCTCTAGGAACCATGCACCTGGGGGCTAGAAACCCATTTTTGTTGTATCATATCATTAGTATATAGAATTTTTATTATATAGATTCATATATAGATATACAAATATCACATTTTTTCACAGTGGTAAATACATGTACATGGCATTATTTTTTATATATATATGAGATTTTGGATCATGATGTGTTCTTTATGTGTATTCTTCTTTCCCATGTATATTATGTGATGGATTTATGTTCATGGATGTATACTTAGATTAGATGTTTTCATGATTTAATCAACACACATTGGATGCATGCTTAATTAAATACAATGATGATCTAATGTATGGATACAATAATTAATCAAACACAATGCATATATACATAGCATAGAAATAAAAAATATGTATATATAATTCCAAATTAAAGAAATTGACTACATACACATGTTTACATCATAATTTTTTTTAAAGAAGATTATGTGTTAATGAAGGAATATCATAGCATAACAGACTATGATCCTTGAAAAAAGGGGATGAGTGTCATTCACATGTCACGTAGAATTTATGCATAGTATCAACAGAGATGCATTGCATTGACCGATTCTTATTGAGGAGTACCATCCATAGATAAAAATCTATATGCACCAGAACTATACATAGAGGTGAAATTATATAAGGAATTAACCAATTAGGATTGAACTTCCCCTTTTGGTTAGGTGACACATTTATATTTCTTTGGTTCTCATAGAGAATGAGATATCCTACCTTAAAAGTACAAGAATGAACATCTTGATTGGTTTAGCAATAGATTTTTGATAAGCTTGGAGATGGTTGAGGTCCTATAACCAATACTCATTGAGAAACTCAAGCTGGTTTATATGCTCAGCGTAATAAGTGTCATCATCAATTAACCGTATAAGGGAAAATCATAGAGATGGAATTTCAAACTCTAAAGGAATGATAGCCTCAAAACCATGCATGAGGTTTTACGAGGTTGTGCCAGTATCCGTACAAATTCTTGTTTGATAGATGTGAGAATACCATTCCCCCAATTCTATGTGAGCACACATAAGATTATCATATTCAGGTTGATTTGAGACAGTGGGAGAGTGGAGAATTTAAACCACAAATTGGTACTCATCTATACTACCATCTAAGGGCATAAGGGATATTGTACTCACCATTACATCCACATAGAAATTTTCTCTCCTAGGAACACTATCTATTGTAAAGGAAGAGAATCTATCAAGCAAGGATCAATCCAAATCCCGATACTGAGATAGATTGTTCTACTTAGCTTGATACACTCTCATGACTTGATTTACAATAAGCTTAGAGTTACCTTAAATGTGGATATGTTTAATTTTTAGTGCTAACATGGTATGTAAACTAGCAATGAGTGATTTATACTAAACAATGTTATTGGTACAACAAAATTCTAGTAAAAAAGATAAAAGAATCAACTTCCCTTCAGGTGAGATTAATACTACACCTACCTTGGAGCCTATTTGACATCTCAATCCATCGAAATACATCTCCCACATAGATTCATGATCCAATGTGAATATAGTTTCATCCAAAAATAGGTCCAAATTAGCGAAGGAACGAGATAAGGGAGCTTTTGTCAATTGATCAACAACAACTCGTCCTTTGATTGTGAAAGATAGAAAAATAGGGTTTAGGGAGGTTTATCAAATATGATGTAATGAGAGACCTATTTTCATTTATTTCATTAGGAAATGGTGAATCAAGTCAATGTGAGAATATTTAGATTTCCTTATGACTGAAGGATGAGGGTCATGATCAAACAACACTTTGGGGAGAAAAACTAAAAAATAGAAAATCAACTCCAAAATGCAATCTAACACTTGAAACTTGAATATTAAACTCAATATTTGCAGAACTGGGAAATAAAATGTAGATATGAGAAGGGAAAAAACATGTGTGTCAGTCACCAAAAGTGCTTTCTAGAAGCTGATCTAAGACTCATTCGCTCATGGGTGAATGGGTCCAAGTACAAGGATTTCAAAAATATTTTGGGAGCCTTTTGTGCAGGTCTATAGCTTTTGATTTGTCTAGGTTTTAGTGTCGAAAAGTCAAAAATATGATCTGTAGGTTAGATTCCATGATTTGACAACTTTGTCAACATTTGCAACTTTGACAACTTTGTAATCTTGCACTTCAAAATGTTTTCAATCCTTCTTCAACCTAAATCTGCAATCACACACATAAGAGAAAAATGTTTGTTTTTGGGTGAATGGGGGTTTTCCTTGGTCAAACCCCATTTTAGTAATCAAACCTTGAATTGAAATAATGAAATGAAAGAGGGAATGAAGAATGAACAAAGCTATGTTACCACTCAACAAACCCTTGAATGAAACCTTGATAATGGAGATCTTAGGAGATCTACAACTTGCATGCAATGGCCAAATTAGATGTGGATCTTGATACTTAAATAATGCTTTGAAATTATTGAACTTGATATTGAAACTTACATCACAATGTTAGCTCCAAAACATGCATGATGCAAGAAGACTTTGACATGATGAATAGATCTTGAATGCTGCAATAAATCTCTAATATATCTACTCTTGAATTCTCTTGATCATAAAACTTAGCTCTTGTGAAGTCACATAAAAATTCTAGGTGAAAATTAGTGAAATGACCTTGTGTTTATAGGTATGTATCCTTAATTTCTTGAAATTCAAATATCACAAGCTGACATTGAATTATGGATTTGAATATGTTAAAATACTACAAAAATCATAATTAAAAGTTAGGTCCAAAGGTCTAGAGGGAGGACCCATTCACCCATGAATGGGTCTCAGGTCCCTATACTTGGAACACACATTTCTCAATGTAAAGTGTTATATTTAGGAATTAATTAATGTCGGTTACCCCTTCAGAAAACATAATTTATTAAGCTTGTAAATGAATAAAAGTGCTAATTACGACATAATTAAGCTCAATTTAATTAAAAGGCCCAAATAAGTGTGTAAATGTAAAGAGGTACATTTAAAAACACTAAATTAAGGAATTATTAAGTCCAATTTTAACTAGGAGGGCCCAAACAAGTGAGAAAATGTAAAGGTTACATTTTTCTACACTAAATTTAACCCCCGCTTTAGTGAAAGGATGACCCTACATAAAACTCACACTAAAGTAGACAATCAAGAGAGGTCTAATTATACAATAATTGGAAGGATAAGATGATAAAGACCAAGGAAGGTGATCAAGCCCCCAAGATCTAACATCTCATGGAAAAACCAAAAAAGGCACAAGGAGACACATATATATTTATGCAATAATGACAAGATACTCAATTATATAATGTCAAAGACTAAAAGGAAGAAAGAAAAAGAGAAAAAGAAAAAGTTAAGGATCAAGCCTCGACTCTCCAATGCGATGTGGATCATGCCTCAGCTATTTGTCAATTTTCTTTTACAAGTGGAACTCGTTGTTCACTATGCAAACAATAATGCATGCTCACATGGGCTAGTGAAATTCGTTGTCCACTTGGTGAGCCCCCAAGGGTGGAAAATGAGAGAATCTTATTAGGCTCCCATACCATACCATATTTATACCTTTGATAACTTTAATAAGGCACCACACAATATTAACTTTGAGCTCCATAAGGCTTAGCAAGCTACGTTATGCTAAGCACTTATGAACAAACAAGGTACCACAAGCAAGAAAAGTATGTTATGCTTGGTGGCCATGAAAAAGGGTTGTAAATTTGAGCTTCATAAGGTTAGTGAGATGCATTATGCTAAAAACTTATTAAAAAAATGAAAATAGGATAAGATATGTTTAAAGGGGTTTTTCTTAGTTCATGTAAGGTCTCCTCTTAGGGAACATCATGCCTAATGTCTCCAAGAGAGGACAAGTATAGGATAAAAGATTCACAACTTAGGGAAATCAACATGTAGCATTACCACTAAGAGGAAATTAATATGCCATACAATGTCACACTCTTGGAGGACATCAAACCCAATGACACCACCAAGAAGAAGACACATTGCAAGAAGTAAGAAGACCACTCAATGGAAAAAAATAATATAGTCCAAGACCTGCAAAAATGATAATGCCAATTTATGCCCCCACTTTAAAGAAATTGCTTACACCACGTTGTGAGAAATTAATTTAAAGTAGAAAACAATAAAAGCTAACAATAAAGAATACATGGGAGATTATTTGGAAAGCCCTATGTCAAACATATGTTTCCAAATGAAGCTACATAATTAAAAAGGAAGGGGTTGCCCCCAAAATGAAATCCCAAAATCACACATAAGGGATCCATAGATTCAAGGTCAATGTATGTCTTTGCTACAATGATATTATAGAGCTCAAAAACAACATAATTCCCCAAATAACTCATGGAACAGGAAGGATGACACATAGAGAGTGAAAACAAAGAAAAATATTTTGGGTCAACAAGGAAGAGATCTAAATGTCTCGATGCCTTGCCATCCCCAAAAGGAAAACACAAGACAAAGATAAAAGATAAAAGGTTTGCAACATATAAAATAATGTACGTACACATAGAGGAATGAACATGAAGAGACATCAAATGGAATAGTATGAGGGATCACATTACACACATGCAATAATACAAAGAACATGAAAAATAAAATAAAGAGAAGACTAGTAAGGCACATGCGAGTCAACCTATAGCAGGTCATTCGCATCCCAATCTTGTTCATCATATGTGAAAGGTGGACAACTAGCCAACGATACAACGTTAAGTGCCAAACTAGGACAAGCACCAAGTTCACCACGTGGTGAATCACTCTTTGTAGGATGATCATCATGCTTGTTATCATTTAAGCTCATGGAAGAGGAAAACAATAATTTTAATTTATTATGTACTTCCTCATCAATCTTTGTAGTTTCACGACAATATTGGCAATTGGACACCAAGTTGTGAAGATCATACAAGTTTCACAAACCCAAGGTGCACCCAAAATGGATAATATGTAAAATGTAATGAAATATCCTAGAATGTAAAGTACAATGCAAGTATGAAAATAAATTTCTAGATTTAAAACAAAATAATTTTATAATTATGGTATGTAAAAACCTAAAAATGATATCTTTTAGATGTGGTTTTGAATTCAAATAATGAATTAAATTTGAAAAATTAAGCATAATATGAAAAAAATTAGATAACATAAATTCTGGAAATTGAAACAACAAACTGAATACAAAAACACATAAGGTAGAAATAGTATTTTTAATGCTTAGAAATTCAGAAAAATCCCTGATTAGGGACTTATTTTCCCATGGGTGAATGGGTCTCACTTCAAGGTTTAAAAAAATTAATTTGCAGATTTCTAAAGTGATTTCTATGGTTTCCATATTCTAGTTTTAGACAGTAAGTTACAGTTTCAGATTTCTAGAAAATGAGGTATAAATGCAAGTGCAAAATAGTGCTAAATGACAAGCAAAAAGACCTAATTTGAGATGCAATTTTGATTCAATTTTCTATTGTAAATGATTGATTATGCAATTTTATGTAAACACTATGCAAAATGACTGAGATTTTTGAATTTCTTAGATTTTAAAGAATGCAAAAATGCAAACCTAAAACCCTAAATGAGATGCAAACTAATGCAAGTTAAGAACCCTAAATAAGATAAAAATCAATGCAATGTAATGCAAATGAGTGCAAAACCTAGATCTAGGGTTGAAAATGGACTCCAAATCAGCAAGTTATGATGCTCACAAGTTAGGTTCACCAAAATGAAACGAAGAAAAATAGGGTTTAGGGAGGTTTATCAAATATGATATAATGAGAGACCTATTTTCATTTATTTCATTAGGAAATGAGATCCCCACAAATAATTGACTAATAACCCTTAGGTGAATCAAGTCAATGTGTGAATTTTCAAATTTCCTTATGATTGAAGGACGAGGGTCAAGAGAAAACAACACTTTGGGGAGAAAAAATAAAATAGAAAATCAACTCCAAAATGCAATATAACACTTGAAACTTGAAGATTAAACTCAATATTTGTAGAACCAAAAAACAAAATGCAGATCTGAGAAGGGTAGAAAATATGTACCAATCACCAAAAGTGGTTTATGGAAGCTGATCTAAGACTCATTCACCCATGGGTGAATGGGTCCAAGTACAAGGATTTAAATAATCTTTTGGGAGCATCTGGTGCAGGTCTGTAGCTTTTGATTTATCTAGGTTTCACTGTTGGAAAGTCAAAAATTCGATCTGTAGGTTAGATTATGTGATTTGACAACTTTGATAACTTTTATAAATTTTGAAACTTTGTAATCTTGCACTTCAAAAGGTCTTAAATCCTTCTTCAACCTACATTTGAAATCATACACACAAGAGAGTTTTTTTTTTTTTTGGGTGAACGGGGATTTGCCTTGGTCAAACCCTGTTTTGGTAATCAAACCTTGAATTGAAATAATGAAATGAAAGAGGGAATGCAAAATAAAAAAAGCTATGTTACCACTTAACAAACCCTTGATTGAAACCTTGATAATGGAGATCTTAGGAGATCTACGACTTGCATGGAATGGATGAATTATATGTGGATCTTGATACTTGAATAATGCTTTGAAATTCTTGAACTTGATCTTGAAACCTACATCACAATGTCAGCTCCAAAAACAAGCATGATGCAAGAATAATTTGACATGATGAATGAATCTTGAATGATGCAATAAATCTTTGATATATATTCTCTTGAATGATCTTGATCATAAACCTTAGCTCCTGTGAAGTTATTATCACAAGGATTTGCACCCACATGCAAGGCTGAAAATATTTGCAATCCCGTGTAATATTGGACTAATTTCAGGTTGTGGGTACCATATTGTGAAACTAGACCTCTAGATTATGGGTTGGCTCCCCTTTTAATTTTCTGATTATTTAATGTAACTGGATGGAAAAAGGGAAGAAAATTCTGAAATGAATGCAAAACTAAATTAAATCTGGGTGATGCACCTAATTGATACTTGATGAGAATATTGATTCTCAATTGATTCTTTATGAAGTTTATTTTCACAACTCAAATCATGAAATTTAATCACATCAATGATTCACAAGAAGGCTTGGTAATTTATTCTTTAGGAAGGAAAATAGTATTTTCACAACTTAAAGATGAGGATAAACTAAAGCACAACTTATGACCTGCAACTAAGATTGATTTTTTTGTGTACATGCATTCATGAATGTGACATAAACTTAAAGGCTTTGATATCAAACACATTAAACTTGCATCCAAAAACATTCATAAAGGCAAAACACCTGAATCTAAGAAGGCTAATATCTAACTTGCAATGATAAAAGAAGGAACACTCTGCAATTGATACTCTAAGATAACCTATAAAACCTGCTAAATTTCTTAAACTATAAAAATTGAGTTACAAGAAGTCTTCTTTACAAAATGCAAAGGTAGAAAACGAGAACTAAGAGGGAAAATAATGAATATTTTCCTCTATATACAATAAGTGACAACTCCAATGTGCTAAGAGGTGGAAGAAACACTAAACTGGGAGTGAAAAATATTCTGAAAAAATCTTCTCACAAACAAAAGAGAAAAACTCTGAAAAGAGGGCCCACCACAAAAGTAAACTGCACTGGATACACTGCAAACTCCAACTCAAGAAATATATGATCAAAGGGAACTTAAAAACCACTTCAGTTTGATTGAAGGTCAAAGAAAATCCAATTGAAGCTCTCCAAGGTGCATAAAAATGACCCCTAGTTCAACTGATTGCAGGATCAGTTAATTGTAAATAAAACTACAACTCAAACCCCACAAAATGAGAACCCAAACTCCAAACTGCAACTGCAACTCCAAAATGATCTCGCATGCATGACACTTGATTTTGACTTCGAGATGGCCTTACTTGCAGTTCTGTATGGATTTGAGAAAAGGTGATAGTAGGATTAAATATTTAAGGATAATCAAAGTGATTACCTTAATATTTAATGTGTGATGCTTTTCTCTTTTATACATTATATATTAAATACTAAAGTAATAAAATATCACCCTTAATATTTAATGATATTATTACTTTGCAATGTTCATGCAAAGATACAAGTGACCACTTAATATTTAAATGCTAAATCAAAGGTAATTTTTGAAGTTATAGGCCCATGACCTCCATACATGATTGTAGGTTATGACTATGACTTTGACCCCAAGTCTTAGACCGCGGTATTCGAAGGTAATGATATTAATTTAAAAGAAATTGAAAAAATAACATGACGAAAATAGGGCATCGAGTAAAAGTAACTCAAAACCCCAATCATCACTCATTCTTGACTTCACTCCTTCGTCAAAGCTTCTGGAGCTCTCTGTTGCACCGCCATAGAGGGTTTCTTGAACTTCTGCTTTGGTATTTTGAATTGCCATGATCAAAGGCTTGGAGTTTTCTGAAGACTATGACTGAAAAAATCGCGCCTGGTAATCTGTAGTCTATTGCTCTGAGAATCTATAAGTTTATTTTGAGGTGATTTTAGGCAAATAGTCCGTGGGTATATCCATATTTCTCTAACATTTTGCTTGCAAAAATTCCATGTATTGCTCTGTTCATTTCTTTCTTGTCTTTGCTTGTCGGCTCGACTTCATGAGAGTTAAACTTGGATGAAATGACATCATCATGGCCATGGGTTTTGGAAAGCTCAGCCATGGCAACACTGGTAAGTATAAAAACTTACACCCTCCTTTGCAATAGAATCTTTATTCAAGCTTCTTCCTTTGTATGATGAAGCTTTGAGGAAGAAAACTAAGCTTTTTAAAAAAATGCTTGACTGCGGCCTTTACTTAGAAAAACTTATCCTTCATTTTATTAGAAAAAAAATGAAAACAAATAAGGTCAGACCAATGAAAGATTAGGGTTTAATTTTACTAAATGAAGGATTTTTCTGGTAAAAATGTTTTATTTTTTGGGTTTTCCAAACCACTTTGGCCGCGACCTATACATCGTTTCCTTGCATTCTAGGCATTTTGTTTCTTGCTTGATGCTCTCTAATTTGGAAGAGAAAATGAATTTTCATTTCATTTGAAAAAAATATGTGAAGGGTTTTAGGTTTGGCTCCAACTTGTGGCTTCCATTTGGTAGAAATTCAAAAGGGTTTGAATCTGTAGCACTTATTCAAAAGCCCTTATATTCTACTCTGCACAATATTTTACTACCTCTGTATCTTCACTTTAAACAAGAAACCCCAAGTGGGTATTCAACTTTTGTGAAGGAAATGATGATTTTTTGACCATTGTAGCCATGAAACTAAATAATATGTAAGAAACACCCTTGTAGCATAGCTAACTTCTCTTTAAAAGGCAAAAGGTTCTTCTATCTAATTATTAATGTCTGCCTTTGCAAAGGTCATCATGATTATCTTTTGTACTGTTCTTTGCACTGTATGATAGTCATTTGATCTTTAATTCATGAACCTGTACTTGATCATGTTGCTCATGGTTCCCCTACAAATAATAATGCTTGATATATGGCTATGATATGAATTTATCACTGATCAATCTGCAAAATTTTTGCCATTGCTGCCTTATTATGCATGATACTCATTACAATGATTAGATTGTCTACCTTGATAAATACTGCTCTTGTTATCTATACCATAGGGACTACCCTATGAAAATTTGGTTATGTTGTCCATGGTGACTATTGTGACCTTCAAACTGTATAACTATTTGTGGCTACAATCAATGTATTTGATCATTAATGCATATTGAGAAAGTCTTCTTGGTAACGTACAATTACCATTGCATACATTGTTTATGTAGTACCATATAAATATTATAGTACCTCAAGTATGTTGGGCTCGACCCTTGTGGCAGTCCATTTTCCTCCACATACTTAAATCTCAAAAATGATGAACCAATGAGGAAATATGTACCTATTTCTTGTATAGGAAACAAACATGTTAGCATTAAAACAATAAAGTTCATATGTTAGTGACGATCCATTTCAGCTCTTGTTTATACTCATGATAAGCTAGCTCAATTTATTGTAGGAGATGAATTATATTTTTGTTGGTACAACCTATAGTATAGTTCATATCCAGAGCTCTAACAACCCCTTTTCCAATGATATAGGTTGATTCCAAGTCGGGAGCAAGGATGGAGCAGCAACAACGAAGAATTCTGAAGATCTTGAAAGAATAGGAAATGATGGATATGTTCTTTGTTACATGATTTTATTTCCTTAATCTTCAATTGTATGATTCATTTCCTATAATAGGTTGTTTTGGCTACTCCCACAACGTGTGTGGGATACTTGATTTCTTTTCATTTCTACTGAATAAAAATGCAACAATTATGCAATCTTGTACAATTCTATATTTGATTTCTTAGTAATATGCATACATCATTATAAAATGAATGTAATATTGGAAAAATGAAAGAAAAGCAAGAACTGCTAATTTATATTTCATTGTACTTCACTGTATGCTGCAAAGCATTAGCTGGAAGCTTCTTGCAAGTCATTGCAAATTGAAACTAAAATCAAACTCATTTAAAATCCTTCATTGAAAATTAATTATCAACATAATGTAAATGTACCTTTCACTTAGAATGAAGTAAATAATTCTAGTTCTACAAAAATGAGATGAAGTGAAAATTTTGGTATCATTTCTGGTGACTTCTCTTGAATGCTTTCCTACTAAGCATGCAATATCAATTGCCTTGATAATCCATTGTCCAAACTCAAAAAACCTGTAACTCAAGTGTTGAAACTATTCATGACTCAATTTATGATGGAGTCATAAAACATGTGTAGCATCTGCACTTATTGAAAGAAAAACAATAATAAAATGAAAACTACTGTGCGGTGAGCACTTATTGAAATTAGTAATTTCTACTTTACTATATACACTTACAAACACTTGATGCTCAGTAGTATCTGCTGATAGGGATTGGAAAAACCTCACCATCCATTTTAGACAACTGGAATGAATTATGCTGTTTGCATTCAATGATAATATATGGGCCATCCCACATGGCATCAAAATTTGTGTGTTTACCAGGTTTGCTCTTGAGATCATCCCATTTGAATACCAAATCTCCCTCTTTGAAAGTCCTTGGTATTGATTTTTTATCAAATTTTATCCTCATCTGAGCTTGATAGATTTCCAAGCTCCTTAATACCCCCTTCCTTGTTTCTTCCAGTTCCATGAGCTATGCAGGCCTTATCTGCATAGGTTCTTCTTCAAGTAAATCCAACCCCTTGATCATGTTCAAGGTAGGAAGCTCAACTGAGATAGGTACCTTGGCCTCTTTACCATATGTTAGAAGGTAAGGTGAATTACCTACTGCCCTCTTAGGTGTAACCCTATCAACCCAAAGAGCTAGTTTCAACTTTTCATGCCGGGTCCTCTGATTATTTTGGATTGTCTTCTTTATGATTTTAATCAAGTTCTTATTAGTGGAATCTACTTGTCCATTAACCTAGGGGTAATAGTTTTAAGAAGTGTTCAGATAAATAATATGCTTTACTGACCAATATAAAACCTTTAAACCTATGAATGCTAATGCATTATCATAAATGATTGAATCTGATGTACCAAACCTAGAAACTAGATCTTGATAAAAATTCAAGACAAATGTTTCGTTTACATCCTTTAATGCAACTTCTTCAATCCATTTTGTGAAGTAATATGTTTCTATTAAAATCCACTTATGTCCAACACTTGAAGGTGGATTTATGGGACCAATGAAGTCAATTCCCCACTTTTTGAATGGTTGTTCCACTTGAATTGGATGAAGAGGTAGGGCTACAAGCTCTTGTTTTCCTGCAAACACTGCACATTTGTTACATTTTCTGACCCAAGCATGGGCATCTTTAAGTAAATCAGGTCAGTAATACCTAGATCTTATTATCTTCAAGGCCATGGTTCTGGGTGCAAAGTGGCCTCTAGTGGGCCCATCATGAAACTCACTCAAAATATTTTGAATCTTTTTTGGTTCTACACATCTGAGTAAAACACCATTAAAGTATTTTCTATACAAAACTCCATCAATTTTAGCATAAGGAATGGCTTGAAGTCTGAAATACCTTCATTTTGACTTGTTCAATCCTCCAGGATAGTCACCTGTATGAAAATAATGGATTATTTGTTGTTTTCAGTTTGCTGATATAATTGGAGTAACAACTTGTTCTTCATTGTTGAAGGTTGTTTCAACTTACTGTTTCAATTGTTTTGCTATTTTCTAAATTTCCAGCAAGCTGTTCACAAAGGCCTTTGCTTGTAACAAGCTTGGTGACCTTAATTTTGATGTCTTACTCCATAAATTTTGTGATCCAACCCACTCTCTTATCGTTAATGTCTTTACTGAGCATAAAATATTTCACTATTGAATATGCAACCATTAGCTGTATTTTATTATTTGAAAGCATATGCCTAAATTTCTTAAGGCTTTTGACTATAGCTAATACATTATTTTCTACAAATTAATATCTAGCTTCATAATCATGCAAAATTTGATGAAAGAAAGCTACAGGCTACTCTAAACCCTGTTCATTTTGCTGACAGAGCATGGTTGAAATTGTATCAATTCCCCCAAATGCATACAATATGAAATACTTATCAAAATTTAGGTTAATAAGAGTAAGGGATGATACAAGTGCCTCTTTAATCTGCTCAAAACTACTCTTACCTTCCTTTGTGCAACTTAAAGGAATTTTCTTCTTTAGCATGGCTATGAGAGGTTGCAGCAAAGTTGCAATATTAGGAATGAAGCTTCTAACAAAGTTAATCCTACCTAAAAAACTCCGCAAACCTTTTTTATGTGTAGGCAGTGGTAAGGTTAATATGGCTACAATTATTTTTGGGTCAATGGTGATGTCATGCTTTGACACGATATGACCCAGAAGCTTTCCTTCATGAACTCCAAAAATACTCTATTTGGGATTTAATGACACCCCAAACTTCCTGCACCTTTCAACGATCTGTCTTAGATGAATAAAGTGTTTGTCAAACCTCTTTCAAAACATAGTGATATCATTTAGGTACACAAGCACACACCTGTTAATAAGGCCTTGAAAGGCCATATCCATTGCTCTTTTAAATGTTTCCCCTGCATTAGATAATCCAAAGGGCATCTTATTGTAGGCCATAGTACCCTACCTGGTGGTAAAGGTTGTCTTGTACTTCTCTTCCTCTTTAACCAAGATCTGGTTATATCCTGAATAACCATCCAACAACGAGAACCTCTCTGAACCTGAAACAACCTACAATATATGTTCCATTGAAGACAATGGATAGTGATTCTTGAGTGAAGCTCTGTTTAGATAACAAAAATCCACACACAAACTTATCTCTCAATTTTTCTTCTTGACATGGACCAAGTTGGAAACCCAAGAGGTGTGATTTATTATACAGATAATGCCACCTTCAACCAACTTATTCAACTCTGTCTTCATCAAGTGTTCCAGCTTAAGATTCAGTGGCCTTTTCTTTTGGCATACTGGTTTCACATTGGTTTCCAACTCAACGGTGTGTTGAGCTAACTCAGGGTTGAACCCTTCGAGATCTCCATAATCCCAAGTGAAAACATCACCGAATTCTTGGAAAAGTAAGAAAAAGGCTTGTTGTTCTTCCTTGGTACATACATTGCCAAGATTAAGAAGTGTACCTTTAAATATTTCAATAGGCTCATGATGCTCCTATTTTCCTGAGATACTGTTCTTATCTTTCTAACTTGATCGTCAGTATTAAAAATTGATTCAAGGGTCATCAAACCTCTAGGCAGTTTGTTGGATTTTAGTTGCAAAATCTGATTCTCATATTGCTGTGCAAGCTTTTGTTGATTTCTAGCAAAAAAATTTGCCTCCTCAATCAAGAAATTGATAATTTACTCATCACTATAAAACACCTGCCAACTAACATTACTATCAGGTACAGATGGTCTCACTACCACCTTTACATATTGTTGTACCTCAAGATTGTGTATGTTAGTTGGTATGTCGTATTGTGAACCTATAGCAACTAATCTATCTTCCTCTCAATTCTAATTTTTGGAAATAGATGACAAGTTGAAAGCATAAAATTCTTCTATTAAATCCCAAGTTCTATGCTTGTACAAATTTAGCAAATCATTATTAGTTACACTCAGATTTGTTACCTGAATAGTAATTAGATCAGAATCACCAAATACCTATAGAAACTTGATTCCCTTCCTTTTGGCCCATTGTAAACCATGAATTAATGCTTCATACTCTGTTGTATTATTAGAGCAGCTAAAATAAAAGTGAAGTGCTGAATAGTACCTTTGTTCTTTGAGTGAAATTAGCATAGATCCTCCACCAACTCCTACTTTTCTTCTCAAGCCATCAAAATATAGCTTCCAAAGCTAATTAGTTTTCTATTCTGGTTGTTTCTCATTTTTTACCAAATTTGGAATAATCATATCAGGCTCTTGAATCATATAAATGCCAAAACCTACTTCATCCACATGACTAAATGGATGAAACTCATGATTCTCGGCTACCCATTCATCTAATTTTATTTCTGGTATGCCTTCAATAGGTACAATGGGGTCAAGGGTCACATATTGATCGTCTTGATCATGGAAAACTAAGTTTGCATTTATAAGACTTGCAACATAAGGCTCAATATGGTCCTTTGCCTGAGGTTCTAACTTGATTGTTACTCTAGTACCATACCTAGTCCTGAATAAAATGTGTGGCTAATCTGAAGAAAAATAGCCACCTAATTTTGCTGGAAAATCTCTTAACAAGCAAATAGAAAATCATGAAGGCAAATCAATGATGTAAATGTCATGTGGTATTGAAAAATTTGGACAAGCATGAAGTGTAAGTGGCAAAACTTTAATCACTTTGATTGACTTAATTACTGTACCATCAAATTGGACTACACCTTTTGACAATGGTTCATAAGTTAGTCCTAACTTATCTACCAACTATTTAGGCATAATGGAGTTGCTTGCTCCTAAATCTATCATGCAATTACGCACTAAACAATCACCAATAATTATATTGACATAAAAATTTGGTGGCTTTTTATCTTGAGCTAGCTACTCTTTTTTATCCTTTGGACTATTTGCAAGAACTCTATGCTAATTATTAACAGATTCATCAAAAATTGATATCTTAGCTAAGGCCTCTTGCAACAAACCCTTCTTTCCAAGAATATGTATTGCATCTAACATTGTCATGATAACTGTAGATTTTCTCATATGATCTACAATG
Source organism: Sequoiadendron giganteum (assembly GCA_007115665.2). Taxonomy (NCBI): domain Eukaryota; kingdom Viridiplantae; phylum Streptophyta; class Pinopsida; order Cupressales; family Cupressaceae; genus Sequoiadendron; species Sequoiadendron giganteum. The sequence goes on along the minus strand of CM021100.1, from coordinate 904,612,227 downwards.
TTAAATGTTGGAGAACTCACCTTTTGATGTAAATTTTGTACAACAACCTTTGCTTGTGTTGTTTGTGGTCGGGATTGAACCTTTGGTTGCTCTTTAGCTGGCACAACTTGCTATTTTGTCAAAAATTGAACATTTGGGGCTATAGGATGCTGAACCTACCCTTGTTGCCCAACTATAGAAGGTTGATTTTTTTGGTGAACAACTAGCTGTTTATTATTGTTTACTTGATGTTCATCAAAAATAGCTTTCTATCTCAAGTCAACTACTCTCTTTTTTGACCTCGTATTGGCTACGATCGAGGTAGCTAACTAATTCTTCCCTTGTATGTGAATCACTCCATATAACTCGTTCCCTTGCTAGTTCATCATGGAAACATCAAGATCATTTTGTTGTGTCTGATTATCTTGCTGATAATTGCTCTCCTTAACTGTCTTCTCAGAAGCAACATAACTGCTCTACACCATAAGAGCCTGATTGATCACCTCGTTCATACAAGTAGCCTAGTTATGAGGCTGATTACACAGATAGCACCATACATAGTCTTGTGCCAAGTTGTTTTGCACAGGTACAAGCTTTTTAGAAGAGCTAGCAACATTTTGATTATAAGGTTAATTAGGCCTAGCATTGAAATTCCTCCTCTATCCTTGATAGTCAGCCTGATAAAGCAGTCTATTTGGTTGAAAGGGTGCTTGATAAGGTCTATAGTTCTGGCATTGCTAATTTTAGAGGTTTACTAAATCATTGCTGACAGTTTGGAGCAATTTAGCCATTTGCTATTGGGTACCTCTAAGCTCCTACAATTATGAATTTATTAGAACAACATTATCTTGAACAACTGTTTGAAAACCTAAGGCTAGAACAGTAGGTAATGGATCTATCAAAGGTATATGGATAGAAATTGATGGTTGAATGTCTAGGAAAATAGGCATGGGAGGCCTTTGTGCAATCTTACTAGCCTGAATGAGGTTATTTTCAGCTATGATAGCTATATCAGAGGATGCTGGTAGGGTTACTCCACCCATAGATTGGATCATAATAACAACATCACTATTTATTTCTCTAAGAAAATACAAAAAATTATGCTATGGTGAAGGTCTTACCGTTGTTGGGATTCTGTCCCAGGTTTTTTGAAACTGGAAATTTAAATTTGTCATCTATTCTTGTAGCGCTCTCTTAATAGTCATGATTTTCTCAAATAGAGATAGATGGCCAGATTTTTTTGAATTTTTTTTTCTCAGTTTGTCTCCCAAGTCATCCCATGATGTGACAAAATTAACAACTAAACTTCTAAACCATTGAAGTGCGTTCCCTTTGAAAGATGCTTCCAAAATTCTCATGGCTACATTCTCTTGCGTGATATGATGTACAATGAAAAGAGAAGCTATATATTTTATATGCTCTATCAGCGTGGTTTGATCTTCACCAATAAAGATCCAAAAAAATTTCAAGGCAACCATCGATATGTCATCATCTTGGGCCAAATTCAATGGGCTGCCCCAATTGAATGGTACAAAAGCATGAGATTTGGCCATTGGAGCTACTGGAACTCTGAGAATTTTTTTCTTGAAGTATTAGCACAAGACGTACTTGAATCACTGGGACTGAAAGTGTAGCTACTCTCGGTGAACCTCTTGAAGGTGAAATTGATATTTTGAAGCTTGGTGAAACTGGATGGGAACTTAGTTTCCTTGTTGATGGTCTGCCTCTTCTTCTAGGTGACAAAACTAGTGACTCTATTCTAAAACCAGGAGATAATGATTGGTTTCTTGAAGGCTGAACAATTGTTATTTTGGCTATCCTTCCTCTTTTCTTTGGCGAAGAGAGTTGTAAGTATTCAAATGGAGAAGAAATTATTCTTGTCTAAATGTTTCACATATGCTACTCACACTTGATCTTCTTGAAAACTGAGCGAAGTTTCCAGATATAAATTATTACCTTTGAAAGGTTGAAAAACTGTTGTGTATACCAGAAGAAAAACTAAAAATTGTTGAATAGTTCCTTTGAAGTGACCTTTAGGGTCCCACCTGACATGCCAAAAACTATTATCACAGGGATTTTCACCCATATGTGAGGCTAGAAAGCTCTACAATCTCGTGTCATATTAAACTAATTTCAGGTTGTGGGTACCCTATTGTGAAACTAGACCTCCAGATTATGGGTTGGCTCCCCTTTTGATAAACTGATTATTTAATGTATCTAGATGGAAAAGGGAAGAAAATACTGAAATGAATGCAAAAATAAATAAAATCTGAGCGATGCACGTAATTGATATTTGAGGAGCTGATTGATTCACATCTGATTCTTTACGAAGCTTATTTTCACAACTCAGATCAAGCAATTTTGATCACATTAGTGATTCACAAGAAGTCCTAGTAATTTATTCTTTACGAAGGACAATGGTATTTTCACAACTTAAAGACGAGGATAAACTAAAAGCACAACTTATGACCTGCAACTAAGATTGTTTTTTTTGTGTACATGCATTCATGAATGTGATAGAAACTTAAAGGCTTTGATATCAAACACATTAAATTTGCATCCAAAAACATTCATAAAGGAAAAACACCTGAATCTAAGAAGTCTAATATCTAACTTACAATGATAAAATAAGGAACACTCTACAATTGATACTCTAAGATAACTTGCAAAACCTACTAAATATCATAAATTGTAGAGTGTTCCTTATTTTATCATTGTAAGTTAGATATTAGACTTCTTAGATTCAGGTGTTTTTCCTTTATGAATGTTTTTGGATGCAAATTTAATGTGTTTACACATTAAATTTGCATCCAAAAACATTCATAAAGGAAAAACACCTGAATCTAAGAAGTCTAATATCTAACTTACAATGATAAAATAAGGATACTCTAAGATAACTTGCAAAACCTACTAAATATCATAAATTGTAAAAACTGAGTTACAAGAAGTCTTCTTTGCAGAATGCAAAGGCAAAAAACAAGAACTAAGAGGGAAAATAATGAATCTTTTCCTCTATATACAATAAGTGACAACTAAAATGTGCCAAGAGGTGGAAGAAACAGTGAATTGGGAGTGAAAACTATCTCAAAAAAATATTCTCATGAGCAAAAGAGTTAAAATCCAAAAAGAGGGTTCGCCACAAAAGTAAACTGCACTGGATATGCCACAAATTCCAAATCATGACATATATAATCAAAGGGCACTCAAAATAACTTCAATTTGACTGAAAGTCAAAGAAAATCCAACTAAAGCTCTCCAAGGTGCATAAAAATGACCCCTAGTTCAACTGATTTCATGATCAGTTAACTGAAAAATAGAACTGCAACTCAAACCCCACTCAATGAGAACTCCATAATGATCTTGCATGCATGACATTTGAGTTTTACTTTGAGTTAGCCTTACTTGCAGTTCCACATTGATTTGAGAAAAGGTGATAATATGATTAAATATTTAAGGATAATCAAAGTGATTACCTTAATATTTAATGTGTGATGATTTCCTCTTTTATACATCATATATTAAATACTAAAATAATAAAACATTACCCTTAATATTTAATGATATTATTGCTTTGCAATGTTCATGCAAAGATACAAGCGACCACTTAATATTTAAATGCTAAATCAAAGGTAATTTTTGAAGTTATAGGCCCATGACATCCATGCATGATTGCGGGTTATGACTAGGTCTTAGACCAAAGTATTTGAAGGAAATGATTTAAATTTAAAAGAAAGTCAAAAAATAACATGATGAAGATAGGGCATCGAGTAAAGGTAACTTAAAACCCTAACCATCACTCGTTCTTGACCTCACTCATTCGTCAAAGCTTCTGGAGCTCTTTGCTGTGTCGCCATAGAGGGTTTCTGGAACTTCTACTCTGGTATTTTGAATCGCCATGATCAAAGGCTTGGAGTTTTCTGAAGACTGTGAATGAAAAAATCATGCCTTGTAAGCTGTAGTGTAGTGCTCTGAGACTCTGTAAGTTTATTTTGAGGTGATTTTAGGCAAAGAGGCTGTGGGTATATCCATATTTCTTTGACATTTTTCTTGCAAAAATGCCATGCATTTCTCTGTTCATTGCTTTCTTGTCTCTGCTTGTTGGATCGACTTCATGAGAGTTAAACTTGGACGAAACAACACCTTCATGGTCATGGCTTTTGGAAATCTCAACCATGGCAGCATTGGTAAGTATAAAAACTTACACCCTCGTTTGAAATAGAAGCTTTATTCAAGATTTTTCCTCTATATGATGAAGCTTTGAGGAAGAAAACTAAGCTTTTTTTTTAAATGCTTGGTTGCGGCCTTTCCTTAGAAAAACTCATCCTTCATTTCAGTAGCAAAAAAAATGAAAAAAAATAGGGTTGGACCCATGAAAGATTAGGGTTTAATTTTGCTGGTAAAAATGTTTTATTTTCTGGGTTTTCCAAACCACTATGGCCATGGCCTGTACACTGTTTCCTTGCATTCTAGGCACTTTTTTTCTTGTTTAATTCTGTCTAATTTGGAAGAGAAAATGGGTTTTTGTTTCATTTGCAAAAAAAATTGTGAAGGGTTTTAGGTTTGCCTTTAGAGTGTGGCTTCCATTTGGTAGAAATTCAAAAGGGTTTGAATATGCAAAACTTACTCGAAAGCCCTTATATTCTACTCTGCACAATATTTTACTATCTTTGTGTCTTCACTTTAAACAAGGAACCCCAAGTGGGTATTCGTATTTTGTGAAGGAAATGATAATTTTTTGACCATAGTAGCCACAATACTGAAGAATAGCTTATTGCTCTTTAAAAGGAAAAAGGTTCTTCTATCTGATTATTAATACCTGCCTTTGCAAAGGTCATCATGACTACCTTCTGTACTATTCCTTACACTGTATGATATTCATTTGATCTTTAATTCATGAACCTATACTTGATCATGTTGCTCATGCTGCCCCTGCAAATAACACTATTTGATATATGGCTATGATATAAATTTATCACTGATCAATCTACAAATTTTTTTCCACTACTATCTTATTATGCATGATACTCATTGCAATGATCATAATGCCTACCATGATAACTACTGCTCGTGCTGTCCATACCACATGGGCTGACCTATGAAGATTTGACAGTGTTGTCCATGGTGACTATTGTGACCTTCAAACTAGATAGTAGTTTGTGGCTGCAATTAATCTATTTGATCATTAATTCATATTGAAAAAGTCTTCTTGGTAACATATAGTTACCATTGCATACATTCTTTATGTATTACCATATGAAGATTATAGTACCTCAAGTATGTTGGGCTCGACCTTTATGTGAGCCCATTTTCCTCCACATACTTAAATCTCGAAAATGATGAACCCGTGAGGAAATATGCACCTATTTCCTCCATAGGGAACAAACATGTTAGCATTAAAAAAATAAAGTTCAAATGTTCTAAGTGACAATCGATTTCAGCTCTTGTTTATACTCATGATAAGCTGGCTCAATTTATTGTAGGAGATAAATTATATTTTTGTTGGTACAACCTATAGTATAGTTCATATCCAGAGCTCTAACAACCCCTTTTCAAATGATGCAGGTTGATTCCAAACTGTGAGCGAGGATGGAGCAACAAACACGAAGACTTCTGAAGATTTCGAAAGAACATAAAATGATGGATATGTTCTCTGTTACATGATTTTTTTTCCTTAATCTTTTGTTGTATGATTCATTTCCTATAATAGATTTTTTTGGCTACCCCCACGACTTGTGTGGGATACTTGATTTCTTATCATTTCCAATGAATAAAAATGCAACAATTCTGCAATCTTGTATAATTATATATTTTCTTTCTTCGTAATATGAATACATCATTATAAAATGAATGTAATATTGGAAAAATGAAAGAAAAGCAAGAAATTGTACTTTATATTTCACTGTACTTCATTGTATGTTGCATAACATTAGCTGGCAGCTTACTACAACTCATTGCAAATTGAAACTAAAATCAAACTCATTTAAAATCCTTCACTGAAAATGAATTATCAACATAATGTAAATGTACCTTTCACTTAGAATGAAGCAAATAATTCCAGCTCTGCCAATATGAACTAAAGTGAAAATTTTGGTAAAAAAAGTCACATAAAATTCTAGGTGAAACTTAGTGAAATGATCTTGTATTTATAGGTATGTATCCTTAATTTCTCGAAATTCAAATATCACAAGCCGACATTGAATTATGGATTTGAAGATGTTAAAATACCGATAAAAAATTATATAAATTTAGGTCCAAAGGTCTAGGGGGGACCCATTCGCCCATGGGGGAATGGATCCTAGGTTCTTATACCTAGAACACACATTGCTCAATGTAAAGAGTTATGTTTAGGCATTATGTATTGTCGGGTTCTCCCTTCGAAAAATGTAATTTATTAAGATTTTAAATGAATAAAAGGGCTAATTAAGGCATAATTAAGCTCAATTTAATTAAGAGGGCCGATATAAGTGTGTAAATGTAAAGGGTTACATTTAACAACACCAAATTAAGGCATTATTAAGTCCAATTTTAACTAGGAGGGCCCAAACAAGTGAGAAAATGTAAAGGGTTACATTTTTCTACACTAATAGATTGCTTTATGAGTTAAGAACTTAATTATGAACCTAGAGAGCAACATTACTCATTTCGCTAACCTTCCAAAAATACCAGTTCTAGTAAATAAATATTTAAGATCACATTTTACAATCACATGGGTTTCTACATGGAGAAGATAATGTCATAACTTCAGTGTTACAAAAAAAGAAGCAATACATTTCTTTTCCATGGCAGAATATTGAGTTTCATAATCAACCAAAATATGACTAGCTTAATAGACCACTCTTTCTTTACCATCATCATCATCATTTTGAGCTAATAAAGATTCTAAAGCATGAGGTGTGGTGGTACTTTTTGTAAAATAATTGGCTCTTGGTCTTTAGCATATATCCTTGGAATCAAAATAAATATAATCATGTTAGGGCTTGGTATAAATATTGCTACATAAGCTTGCATTAGGTCTAAAACCCTAAAAACCCTAGGTCCAGGTAGCACTACTCTTACTTTTATTCTAATTTTGTGTTGAGCTTTTATTGCTCATTTCCAATACATTAAGTCACAACCTTGAGTCTCTTGTTCATCTGTTTACCAGACCCTCGTGCCTAACATTACTTCTTGGACATGTTAGCTAAATTAATTCATTATACCCCTAAGGTCTAAAGTATGTGCTCCTTATTTTATTATTAAGTTGGCCCATTTTGTCCCTAGTTGATGATAAGTGTTATTAAATACACATGTGTTTTTAAAACCCTTAAGTTTATTATTCTTAGTTTGTGTACCACAATTAAACCATTTCTGTAAGAATATCTCAATAGATAAAGGGTCCACAAAACCAATAAAAAGTTGACAAGTGGTACTTTTCTATCAAATTAGGTAGTTTCACGTAATCTTAATATTGAAGTAAAAGGTTGGTTGTGGAACCACAAAAATAGTGACACATGGCACATTAAGGGTTTATCATTGCTACATGACCATCATGTAGACCATATGGATTCCATGTGGCACAATTTTAAGAATTTTTTCCATTTCATGGAGTCCCTTGAAGGGGGCCTACAGGTGTCTTTTGGAGTTGCAAAAAATGGAAACTTGGCATAATCTAAGTGAATTTCATCAAAGAATACCTTCAGATGTATTGAGATGTTGACACATGTATTTTTTTTAGTGGATTCTTCCATTTTGAGAGATTTCTCAAGGAGGGTGCACACAAATATTGCAAAACCGTGGAAAAGGGGACACATGTTGAGTTTTAGAGCTACCAAGGTGGAAATGTGCCTAGATCACATTATCTTGATAGGTTTTGCATGAAAGGCTAGAATTTCAATACACAAAATGGGTGCCATGTGGAAATCTATTAAGGTATTACACAATTTCATAGAGCTCTTTGTTGTGTTCTGATCTACTTGTCGTGGAATTGAATCAAGCCAAAACATGGCCAGTAGTGATGTGAGTAATTCTTGTTATGTCATTGGTGATGTGTCTCGTGGTGAATTGTAAAAGTGGACCCACATGGATTAATCCTTTTGGTCGATGATATTTTCAAATCATGTCAAATATTTTAAATTGGTCAAATTGCTTGTGACCATCAGATCTTGTATGTCTACCCAATGATCAATGACCCACATTCAAACTCAAAAAATAGGCATCTTCATGTTATAGCTCATTCGAGATAGGAGTAATGGTGGAAAAGATGACTTTCTGTCATGTCCTAAGTTTTTTTCCTCTTATGAAATTTGTAATTAAATAAAAAAAAGATTCATCCTAAATTATAAACATTCAAGAGACAAATTTGCAGAGCTCAAGAACAATCAGTGATATTTAGGGTTTTTAGAAGCGCAAAAATAAGTACATCCATGACAAGGAAATTCACTCAATTTTCTACTATAGGGTTTGTAATAGTGGAAAACATAAATTCTAAGAATAAAATTGGGTTAGGGAATGCATTTTTTTTAATCTTGAATTATTTTAAGTTTTCCTAGTTATCAACAGAAAAGCTTTCATAACACCCTAGAACCAGTAACGAGAAGTCCCTAGTTTTAGAAGTAAACTACGAACATGAGTCCACCAAAGAGCCAACCCTCCTCCTCAACCCCAAAGAGAACACTAGATGAGGACTTAATTTCCCAATTGTTGGGATCATCTTCGAAGAAAAAAAAGGTTCATGGCCTCAGTTTTGTAGATGGCCTAGTTGATGATGTCTATGAATGTAGAGACACAAAAATTCCCATGTCTGGCTAGTAGTGTTTTTGTCATTGGTATGGGAAAAGGAACACTAAGGTCCCAATTTCTAATGTCTATATGTATGACTTGGGGAAGTTGGTAATACCCAATGTCTTTGTGAATGTTGATTTCTTAAGGCCATTGCAACAAATTTTGACAAAAATGTGAGGGTAGTCATGACTGCAAGTGGCAGTGTGTTGGTTAGGATTGATAAGGCCTCTATCTATAAGGTTTTTAAGTTAAATCTGGTTGTTAGAAAATCCATTGATTTTGAGTCCTTCAAATAAAAATATCAATAATATAGGAGCAGTTTTAGAGCTCACTAGCTCCCAAGGTTCAAAGTGAAAGGTTTTGACAGAAAATCTATGAGAATCCTTCCCAATGAGGTTAAGCCTTTCAAATTGGATTCATTTGAGGACTAATTTATCAGGACTTATTATGCTTTATGCTAAGTGCTTGGAGGGGTTAAGAAGGAGAGGGTTCCAATCCCTCTCATGTACATGGCTAAAGATATCCAAAAGCCCCTTGTAAATGATGAATTTAATTTTGCAACTTATGTTGCAAATACTATGGATAAACAATTGGTGGAAATAAAAAAGAGCAGCAAATTATTACCTTTAGATGGTATTCATTGCTCTGCCATATGTTCCTTTATGCAAGAAAGAAATAATGGGTCCCTACACTACAAATTAAGGTGGATGATGGAAAGGGAAACTCTATACCAATCCAACATTGAGCACATGTCTGGGATAGGAATTATGATGAAGAAAATTTTGTCATTTTTGAAAATTAATTTGTTAAGAAGACACTCAATATTTTTGGAGTTATAGAAGTCAGACTGCAAAAGGATATTTTCAACTTCTTGAGGCCAATGGAGAGGAAGCTTGAATTGGGAATTCAACATAATTGGGAAGATTATTATCTCTATTTAGATTACACTTTTTAAAGAGTATATGGATGCCCTATTGGGCCACACCTTTTTCCAAGATATGTTCCTCTCAAGTTAGCATATTTGGTAATCATTTGGAAATTGAGTGAAACTAACAAGTTTTACTTGGGTGGGAAAGAGAAGGGCACATCATTTCCTTATATCATCATTTTTTTGATTTCAATATGAGCAAAGAAGGGCTAGATAAATTATACCCTATATTGAAAAGATACATGATGGCTCAAGAAATCGCAAGAGCCTTTGATCCAAAGGATTTTATCAATCACCTCAGAGTTAGGATAAGAAGTTTAGCATATATGCACTAGACATATTTCAATGAGGATGTCATTAGAAATTGTAGAGATGAAAAGGAAGTTAATGAAATAATGGTCAAATGGACAACATCCAAGAAGTTAGAGAATGCTAAAAATTAGAAGGATGCTAGCTACCAAGGTGCATATGGATAGATAAAAGACCCAATTGATAGGATCAAAATTATCTTGAAAAATATAGATAGAATAATTGGGAAAGCCCTTGATTTAGAAGAAATTCCCACATATAAATCCCCTTGCATTCAACCATTTATTTATTCTTTCAAGAGAAGGAAAAGAGGGCCTGTAATAAGGGAGCCTACCCAATAATCCACTCCTCAAGCATAATTGCTTCTATCACCTCCACAAGAACCCCTTCCTCTCCTAATGTAATTATTCTTGAGTCCACTCCAAGGGAGAAACCAAAAAAGAGGATAAGGATTTAGCAACCACAATTGGTTGATTATCCCATTGGTAGATAAGAATATGATGAAATTGAAGTGACCAATGAGGAAGTTAATAAATAAATTCCCTTCCCACAAAGAGAATATTAAATAAGGCTGCCTCAAAGTAGGCTTGGAATAAATATTATAGGGGGAATGGACAATTCCAATGATATTAGGGACCTGTCCTGTAGATAGTTCATGGATGATAATGATTTTGTGAAGTCCTAGGAGTTTGCAACTTTTTTCTTTAGGTCCAAGAGAGAAGAATACCTCAAAAATCTTGAGTAAGAAAAGGAAAATATTCCTTAAGAGAAATATGAAGAAGTGTCTTAGAAGGTACTTGTAGAAATGAAGTTTAATTCTAGGAGCATCACCCTTGAAGAGGGAAGAAGGATGGTAAGAGAGAGTGGATTATTGCTTCTCCCTGCATGGGACATTGCTTGGGCTATTGCATTTGATATAATAAGGAGGTAGGACTAAGAAGTATTCTCTTCAGAGGATCAAGCAACAACAATACTATATGAATTAGGGTTCAACCCTAAGTGGGAAACCCTTACTATTTGGGCTCCTTGCCCCCAATAAAAATAAAACCCAAGTTATAGAGGCAACTTGAGACATAAAGGGAGGCTTGGTAATAAAGAGGGTATTTGACACCCCAACTATTGAAGCTGCCACATTGGTAGTTGGCATATCTAAATTTAGTAGGGCCAATATTTAGGCCTTGCAAGAAAAATATGATAAATCACTACATTACCATTTAGCATTGACACCAAAATACAATAATTTGAAGGTAAAGGAAGCACAAACAACTTCTTTCATTGGCACACTAGGGGCTAGTTCTTCTGCACCACCATTAAAGGATTTGATGAAAGATAATGAAGAGATAAAGGAGAAAATGGAGGTGCTTGTGAAAAATGCTCAGGGAATTAAGGAAAAGGAGAGATTTCACATTGTATCAAATGGTTTGGGACACTTAATATCCAAAATTTTAAAAAGAGTGGAGACTTCTCATAGGGACTACACTAATTTGGTGAATGCATTTGAAAGGGTTTCCAAAGAAAGGGAAAACACTGGGATTATTTTGACTAGGTGGGTCCCTAGATTAAATACACTTCAATGAATATTCAAAGGAGCAACCCATGACCCCAGCACAGCATCAGATGTTTCATCTATTTACAATATGGAAAAAATGATAGGAGAGATGTAAGCATACATGGACTAGCTGGTGGAGAAGATAAAAATGAGGTTGAAACATTTTGAAAATATTAAAATTAGAATAATGCCTCACATCAAAGATGAAAATGGGGAGGTAAAAAAGTTTCTTAATGAAAGTCTTAGTTTAAGGCATTGGCCCCCATTTGTTCTTTCTTTAGTTTTGATAGTAATCGGGTGGATATAGAACTCCTCAAAACATGCATGGATAAATTAATTGATACAAACCAAATTTTGGAAGATTTTTAAGAAGGAGAATTATCAAACCTTCAAAAATTATGATCAATAAATGTATAACATTGATTTACTTCTAGCAGTTAAGTGGCCAGATAAGAGGGAATATGAGACTTGGGATAAGAAGTATAATCAATAGGAGGGATTATAAAATTTTTCTATATAAGTCAAGGGTGGTAGCATTTTTTGATTCTTTAATTGGCTTAACAATTATAATTTTTTCATTCTTTATCCAGGTGGTTAGCTATTCTTTTGTATTTTATGGTCTACTCAAAACTAGCTTCAACAGTTCCAACAAATTTTGAAGGGAATATGCTTCAGTTTGTGAGATGAATCCTTAAAAATTCATCATTCTCTTCTTCATCATTGCAACATCATTGCAACAAAAATAAGTGGTTCCTTCATTAGTGCAACAAATTTTGTCTTCTAGTGGAACATTCCTTTTGTCTTCTACAAGATGTTTTTCCTTTTTGTCTCTTTCTAGGACAAGATTGTCAAATGAAAATGTGACATTTATCTTATGGCCTAAAATTTTTTTGTTGCCTTGTTTCTATAAAAGGGAATTTAGAGCCATTGTACAAGGATCTTGAAAATTTGTAACCAGAGCAACTTTTTTATTTCAATCTGTATATGTCCGATTTAGGTCTTGTTAGGAAAGGATGCCAATGTGACTGGTAATTCTATATAACAATACTATCATTTAGAACCTAATACATGAAAAAGTTTGCAAAAAAATTGTCTCCTACATATACTTACCTTCAAAATTTATGAATAAAATTGATCAAGGATCTATTTTTTTCATCTTAGTATCCTTTCTTGTGTATGAATGTTTCTTTTATGGCTTTTACTCAAGCAGTAAAATCAGACATGCTCTATAAGAAATATTAAATGTTTTAGATATCTACATCAATTTGTAAGTAGAATTGTTTGCAAAATTTTGAGGGATGGTAATGTAATGCATTATCATTAAGATTTATGTTTGAATCAATAATGTTATATAGGGATTTCAATTATGTTTCCTTTGACTCTATGACCTAGGTTTAAGGAACCATTATGAAGCAGAAGTTTTGGTTATAATATTCATGATCAACAATTTTAATGATTTATTTACCTTTCAAGCAATATTTATTGCATAATGTTATTTACATGTTCTTAGATTTGAAATACATAAACTTCAATAATTTAGCTCATTCAACGTGTTTGTGTGTAATTATCGATTAACAAGAGAGAACATATATGTTTAAGAGCAATATCTAAAGTCCATTATAAGAAATCTCAAGTAATATTGCATAGGATCACCCTCCTAGGTTTTGCAGAGCCTGAAGTGTAGAGGAGAGAATTGTCCAAATCCTTCTCCTGTTTGTTGGTCAACCCATTAGGAGAATTAAGTATAGGAATTAGCTATAATTTATATTATCTTGAGAACCAACTAGGAGATTAAAAAACACCAAGCTGATGTGAAAATATAAAGTAAAAAGGGTCTATCATGCATAACCACCATCAAGATAGGAGGATTGGCCAAATAAATTTTGATAGACTCAAAAGTTTTGTCACATTAATCATCCCATCAAAAACATACATCTTTCTTTAACAAATGTAGGAATGGAAGGGTACAATCAACCAATTAATATACAAATCTACGAATCACAAAAATCTTTTCTTGCAAACTACATAGTTGAGAGATGTTATTAGGTGGAGGTATGTTAGCAATTGTGCTGATTTTATTCATGTTGAATTTGATTCCACAATGGGAGATGATAAATCCTAAAATCTTGTTGAAATCTATGTCAAAGACACACTTAAGAGGATTTAGTCTCATCTTATAAATTTGAAGCCTCTTAAAGATAAGGAAAATATTTTTGACATGATCTTGATGAGTCATAGACTTAGCCAAGATGTCATCGATGTAATCTTCTAGGATCCTATGAATGAAAACATGAAAGATAAGAGTCATCACTCATTGGTAAGTTTATCCAACATTCTTTAATCCAAAAAAAATGACTAAATAATAGAAGGTACCCTAAAGGGTAGTGAAGGTTGTCTTATACTAATCTTCCAGATTAATACAAATATGATTATATCCCAAGAAACCATCCATGAAAGACAATAAGGAATGACCTACAGTCAAGTCCACAATCATATCAATATTAGGCAACAAAAAATCATCCTTAAGAGAAGCCTTATTGAGATCATGGAAATTAATACAAATATGAATACCACCATCAGGTTTACTAATGACAACTATATTTGATGTCCAAGGTGAATAGTCAATAGGACAAATAAAACCAACTTTTAGAAGCTTTTGTATCTAAGTATTGAATAATAAAGTAATCTTAGGATTCATTTTATGGATCTTTTATTTAATGAGCTTGGCATCGAGACATAAAAAAATATTATGAAGCACCATAGATTCATCAATATCAAGCATGTACTTATATGGCCAAGCAAAGATATCAAGATGAGAATGTAATAAATTAGCATGTTGTTTATATTCTTTTGAAGAGAGTCATTTTCCAATCTTAATCACTTTATCAGAATATTTAGGATCCATTAAAAATTAGAAGTATTCCCTTTGAGGAGAGTACTACGGTCTTCAAGATGAGGCATATAAACATGATCATCCACATTAGATAAAGAATCCTTCTCACTAGCATTCATAACACATTCTCTGAAATAATGCATGTTTATTCATGCAATATGGTAATAATAATTTATGGTGATGTGAAGGTAGGTTAAATTAGGCACCTAATAATTCTTCTACCAATTCATCCACAGATAAAACATCTAGAGGAACTTCCTTTGAGTCTACTTTACTTTCTATTTATTCAAGATGAACCACTTTAATATAAGGAGATTTAGTGGAGATCCTGTTGACATTCAACCATGAATTCACCTTAGACTTCATGGGGCAATACCTAAGTATAATATTAAAGTCACACATATAAGCCTCTAAGGGGACTTTAATACCTTGTTCATTATGGCTACAACCTTTACCCCCATAATGAAATTTAGAAAAGATATTAAACCCTAGCCTATAGTGTAATTGCTATTCATAGAAAGAAGGAGGATTAGTGTAAAGAGCATAATCCATGCTATAGATATCACACTTCTTCATAGGAATATAATAATACTTCTTAGTAGAAGCATGGACATCTTTCTCAACAAAAGGATAATAATCTTTCCTAGCAGAAGGGCGTGAGAGTTTCAAAATATCTAGGTGGATATGATCTACTCTATACTCTCAGATATAGGATTCGGTAAAGTTCAAGGATCCCCAATTGTCACCAAGAAACACATTTGATTCAAAAGAAGAGGTAGAAGGGGTAGACCTAGGACTCTTCACCTCAAGAGGATCTTCCTTAGGGACATCTGTCTCGAGAGTAGCCTTTGCTATGGGTACTACTAGAGTAGATGTCAACCCATTAGAAGATAAAAAAGGGATACATTTTTTTAGAGTAGGTACAACCGAGGTTTGACCAATAGCTATCATTTCACACAGGTGTATAGCATCAGGGTCAACCTTGATTGTGATTACCACATTATTAACAAAAAATTTCACAGAACGATGCAAGGTGGGAGTGATTTTTGTTGGTGTATGTTTTTATGTTCCTAGTCGGTTAATTTATTTGCCCTTAGTCCTAGGTTTTTCCTACATTTTTACTAAGATTTCCTAGGATAATAAAGTGATTATATCATTTTATAACTAGGAGATAAGTGATGTGGTGTCCCCTTCCTTAAAGGATGAAACACTTTCCACATTTTGTGGTTGATTCCTATTAGTTGGATTTTCCACCTACATCCTTTCTTTAGTTCTATATAAACTCACTACCTAGCTTATATTTTCATTCATTCATTGACCCAACTTGTAAGCTCTCAATACAATTCATCATATTGACATTGCATAATCTCTCAGAGTCCTGGTTTGCATTCTTCATGTTTTTATAGTTTATGCAACTTTAATTTTCTCTTAAAAAGTTCCTTGGGTTATTCAATCTATTTTAGATTTCTAAAATGGTATCAGATATTTTGTTTTGAGAAATCTAAATTCATAGATTCTTTATTAAGAAATCATGTTTTCTTCTAAGATATTGTAAATTCCTTTTATTCTTTTCTCTTTTATTTTGAACAATTTGGAGAATCAAAAAGGGCTTGTGAAGATCTAATAACCTCTTCATATTGCATATGTGTTTTGTTAGATTCAAATTATTGCAACATTTAAAGTTATATTATCAACATTTTTGACTATTCCAACGCGTCTAGGAGGCTTGATAAAGTCAATAATAGATTTTGTTTCATCTAAATTGGAGATCATTTAATAAAGTTGCAAATGAGGGTTTGAAGCTCAAATATGGTGAATAGGTTTTTCTAGGAGCATTTTCAGCCAAAAAGGACCTCACCATTGCATTCAGGAGGTCAAGGAGACAAATTTTGATATAACATTCACCTATATTTGGAAAAAGTTATTTCCAGGGTGAATTTTTTTTACCCGAGGAACTGTACAATCCTCTAGGTCACACAGGTATGACTACAAAATTAAAAAATCATAATTTTTTCTCAGGCGGATTTATTTAAAAGTTTTTTAAAAATTAAAAAATAAATAAATAGCACTTTTTTTAGCGCTTATCATTTTATCCTTAAGCACAATGCTTAAGGTAAGTGCTATAAGCACTAGAGTGAAACCCCAACCCAATCTATGGACATTAGTTCCTTGTGGCTTAGGTGGGTGGTGATTTTAATCGCTACTGACGGGTTCAAACTTAAGCACGTGCTGTTCTCTTTAAACTGCGACCAAAACTTTTGCAAACCACAACCAACAAATTGTTGACCACAAGTGGTTTTCTTAAATTTCCACCCGAGCTCAGCCAATCTACCACCCAAGCGGCCACCTCAGCTGGTGGTGCTGCCCAACCGCCACCAGGGCTCCCCCAATAGACCAAATTGATCCTTTTTCAATTTTGCATAACTTTTCACCATAGTTTCTATTTTTCAAAAATAAGATATCACTGAAAAGTGGGAGATGAGCACTTTCCATCCATAGAGGTATTGAAAATATTTTTTTCCATTTTGTACTATATATTTTAGGTTGAAGTTTTTTGTGCCAATTTATTTAACATGTCATAACTTTCGCCCCATGGCACCATTTTTTAGAAACAAATAGGTGTTGGAAAGGTGGCGAAGAGAAATACACAAATATAAGGCTAACTTTTCCAGATTTTGTCTTAGGTTAATTTTATATCAAAATTTGTAATTTTGGCTATTTTGAGCCTATTGAGCATTATATCTTGGAAAAGGCTTTGTAATCACACTGAACTATGAAGTTCCAACCTTATAATATTTGGGGGGTGATCTTATTTGGTGTCATTTGCAATCATTCTTGGTGGGATTAGTAAAGTAAATTGCAATCATGAATTGAGATAAAGTTCCATTTAAGGGGGGTTAATCATGTTTCTTAAATTTTATCCTTCTATTGTTAGGCTAAATTCAAAGAACTATTTGTCTTGGAAACAATGGATAAAGAATCACTACCTTGAGTGGGATCTACTGCCCTATCTCCTTGGATTCGTTCTTGAGCCAAGTGACATTGATAAGAAGAATGCATGGTTTAACAATAATGACATGGTCTATGGACTAATATGTCTTACTATTTTGAGGATACTTTACATCACATAGAGCACATTGAGTGCACTTTCACTAGTTGGATCATCATCCAAAATTTGTATGGAGACATTGAATCTTCATCTAAAAGTAATGTTTCCTTGGAGAACCAAGCTATTATGGATGATACTGAGACTCATGTTGCCTCATCTTGTGTGGATATTGATCAATTCGTTGATACCCCATCAAAAACATCTATTACAGATTCAAATTATCGAGATGATTCTTTGAGAGTCACCAATGATTCATTGTAGCAAAATCAATTATATCTTCTAGATTCAGTCTATTGGGACCAATTTCTACCAGACATCTCTTTTTTGTTTTAGAGTCCTTCATTTTGGATCTAGATGACATTGTTGAGGATATATGTCTTCCCTTTGAGGACCACTCTTTTGTCCTTGCATCTGTTGCTACTTTAGAGTTCAGTGTGCTTACTTGAAAGCTTCCAATGACTTCTTATAGTAGGATATCCATGGTCTTTTAGATAAAACTTTATGGGATGATCTATTGACAATTATTTCAAACTTGTTTATGGAGACACATAATTTAGATTTGGAGGACACATTTGAGGAATTGTGTCTCCTTTTGATGATAGTCATTACACAACTATTTTCAAACCATCATTATATTTGGATTACGCTCTACATTTTGATTTTTCATCTTCACTAGTGTGGCCTAGAAACCCTTATTTGAATGTGACAAATTTCAACATCAACATGGGGATACTTAAGTTGACTTCAGAGACTTAATACATCTTGAACTTTCTTCCTATACATTCCTTTCATGACTTAGGAGATAGTTTGTATATACCTTTGGTTTTGTTTCTTCCTAAGGGGAGGAACGTTGTTCAATGATCGTAGAATATTTTCTCTATCCAATTTCTAGCATCTATCATTGAATCTCTTTGGGGAGGCTACTTATTCCTTCTCTTCCTCTTTCTCTATTTTGGGGTTTGTTCTCTCTATATTTATGGGGAGAATTATTCTTCTTTGAGGGGGAATTTGATATGTTATGGATACCTAACATGGCTTCATTTTTTAGGACCTATCATCTTTTACATCCTCCTAAGTTGTGCTTAAGGGGGTGCTGGTGTAGGTTTTTATTTTCCTAGTGAGTTAATTTATTTTCCCTATTTTCCCTTAGTCCTAGGTTTTTCCTATACTTTTATTAAGCTTTATTAGGACAATAAAGTAAGTTTATCATTTAATAACTAGGCGATAAGTTATGTGGTGTCCCTTTCCTTAAAGGGTGGAAAACTTTCCATTTTTAGTGGCATCCTCCACTTCTTATGGTTGATTCCTATTGGTTGGATTTTCCACCTACATCCTCTCCTTAGTTCTATAAAAACTCAATACCTAGCTTGTATTTGTATTCATTCATTGATTCAATTTGGAAGATCTTAATGCAATTTTGTCATATCAACATTGCATAATCTCTTGGAGTCCTAGTTTTCATTCTTTATGTTTTTCCAATTTATGTAACTTTTATTTTTCTCTTAAAAGTTCCTTGGGTTATGTAATCTATTTCAAATTTCTAACAACTGCTCCCAAAGAATGAATCCATGGTATTTCCAAGATTTTTATATGGTAATGGTCCTAGCATAACATATACTAAGGTGGGTACGGTAATGGGTCCTAACCTTAAATGAAAGATTATCGTGCCTAAAGCTTGTCGAATGACATTATTGAATCCACAAATATATAAAGAAGAAGAAACACGAAAACTTGAGTCAATTTTTAGTTTAGGTAACAAATCAATGCTACATACCTTGAGTTTTGAACTAGTATCAATGAGAGAATTCCAAATGCCAATATTGTTAATGTAAACTATTATCATCAAAGGATTTACTTGCTTCTATACTTTTGTAGGTGGGAGTTCATATGGATGAAACATAATATTCATTGAATTTGCACAAATATGATCCATCAACGCATTAACATCCGTTGGAATACAAAGAGAAGGCAAGAGGATCTTTTACAAGGCTTCCTAAAGCATACCTTGGTAAACAGGAGTAGTCTGAAGAAAATCCCAAAGTGAGATCTTGGTGGGAGTAACACAAAGTTTCTCAATAAGATCATACTCACTTGGTGTCTTAGCTACAACTTTAGGTTCTTGAAGAAGACTTAGCTGAGAGGGTGGTAAAGAAGTAGGTATATTAATATTTTTTTGGTTCCTTCTAGTATTGCAGGTGTGGGCTATTGCTTTATAAGAGGGATCCTTAGATAGTATAAATCTCCTGTAAAGTTCTGACATGTCACTTGAGATAGGGACCACTCAAATAGAGTGAATTATTTCAGGAGATGGGTTGGATGGAGTCATGTAAATGATTGGTCTCTTAGGCCTTTGAGGGGTAGTAGAGACTACAACCACATTTACTAACACTTCAACTTGCGAAGAAGAATATTTTGATGAAGAAATTTGATTATAAATTTTTTGAGTAGAAGGATACACCTTTAAGAAATCATCTAGGGCATCATCCAACATATTAAAATATTTTTTGGAAAAATAATTGTCAAAAGCATTAAAATTTTAAAGAAAAGAATCCGACATGATTTTATTCACATCAAGTTCACCAAAATGTAAAGGAGGGGATTCATTACCCTTAAGAAAAATGAGTCTCAAGGAGAAAATAGCCCTTGATTACCTCATGGATCAAAGCTTAGGTAATGAGATAAAGAATAAAGACAGTAATTGCATAATTTAAGTAAACAAATGCTAAATTACTAATGACAAGAATGATAAAATCGCTTAATAACAGGAATTGATAATAAAATTAAAATTTATAGTATACAGGAACATAAAGTACATTAATCATAGATTTTACCCCTAGGAGAATTAAGCCTCGGGCATAAACGACAATGCAGCGTGGGGACATCTACACCTTATGTTATCATCTCTAGTAAAATATAGAATATGGGCCTTAAATTTCTAACTTCTAGCTTATCATTTTTGTACATTTGTACACAAATAGAGGGTAGTATTGGGGGCTATTCCAGGGCTTGCCTTAGTCAAATGCTCATTTTGGTGTTTCCACCTCCATGGATAGCCAAATAGATAGAGATAGATAAAATGCAAGAAATATAAAGATGTGTGATAGAAAAAAACCCCACAAAGGAGGAGAACTCCTATCAATATTACAATGACATGTAATAGAAATAATCCCCACAAGTAGGAGAACCCCTATTACGAATAAAGTAGATGAGATCAAATAGAAAAGATTTAAAAAAAGAGAGCATTACCAACAACTTGTGGCTCCCCTCTTGGCTTGATAGATGTGATAAGCTTGTGTCTAAGAGAGCCTTGATTGTTGCTTGAGAAAAACTTGATAGAACTTCTCTATAAAATCAAGAGAAAGAAATATAGAATGAATAATATGGAGTAGGATGAGCGAGAGAGCAAGATCAAATGAGAGAATGTAAGAATGAATAAGAATGAGAAGGAAAAGTGGAGTTTTTGGAGGTTGCATGGTTGAGAGGAGTTGTTACATCTATGTTTTTGCCACAATGACACATGCAATAACCAAAGGATGTGAAATATTCTCATTTGAATCTTGGAAATTTTGAGGATGCTAGCGTGTCATGGAGACGTTCGTGCATCTTGTAAATTTCCTACTAAAATCTTTACACAAGTGTGGTATTCAAGTTGTTAGTGCTTCATCATTGTTGCTTACAATTTTAGAATCATGAAATTTTGACTTATAAGTTTTTGTCATAAATGCGGCGGGCCAGATGCACAAGTGTGAGATTTCCATGGGGTGCAATTTTATGACACTACATGGACTATATGGTAATTAATTTTTTTACCTTTCCTTTTCAATAAATTGGAGGTCTTTCGATTTTCTTCCTATGCCTCAACATTCAAAGGACTCATTAAGGTAGGAATTGAATAATTGACATGTTTTTCTCCAATAAGGAGGATGAGATCATTTAAATAAAACAAAGTCAAGTTGTTACAATGTAAGTGATGGGTATAGATCTTTAGTAATCTTGGTTTAGTTTTCTAATTGGCCTTATAATTTATGTTGGGGTTCAAAATTTTTGCCTAAAGTTGGAGCATTTTCTTGGCTGGCATTGAAAAATATAATTATCTTTGGAATGATATTGGATAGACTAGGTATAAATCCTGTCTTTCCATATTTCCTTTATGGTAGGGAATACAATGATATAGATTATTTTATCTTATTATGTGTTTGATAATAAATGTTGGGTGTGGTTGCAAAATAATCTTGGCTAGTTTGGTCCCTTGCACCACTCTCTTTTAAAAAACTTTCATTGGTGACCCTCTTTATTGAAATATTCTTCTTTTGTTTGCATATGGGAATTGAGCCCTTCTATTATTATTTGGAAAATATGGTTGGAAAGAAATGACATAATTTTTAGGAAAAATGTGTCAGATATAAACAATGTTATCCAAAAAATTGAGTCCTCAATCTCAAAATTAGTTATGTCATTTTCCTTACTAATTTTTAATATGAAATTGTTCTCTTCTTGGGATGATTGGATTCTAAAGTCATGGTCTCTTATTAAACCTCCTCCTATTCATGGATTAATGCCTAGTTTGGGTACTAATGTCAAAAGGAAAGATGTGAAATGGGCTCCTCTTTCAGAGGGGATGTTGAAACTAAATTTTGATGGTGCCTCTCAAGGAAATCCTAGGATATCAGGGATAAACATGGTTATAATAGATCGTAAGGGTAATTTTGTGGGGGCTTCTTATCAAATATTAGGTATTGGTACAAACAATATTGTAAAATTTAATGTTTTGATTCTAGGTTTGGAATTATCTCTAAGTTTAAAAATCTCCCATATTGTTGTTGAGGGGGATTCTCAAGTGGTAATTAGTGCCTTGTCAAGGAATTTGTTAGATTCTTGACATTTAAAATACTTGTTAAATCATGCCAAAGCATTGCTTTAGAACTTCATGTCTTTTGAAATTATGCATTTCTATCGAGAAGCTAATGTTATTGATAATAATCTTGCTAATAGGGCCATTGACAGGTTTCTTCCCTTCACAACATTCTCTCAAAACTACTTGGTAGCTATTCTATAAAAAAAACTTCTTTTGGTAAGAAAGCTCTATTGTCCTCATTTTTCTCAAACAATATGATGATAATTGGTGGTTTTTTTCTTTGATGTGGTGGGAATTCTCCTCTTGTTCAAAGAGTTTTGGTGGTTATATATTTTTTTGATGGTGGCAAGCTCTCAATATAGCATTTGGAAATATGTGGTTTCATCTACTTTTTGTTTTGTCTATTTGTAAAATTACACATAGACTCATGGGGATGAATTATCTCTATGACTATTTATGATAAATTTCAACCTATATGCATTCCTGAATGTTCTGAGGGTTGTATACATATTTCATTTCAAAGTGGAGTAGAGGTTTATCATGGTGACAAGTTTCTTTATGCACTTTGTGTTTGTGAAGCTCATTGGCAGAATGTGTTTCAAATTCTTTATTTGTCTATGTGTATTATTGCATACTGGTTGATGGGGAAGAACATACTAGTGGTTTTACATGGTGAATTACATATGTTTTTGTGGACATTGAGTTTCTCTCCAACACTTGCTATTGTCTTTCTTCTTCACCATCCTGTGTGTATTCCCCACTACTTGTAGACTGGTGTTGGAGAAAGTATTTTGAACTTGGATTTAAATGCAAGCATTTTTTTCTCACTTGATTTGGTTGTGATTACATAATCAAATGCGGCAAGTGTACTTTATTAGTGGCTTTAAATATCTCAAAATTTTCAAAGTTGTTACTTGGGAACTGATCCCTGACTTGTGGTACTTTAGGATCAGGTCACTTGTACCATTTCTACTTGGGATATCCAAATTAAAAATATGTAGTGCACATCTGGCTTGTTTTTCACCATTCTTTAATGATTGAAACACTTGTTTTAAATTTTTTATTGATAATATTTTCAACCAAATGTGCAAGTGTATGGTTTTCCCTTGGGAATTTGATCTCAGGGTACAAATTGTTATCTTCTAGATATAGCAAATTTTATGTAATAAATTTGGCTAGTGTGTGCTATCAAAATGCATGAAAATTGTTATCATATGTTCTATATATATTTTTCCCTTGGATTTTCTATTTCAAAAGGTGGTTTTGCATATGTTATGTTTCTATTTTCTCTGTGTGATGGAATCATTTAGATTTTTCATCCCTTGTAAATATTGGGAAGCAAGGGACTCTCTCCCATTCTCAAGTATGAAGCTTCGAAGTACATTCATGTTCAGATGTGATCAAGTTAAGGAGAATCTCAAGTAGGTGGTTGGTTGTGACTAGTTATCAAAGTGTCCAATGGATCTTCCTCATGAGGTGGCATATATATTTGTTTCAAACCTAATCAATGTTACTTGGTGCTCTGATTTGGTAAAATTTATTGCACGTAGCTACCTATTGCCTTCTATTTTCTATTTCTCCTCATTATCAGATGCTTTGTAAAGATATAACTTCTATTTTGGCTCTTCTTTGGTGGGTGGATTTATGGATTTAAGTGGTATTATATAAAATTTGTCTCATTCCCCTCTTCTACAATTGTCAATAATTGGTTTGGTAGGGGATAATCCTTATGTCTTCTCTACTCAACTTAGTTGTCTTCACCCATATGTGGGTGAATCTATGTATTGCAATGCCATGTATAATTTAAATTCAATATAGTTCTTGTACAAATACGCTATTGATGACCCTCACTCTTCATGTTCTTGTTGGAATTGGTTGTCATTGATGTCAACACTTGGTGAGATTGTTGCATTCGTTGTATTGTTGGCATTGGTTGTCAACACTTGAGGAGATTGTAAGGTCAACACTTGGTGTGTTTGTTGGTATTGGTTTTCAACACTTAGTGAGTTTGTTGCATAATGTTTGTGAAGTTTTTGTTTGACATTAGTTGTCATTTATGTACGGTGGTGAACATTTCTGAAGTTCATGGTTGGATTTCATGCCTTGTTTGATATCAAATCAAGGTGTATTGAGTATGGTTGCTATCATCAGAGATGTTATCATGATGATATATTAAGATGAGGATTATAAGTCATGATAATGGTGGAGAGATGTTTTTGATGGTCTATTATATGCTATATGATCTCTTATATTGTTCTTGAGGAAGTAAGTGTTGCTGCAAGGATTTTCTGGCCTCCGCAAGTTGATGAAAAGTTTTTGTTCTAGGAATTTATGTTGAAGATTGTTTGGGATAATTCTCCACATTCCTCCACTATTGAAGATATGGTATTGTGGCCTAGGATTTAAATTTTTGTGCTCTATGGATGTTTTACTCCTATCTTTTTAGGTCACTAGTGTTGTTGAGGAGGTTTATATTGATTGCAATAGTTTGGCAATTTTGTTGATTGTCTAGATTGGTTCAAAAAATGCTCCATATTTCTCCACATTGATGTCTCTACTCTTGTATCTTGGTGAATGTTATCTTAGTGTTTGTGCAGTGTCTCAGTTTAGTTTTCATGTGTTGAAGTGGTCCGCAAGTTTTTTTGTTAATGTTTTATCTCATGGTTGTATATTTTGTGCTTTTGGGATAAAGTTTTCTACTCCTGTTTGGTTTGCAATAGTTGTTGGTGGAATGATAGTGTAAAATAAGTATCTTGAAGTGATGTTAGATGTTCATGGAATATCTCTTTGTGAT
Organism: Sequoiadendron giganteum; assembly: GCA_007115665.2. Classification (NCBI taxonomy): domain Eukaryota; kingdom Viridiplantae; phylum Streptophyta; class Pinopsida; order Cupressales; family Cupressaceae; genus Sequoiadendron; species Sequoiadendron giganteum. The sequence continues at coordinate 904,587,051 of CM021100.1, read as the reverse complement.
CTACATATCAGATTTTGATCTCTTTGGTGCTACATTGTGTTTGAGTTGGTCTTCTAGGAAATTTATGGATACCTGGCTAACAAAGATGGTTCTCTTTTTTGTGTCATGTTCTTAGGGATTCACACTAGCATATGAAGTTTTTTTATGATGGATTTGGGTCTTGAACTATCTTGTTGAGAACTAAATTGAGTAAAATTAAGTTGCAAGTATGTTTTGGGCCGACTAATATTGTGCTACATATTTCATCTACACGTTTCCTTGTTTCCAACTTGAGTTGATGCACACAAGTGTGTGAGTTTTTTGGGACCATATTGGAAGATGTAATAAGATTGTTTTTGGCCCTCTATATCTCTTAGATAGGACCACACTATTTATTTGTGGTTGACTTGTTAATATTATTGTTTATCTTTTTCCTGACTAACCTAATCGATGTTTTGTGTTCTTGTGGTGCATATAAATGAAAGATCAAATCAATTGTAGAGTGAGTGAGAATGGAATGAATTGAAGATCACACAAAATTAGTGAAAAAGTGTGTGAAGATAGATCAAATGTTCTTTAACGCCTCAGTCAATAGAGTGTATTGTTGACATATTTTGTAAATTCTAAATCTTCATGTATCCTACTCTGAGACAGTGAATCTCATCAGATCCTTATATCTTGTCCTAGAGTTGTGCACTTTAATCTACAAGTCCTTTTTATCTTTCCATAAGGTTGTGTCTAGCATATGAAGTTTTTTTATGATGGATTTGGGTCCTGAACTATCTTGTTGAGAACTAAATTGAGTAAAATTAAGTTGCAAGTATGTTTTGGGCCGACTAATATTGTGCTACATATTTCATCTACACGTTTCCTTGTTTCCAACTTGAGTTGATGCACACAAGTGTGTGAGTTTTTTGGGACCATATTGGAAGATGTAATAAGATTTTTTTTGGCCCTCTATATCTCTTAGATAGGACCACACTATTTATTTGTGGTTGACTTGTTAATATTATTGTTTATCTTTTTCCTGACTAACCTAATCGATGTTTTGTGTTCTTGTGGTGCATATAAATGAAAGATCAAATCAATGTAGAGTGAGTGAGAATGGAATGAATTGAAGATCACACAAAATTAGTGAAAAAGTGTGTGAAGATAGATCAAATGTTCTTTAACGCCTCAGTCAATAGAGTGTATTGTTGACATATTTTGTAAATTCTAAATCTTCATGTATCCTACTCTGAGACAGTGAATCTCATCAGATCCTTATATCTTGTCCTAGAGTTGTGCACTTTAATCTACAAGTCCTTTTTATCTTTCCATAAGGTTGTGTCTAGCATATGAAGTTTTTTTATGATGGATTTGGGTCCTGAACTATCTTGTTGAGAACTAAATTGAGTAAAATTAAGTTGCAAGTATGTTTTGGGCCGACTAATATTGTGCTACATATTTCATCTACACGTTTCCTTGTTTCCAACTTGAGTTGATGCACACAAGTGTGTGAGTTTTTTGGGACCATATTGGAAGATGTAATAAGATTGTTTTTGGCCCTCTATATCTCTTAGATAGGACCACACTATTTATTTGTGGTTGACTTGTTAATATTATTGTTTATCTTTTTCCTGACTAACCTAATCGATGTTTTGTGTTCTTGTGGTGCATATAAATGAAAGATCAAATCAATCGTAGAGTGAGTGAGAATGGAATGAATTGAAGATCACACAAAATTAGTGAAAAAGTGTGTGAAGATAGATCAAATGTTCTTTAACACCTCAGTCAATAGAGTGTATTGTTGACATATTTTGTAAATTCTAAATCTTCATGTATCCTACTCTGAGACAGTGAATCTCATCAGATCCTTATATCTTGTCCTAGAGTTGTGCACTTTAATCTACAAGTCCTTTTTATCTTTCCATAAGGTTGTGTGCCTTATTTTTCAAGTCTTTTGGTAGTGATCCTTGTTTTAACTTTTCTAAGAAGTGAGCTTCATATATTGTGAGTTAAATCTCACCGTGGTTTTTCCCTCATTGAGTTTTTCACATAAATATGGTGTTATCTTGTGAATGTGTGTTCCTTGTTTCATTTTTCATTGTTGATAATTTGGTTAAGGGTTGAATTACTATATCTTTCATTGCTAAGGGTTGTTGACCTTGTTAAGGGACTGAATTTCTATATGTTTCTTTGTTGTTGATCCGGTTAAGGGTTGAATTGCTGAATATTTCATTGTTGAGGGTTTCTAACCCTATTAAGGAACTAAATTTATATATATTTCTTTTCTATTGGTTTGGTTTAGGGTTGAACTACTAAATTTTTCATTCTCGAGGGTTGTTGAACTTGTTAAGGAACTAAATTTCTATATCTTTCTTTACTACAGATCTATTTGAGGGTTTCTAATCTAGTAAATAAGTTTGAGTTTGTTGAAGGGTTTAAGTTTTGAAAAGACTAATTCAACCCCCTCTCAATCTCAAATGCTTGAGAAAAGGTCTAAGATGACACATGATTGAGCTTACAAAGGTCCTAGGTTTGATGAAAAAAATTACACCTTCTGGAAGTTGAGAGTGGAAGGTTATCTAAACTCTCTAGGGTTTTGTGTTTAGAAATTTGTCAGGGATGGTTAAATTGCTCCTGTTACTCCTCCTATAGATCCATCTGGAATCAATTTGTATGAGAATAATTACAAGGCTAAGAATTCTATCTTGTGTGGGTTGGTTGATTCAAAACTTTTGAAGGTGATGAATTGTACTTCTGCTAAGGATGTCTGGGGAAAACTTAGTAACATCTATGAAGAATATTATAAAGTAAAGAAAGATAAGATGCAAAATTTCAAGAGTAGATTTGAGACCATAAGGATGACATAAGACAAAGATATTGCAAGTTATATTATTTAGGTGCATGAAGTAGTTACTAACATCACATGTCTTGGTGGAGAAGTAAAATAAGATGAAATTGCGAAGAAGGTTTTGAGATCTCTTCCCAAATCTTATAGTCATAAGGTGTCTGCTATTGAAGAATCTAAGAACTTGGATCAGTATTAAATAGATGAAATATTTGGTGCTCTCACAACCTTTGAAATGAGAGAATTTAACAAATATGTTCCAAATAAGTAAACAAAACTCAAAGCCAATAAAAGATAGAATATGAAGCAATTGATCAGAATGATGACTTTGATGAGATTGCAGCAAAATTTGTAAGAAGATTAAAGAAAGGCATCAAAAAATGCAAAGGTAAGTTACCTTTCAAGTATTTCAATTGAGGAAGGATTGGTCATTTTGCATCTACATGTCCCTATAAAAAATCTAAAGATGGTAATAAAAGAGATAAGGTTAAAAGAGGTCTCTATTCCAAGTAAAGAAGTTGTTCCTCAGAAGATGAGGATAATGATTCAAATGATGAAACCCTATTCATGGCCTTGAAATATGAAAATAAAAAGAGAAATACTGGAGAATTTAAGAGGCTTGGTAATTTTCAAGTTGATAAAAGTAATGAAAGATCTACGACTGTGTGGGCTGTCTTTCATGTAAAGGAAGAAGAAAATTATTGGGTGATTGATATTGGTATCTCTAACCACATGACTAGTGAGAACAAAAGGTTCACCAGTCTTAAGAAGGTTAATAGTGGAGATGTTAAGTTTGGTGGTGATAGGTCAACACAAATTTTTGGAAAGGGTGCTATAACAATTGATGGAAAGAATAGGACTGAGGATGTCCTCTATGTCAAAGGTCTATAGAAAAATATTCTTAGTTTTAGTAAGATGTGTAGCAAGGGATATAATATTAAATTTCATTCCAATGGTTGTGAAATTAGAAAGGTAGGGTCCAAAAGATTAGTTGCTAAAGGTACAAGGATAAATGGGAATTCCTATCATCTAAAGGGGGCTAATGGAAGAGTTTTCTTATTGGATTAGTCTAGAGAGTGTTGGTTGTGGCACAAAAGGATGGGACACATCAATTTTTGACAATATGGTAAAGATCAATTCTTCTCATGAAGTAAGAGATATGCCTAAGATAACCAAACATGCAAACACTTCATACATAGAGTGTCAAATGGGAAAGAAAACAAGGGAAAGTTTCAAGAGTAAGGAGTGCTCTGCTACAATTCCATTGGAGCTAATTCACACTGACCTATGCAAAACTACAAGAAAAAGGAGTCAACTAGGTGAAAGGTATTTCATGTTGCTTATTGATGATTACACTAGAATGTCTTGGGTTACATTTTTAAGAGATAAATCAAAATATTTTGATAAGTTTAAAGTATTCAAAGAAAAAGGGAAGATCATGGTATTAGGAGATATTTTTCTACTCCTAGAACCCCTCAACATAATGGAGTAGTAGAGATGAAGAATAGGATTGTCCAAGAAATGGATAGGACTATGTTGAAAGATGTATATTTTCCAAATATGTATTGGAAGGAAGCTGTTCATGTAAGATGGGGGAAAAAACTCCTATCTTAGATAAAGTGATAGCCAAACACCTCTAAGCTATTAACCTCATCCAAAACAAGAGAATACAAACAAGGAGAGAAATAAAAATGCAAGAAAATGAAATAGAACACTCCTGATTGAAGTTGATTCCTTCTTTTGTAAAATTTTACCTTTGATTTGTTGTTTTACTTGTGCAAATACCTGCAAATTGTAAGTAGAAAGTTGGAGAGAAAATGGTTGTAAAGGTCAAAATGGAGGAGAAATGTTGTTTTTATAGACAAAAATTTTAATGGACATACAAGAATGATCTTCTAGAAAGATTCCAAGATCAAAAAATGGGGATTCATTAGAGGGAGGTTACGAAACAGATGGTCAAGACCGAGTTTCTAGAAAGATGCCAAGATCAACGGTAGAGGATTGATGCACCAAAAAGAGGTGGACAATTTATTGCCATGATGTTGATGACTATGATGGACATTAATGAGCAAGTGGAGGAAAATGGAATGAATTAAAAATTGAAAAATATTTAATTCATGAGAAGGAATATTTGGCCAAGTGGAAAATAAATAATTCATTCGAATTATTTATTTGAGGAAAAATCGAAAATGGGAATTTAATTAAATCCATTTATAAAATCAATTTAATTAAATGGGGAGAGATGGAAAAAGACACTAAATAATTAATTTGAATTAATTGTTTAATGGGGAGAGAGATGACACATATTAAATAGTCTTGACAATTATGTAATTATAAAAGAATGAAAAGGTCAATTGCATAGACAAATAATAATAATAATTATTTGACTATAGGCAAACGATACAAGATAAATGATTAAATAAAAAATAATTTATTTAATTATTTAAGAAAGGACATGTTAGCGATGCAATTGATTAATTTAATTGATTAGGATAGAATAAAGATTAGAAAGTGAATTAATTTAAAAAAAATAAAAATTATTTACTTAATAGAGGAATATGATCAAGCATAATCAAATAATTAAAATTATTTAATTATCGGAGGATGATGACGAAGAAAAAAGGTGCTCGTAGAATTAGGACATTTTTGAGTGTCCACATTTTCCCCCTCTTTGACATAATGCAGTTCATCACATTGTGTCAAAGAAATTAAGTTGAAGGATACCCTAGTGAAGCTAGGGTATAGGTATACCCCCTCGGGAAAATCTGACAAATTTTTAAATATTTTCAAAAAGTTTAGAAAATTATCCCAATAAGACAACTTGATGGCCAATAATCGAATGGTGAAGACAAAATCAAGTTTCAAGATCAATAAAGGGGTCAAATTTTGGATCAAAGTTAGCAAAAGGTGTGCCCAGTAGACAAGGTAGGTCAAAACCCTAATTTTGAACCTATAAATAGGAATTTGATTGAGAAAAAAGTTCATTTGTGCATACCTAATTTAGAAATTCTTAGAGCTCAGAGTGATTGTGCAGAAAAGATGTCACCCATTCTAGAGGCTAACCATTGTGCATACCGCATCTGGAGATTCCGTCGACCTGAGGGAGTGCCCCCCGGTACATACTATTAACCTGAATTTTGTTTTTTTCATTTTCCATGGATTTAGATAGGGAAAAAATTTAGCAGGAAATTACGTCACAAAATTTTGTGATGCAATTGCATGCACATTCAACATAGGTTATAAGCAGTTTGCTGCAATTTCCTTGTCACAAGGTAATTGCACTAGGGTTAGGGTAGGGGCGTTTGCGGTGTGACACACAAATTTGTGTGACACAAGTGAATTTTCGAGCCACATTTATGGACGAGAATGACACAAGTGAAAAGATGTGATGCAAGCATTGTACAATATGACACACTTGAAAGGAAAGTGACGCAATTGCAATTACGGGCCAGTGAAAACTATATGTGATGCATTTGATCAAACTACGACGAAATTACCTAGTTAAAATTTTTCCCCAGTTTAGGAAACTTTGACTTGGTAAATTTAGGTTTGATATGTCAACTAAAGGTCTTGGATTGAAATAATGGTTTTCTTGATGAGTTTAGGAGCATCTACCTGCTATTTATACACGAGAGTTGAGACCAATTGGGTGAGGAGGAGAGACATGCATTGCTAGACCTAGGTTTGTTCTATGCGACTTATATGCCTATGATTAGGGCAAACAAGAGGATGTTGACAACATTGGCAAAGCTGTGACACTCCAAGATGAGAAGCTTCCATTTGATGATAGGGGAGGTGACAGTCACCCTAGAGGATGTGTACAAGATCTTACAGTTATCGATTCATGACGAGCGGGAATGGTATAACCCCACTCAAAGATTGTAGGCTTTATATGAGTATTATGAGTGCGATGATGATGCAGAGCTTGGGATCCAAGGCTACGAGATCCAATGGGAAACCTTAGCAGAGACATATGACTGCATTCTGTGTGCATCGAAAGCAGGTGTGATGATTCTTGACCATAGGGGTCGTGGTTTCCCGCTGGATTAGGGAGGGGTGCTTGGATCAATGTTTCACTATGGCATAGTGTATCCATGGGGGCCACATCTATTGACCTTTCTCTATTTTTAGCTTCATGATATCACTTACAGAGGAGGACAAAAAATGAACTGTGGGGTGACTTTGTTGACAATATGGGCTTAGGAGCATATAGCACTATTATGACCTTTAGTGGTTTGACAACTAACGTTCCATATACACATATTTATTAGGGGGCCTTGACACAGAAACATGTTGGTGATGTTGGGTACTGGAGGCATGGATTAGACGGTTAGTTTCATTTGGAGGCCATACAAGACATGTGAGCTATAGATTGATGAGGATGCTCACATGCCAAGGTGTCGACAGCCCAAATATCTCATCGAGTGCATAGTGCAAAGCCAACATATAATAGAGAAGTATCTCTCAAAGAGGGTGCAAAGAAAATTTGGGGATAGGTAGGGGGTTTTGGTTGGCACTGTAGAGTATGGATGGTCCTCTCGAGAGGTGCATCTATGGGGGCCAAATATTGTCATTACAACCATAGAGTAGGAGATTTATGCCCTTCAGGCATTGGAATGGGAGTGGAGAGGAGGGGACGTAGATGCAGGTATGAAACCAAAGTATTATTCATGGTGGTTGATCCATAGACCAGTTCCACTTACAAATCCATAGCATCCAACTCTAGTAGAGTAGGCAGGGGCCTGAGAGGTTAGTGAGATGACAAGGGTTGGAGGGGTGGAGGTTGAGGAGATGGTGAATGGGGGGATGGAGGAGGATGGGAGGATAATGGAGAAGATGGGAAAAACACATGAGGAGGAGGGATGGGGGATGGTAGTTGATGAGGTAGTTACCACCGATCAGGGGGGAGGAGGAGATGGAGGAGGATTAGCCAAAGGAGAGATTAGTAGTAGAGGTTCCTACAGTAGAGGTTGCGTAGCCAGAGGTAGAGGCCATGGAGGTTGAGGCAAGAGGGGAGGGAGGATAGGAAGAGCAGGTAGAGGAGCATGGAGAGGCCGAGGCAAAGATGGATGAGGTCAAGAGAGTTCTTCGAGAGTGAATTATTATGGGGGTAGAGGAGGTAGGGCTAGAGGAGGACAAATCAGATGAGGGCATTATAAATCAGAGGATAGCCACCCTACAAGCGCATGTACAGGCTTTAGAGGTTGATCTAAGGAATGTGATTGTAGTGAGAGATGACCTTAATGCCGAGAGGGATGCCTTCTAGGTGGAGAGGGACCTAGAAATTATTAGCCAACAATAGACGGATCAATTGATGATCAATTTTAGAGCTACATGGAATGGATTTGTCATTGATGTTGTGAGGGAGTATGCTCGGGCCAGAAAGGCCATGCATACTATAGAGATTTTTATGAGAGAGTGGTACCAACCGAGAGGAGGGAGTCCTCACTTTTAGAGATGGAGAGTGGTTCATAGAGTAGGTCTCAGAGTAGGACACACAACGGGAAAAAACACAATAGGTCAGAGGATGAGACCTCAGATGTGAGACGGGCCACTCCCTATGAAAGCCTCCTACTATAGAGCACAAGGTTAGAGAGTCATTGTGTCGAGATGAGAGGAATGCCCCAAAGATAGGAGAGCAGGATAGTTCAAGCTAGGGCCTCTTGTTATTTATGTTATATGTACACTGATATTTTGATTATCGAGCCTTCAAGCTCCAATTTTATTGGATATGTTGCATCTTGACATTGTACCCCATAACACATTATTATTTTGAGTGATATATATGATATGATTTTGTTGGCAGTTGATGATATGCGTCGTTATATGATTGTGCACTTATTTTTATGATGATGAAATGTTATGGATATGGATGTTTATGTTATGGGTATGATGTTTATTTATGAATTCTATATGGTTATGTGATGGTTTAATATGCTTTTATGACTATGAATTTATGATTATGTTATGAATGTTTGTGCCTTTTGTGATATGTGTGAATGGTAAATGCAATTCAGATGACCTAATTTTGATAGATGCAATGTGATGTGATGATGCACTACATTTATGATTATGTATATTTTATATTATGATATTCATGAATGATGAATGCAATAGAAATGACCTAATGTTACAAATGTGATGTAACATGCAGATGCAATTAATTACAATATAATGAAATGCTTGTATGGTAAAGCAAAATTTCATGATTGAAAACGTTTAATATGAATGCAAAATGTGATGTCATTAATGTGATGTAATATGTATGGAATGAAATGTGACATGCAATGTGATGTGATATAATGGAATGCTCAATGTAATAAAATACTAATGTGATGATGCTAATATGATGATAAAATTTTAAGTCTACATGCATGATCTCTATGTTTTTGTGTTTTCTTATGCAAATATATGTATGCGACTGAATATGATAATGCTAGCAATGATGATAATGATAGCTATGATGATAATGCTTTCTAGGATGCTTTCCTAACATGATTATGTATGAAAGATGTGTTTTTGTGTGTCACGGGACTCTACCAAGATGCGGATAGAGGAAATGTTGGTCTGAAAGAGATGGATGTTAGTGTGAAAGAGGGGAAAGGGGATGGGGATGGAAGGTTAGATAGTAAATGAAAAGGGACCAACTTTCATGATTTTATATTTATCATCATTAGGCATCAAAATTGTCGCAAATGGAACATAAACACCATGGTATGAAGTAGACCAAGTTTTGCAAGGTGGCCATTTGTGAGAGACAAGCAGTTAAAATACAAATTCAACAGACAAGGAATGCCTCAGTTCATACTAAGCACCCAATTATCCCAAGCTTTTTTCCAAGACAACCACACACAACAAGAAAAGAAAAGAAGCCACGATCCATCATTGTCCCTCTAGATCCATTAATAGGAAATGCTCAAGGTAACTAGTAACATGACCATGAACCAATAAAAAAGATAAGACAAATCCAAACCAACAGAGTGTTTTCCAATAGCGATAGTGTTTGCCAATAGTTTTGATAAGATTGTTTGAGATAGTCGATTAAGGTGACCAAGATGACCAAATTGATTGGTAGGTTGACAAGGATTGATTGATATGTTTGACAAGGATGGGAAAATTTATTTGATTGATAGGTTGACAAGAGTTGAAAAATTGATTTGAATGATAGGTTAAAAATATTTGACAAATTGATTTGATTAATTGTGCCTAGTTTCAGGAAGTACACATCCTGATTAAGGTAAGATTGGTTGATTGGTATTGACGAGATTGATTGATTGTTTGATAAAGATAGATTTATTGTTTGAAAATGATTGATTTTTAAGGTTGACCAAGTGATGTGAAAATACCTAAGTTCAAGAAAGACATATCCTATTTAAGGCAAGGAACACATTTGATAAAATTGACCATGTGACAAGTGTTGACAAGACACCTAACTAAAGAAAGACACATCCTACTTAAGGTGAATGACCAAGTTGACAAAGTCTAATCTCAGTAAGGATGCATCCTAATAAAAGATAAGTGATAAGATTGAATGAGAAAAAATGACATAATGCCCCATTCCGATGTGAGACCAATGACCTGATTGATTGATTGATGATAAGATGATTGATTGTGTGAAGATTGATTGATTAATTGAAGCTTTTTTGGTTTTGTTTGTCTGTTGATTCATGATTTGGTTTAAATGATGATTTCTTGTAGACCAAGAGCAAGAACAAAATCAATAAACCCTAAAGGACTGACCTAGGTGTCCTCGGGGGCTCATCGATTGATGGCCTTGCCTACGTTATACACACATAGACCTCATAGTTTGACACGACTTGACTTTATTTTATTTGACAAAAGAATGAGTCATAATTGTTTTTGGACAACTTAAAGGACTGACCTAATATCTTGGGGGGCCATTTAAGATGAGCCTTTCCTATGTAGAAAATGCACATAGACAATATAGTTCAACCATTCTAACACAAACTGTCTTGGACTCAGACTCAGTTTTTGGAAGTTTTGATGTTTTCTAATGTTTTTGGATTTTGATGATTGTCTATTTTTTTTGGATTTTGATGTTTTATGAGTTTTTTTGGATTTTGATGTTTTATAATTTTTTGGATTTTGATGTTTTATGATTTTTTGGATTTTGATGTTTTATGATTTTTTTTGGATTTTGATGTTTTATGATTTTTTTGGATTTTGATGTTTTATGATTTTTTTGGATTTTGAAGGTTTTGAAAAGGTTGATACCGTCTATTATTTCCCATGAAGATGCGAGTCAAGGAATTTCCACCAATCAGGTATAGGACCAATTTATTATGCGCAAGGGGGAAGTAGCGGACGAAGGTAGAGGATGATCATAAATGCAAAAGGGATGCTAGATGCCAGTGGTTCTCAGGCCATGGAAAGGATGATGAAGCTTTATTATGGATGATGTGATCGAATGGATGAGTGATGGATGAGAAACTAGGTAGAGTGATAGTAGACGGAGGAGTATAGACTGACTACACATGGCGCTTGTTTTCTAGGTTTTCACCATGGTACTTATCCAAAGTGCCACTGAAGTGGTTTTTACTATTGGATGAATTATTTCTCTTTACTATTTTTTTTTTGAATTTTTAAGGGATACTCTGAGTATCAAGTGTAGTACTTTCAAATAGGTTCAGGCAACAATTCTCCTTTCAGAGTAGAAAGTTGATAAGCACTAGATCCATATGCTGCTATGACAATATACGAGACCAAACAACTAGGTTCAAACTTCCCAAATTTTTATCGTTTTGCTTGATTCTTCGCGTTTTCTTTAGGATTAAGTCACCAATGTCAAGAATTATAGGCCGAACCTTCCTATTGTAATTGTGTCAAAGGTGATTCTGATATGCTTGCAAATGTGTTAAAAGCATTTTATCTCTTTTCATCTAGGTAGCTCTAGCTCATGTAGATGGGATAAACGGTATTCTTCTTGATCAATCAAGCCTTGCATAAAGAATCGTAGGGATGGTAAATCAACCTCTATAGGAATTATTGCTTCAGATCCATAGATAAGGGAATATGGTGTGGCTCTTGTAGTGGTCCAAATATTGGTGTGATGTGCCAATAAGGCAGGATTAAGTTGTAGGTGCTAGTCACGACCAACGTCATTGACAGTCTTCTTTAGGATTTTTAGGATAGTCTTATTAGACACCTCAAATTGACCATTACCTTGGGGGTAATATGGGGTAGCAATGTTGGATATGAATTTTTTCACAAAGCTCATAGAAATCTTGGTTTTTGAAAGGGCAACCATTATCTTTAATGATGGACTATGGGATATCATAACAATAAATGATCTAATTAAAGATGAACTGTGCTATCTGCTTTCTAGTGATGTAAGTTAGTAGGACAAATTCGATCCATTTTTTAAAGTACTCTATAGAGACAAGAATAAACTTATGTCCATTAGTAGAGGTGGGATGGATCTTTCCTATAAGGTTGAGTCCCCATTGAGAAAATGGTCACGGTGATGTAAGCGACTGTAATTCCTGGGCTGGTGCATGTATAATATCTCCATGAATCTAACATTGGTGACATTTCTTCACAAAGTGATAAGCATCATGTTCCATTCTAGGCCAATAATATCCCGTCTTCATGAGGTTTTTGGATAAGCTAGGACCAATAGAGTGAGATCCACATATACTGTGATGTACCTCTTGTAAGGCTATTTGTGCTTCATTTGAGTCAAGAGATCAAAGGAGGGTACTATCTAGGCTATGACGATAAAGGGTATCTCTGATCATGACATATTTGGATGCTTGTCGAATAAAGGTTTTGTGTTGGTTGGAGGACAAGTTGGGAGGGATAATTTGGTGATGTAAGTAATCATAGATGTCTTTATACCAGGGAGAGTTGAGACCAACAATTTCACACACAAGTTTTGTTTTGGGGACATCGAATGCAGGGACTGACAGTTGTTCTACCAAGAACTCATATTGCGATGCACTGGGAATGTCCAAGAGAGATCTAATTATAGCCATTACATCAGGTGCTTTTGTGAACCCATAATTCATAACCTGCACAAACAAAACAAATAAGCATAATGTTAGATCAAATGCAAGAGAGAATCAAGGCTCCCCATGAAATTAGATTGAAACATTAACTTAGGAAAACAAGAGAAGAACAATGTAAATGAAAGTAAGAAAATCCTATCTTAATGAACAACTATCAATCCCATGGGGGAATTGGTGTTGATTGGTATGCTGAAATCAGCCCTTTCCCAATTCCTGTTTGTAAGCTTGATGATTGTTGATGTTGAGATTAGCTGGTTGAATGGAGTGAACAAGATTGGCTCTCAATTCAAGAGAGTAACCCTGCATGAAGTATGTGAAATTTGTGGATGAAATGAAGTAAAGTATACTTGCTTGAATTGTGGATAGTAAAATGAGGAGAGAAACCTCCAATTTATAGATTTCCAAAATGGAAGAGATAGTGAAATAAAGCAATGTGGGATCATTCAACATCCAATGGCCAAGTGCCACTTGTCAAGATGTGAATGGTTGAGGAATGAGCACATTTTGGTCAATGTGCATGATAAATGCCATGAGATTCAAATTTGAAATTTGAATGTGACATGTTGGAGGGAGAGAAGAATGGAGTTAATGTCACTTGGCTCAAGGCCAAGGACATGTAAGAGGCATTAAATGCCTTGTTGGAAGGACCAAGTCCACCTGTATTTTTGAAATTAAATTTGAGGGAATATTCCCTTTTGATGTCATGTGAGGGAAAACAGAGATTTAATAAATGAATTAAATCTATTTTCATGTGCAACGTGCATTCTCTAGAATATTTTAGTGATAGGGATTAACTTAATCAAGATTTTGATTAATTTAATGAGGGTTTAGGTGATTTGACAATTTTGACTTAAATTGATGAATTTATTTAAATCAGAGTTGAGAGGAATTGATTAATTAAATAAATGATTTCGATTTATTTAACTGAGTGGGAAAATGTTAGATTAAATCAAATAAGGTTTAATTTATTTAATTTAATAAGAGGACTTTAGAGGCTTCAATCAAATAAAATGATTTATTTAATTAAATAGAGCTAGAAGATTAATTAAATTAAATTGATTAATTTAATCAAAGAAGGAGAAAGACTTAATCAAATAAACAATATTTATTAAATTAAGAGACAAAATATGTTGAAAGGCTGAGAGTATGATTCAGGAAGAAAAATCGTTAGTAATCAGGATCAAGTGTGTCAAACCGAATTTGCACATTTTCCATGTCTACATTTTGCCCCTCTTTGAAGCAATGTACTTGTTGCATTGATTCAAAGAATAAACTGTTGTGATCAAAGTCAAAAATTTCTTGATTTTTTCAATTGCCCCAGTAGAAGGATTATGCTAGTATAATTCCCCCTCGAGAGATCAAGCGGAAATGCTAATTTTCAATCGATATCGCGATAAAATGCGAGAGGAGTGGTTCTATTGATCAGAGGATGAAAGATAATTTTTTGATGTAAACAATTTGTTGATGTATAGATAGTCATCGACTGTGGGTAGTCTCTTGTATATCTTGATACAACACAATGATTTTATACAAAAATGTTATCAAAGATAGAAGAATAAGAGGAATAAGATGGATGGAAGGAGGATCCAAAAAGTGTACATTATGATGATGATTATTTTCTTACCAGGAGTTGGGATTTTCAAAGGGCCAATTACTTTATGTTTGATAACACACATAGATATGATGCATTGAGGTATAAAGGACCAAGATGGCGTTGTACCTAGTGTGATGGATTTTGACTCGAAAATTAGATAGGAGTATTCTTGTTCACACTTAGCGTACATACTTCATTCATGATGTAGTTCAGACATTCTAAACACCTCAGGCCAAAACATAGGAAAGCAAGCTTTCTTATGTGGTCAAAAGATATCCAAAACATCCTCTCCACAAACCAAACAAAGCATGTGACTAAGTTATTTTACAAGTGTGTCCCACAAGCATAGTAGATAAAAAGATAATGATCTTTGCCCCATTCCTTTCTCTCTAAACCTATTTTGTGTAGGCATCATTGAGAGGTCCTTGGAATAAGCACAAAATAAGATAAGTCAATAATGACCAAGAAAAGGTAAACACACAAGCCAATGTTCTTCATACCGCTAGCCAAGGCTAAACTACTGCGAGGTACCTGATGCTTATGTCCATCATGGGAAGGATTCATCCTAGGACATGTAGTGATCAGGGTTTTCGTGAGACTGATTGGATGATAAGCTATTGATACTCCAAGTTGATCAATTTTTTTGCTTATTGACTTAGACTTTCGAGACTCTAACAATTAGGGTGTTCACTTTTGAACGTGCTAGACTTGCTTTTGACTGACTCACCAAAGGGTGAAGGCGACAATTCATTTTATTAGGAATGATGACTATCACGGGTGAAAGAGAAATGAGATGGATGCACTATTTTGGATTTTCAGATATTTTGAGGCTGTTTTTGGTATTTTTTGAAATGTTTTGAGGCTATTTTTGGGATTTTGAGCTTTTCAATGTTTTTGGTATTTTCAAGATTTATGATTTTTTTTGGATTTTGTGTCTCGGGGACCAATCAAGGATAGCCTCACCTATTTTTAAGCTTAGAGAAGATGTAGTTCGGTTGAAAATTGACTTGACTGTTGATGAGATAAATGGGCAAATAGATTACTATTGCGATGGATGCCTAAAATGTGAAATAGATGGGCAAATGGATTGCCAATGCGATAGATGCCTAAGGACTGACCTAAAATGTCTCAGGGGATGATCAAAGATCAACCTTTCCTATGCTCAAGCTCAGAGATGACATAGTTCAGACAAGGTGAAAGACTGACATGACTTGATGATGAAAATTTTGAAGATTTTCTAAGATTTTAACATGTTTTGGATTTTTTTTTGGAATGTTTTTGGATTTTCGCTTGATTTTGACAATTTGGATATGGATACGTGATGATATCAGTGCTTTATTTTGGGATTTTTCTGAAAACCAAGCTTAATGTTGATCGATCAGATCAATGGATTGATAATTTGACTAAGCGTGTTAAGTCAAACAAAAGTGATAATGCACTTGTAAACTCTAGGAAGTTGTGTTATCCTAGAGTAAACTCATACACGAGAGGGTAGTTTGACTAAGTTTGTTTATTCAAACAAGTTGATGATGGATTGGATAATTTGACTAAGTGTGTTAAGTCAAATAAGATGATAATGCACTTGTAAACTCTAGGTGATGTGTTATCCTAGAGTAAACTCGTACACAAGAGGGTGGTTTGACTAAGTGTGTTAAGTCCAACAAGGTGATAATTGATTTGATTCGATTGATCAAGATTGATGAAGCTTGATTTGGATTTTTTTTTTATGATTTGATGTGACAAAAATTTACACACTAGATGTGACTGATATTGATTATTCAGATTGATGTTCAATGAAAGATAAAGCTTTGACAAAGAACATCATTTTTCCAAAATATGCCATGGGCTAGTGATTTGCATTGGCTCACAAATGCTTTGACCAATTTGATTTCATGTTTGTAAATTTTCGGATCACCACATAAATTAGATGATGTAAATCAAGATGTATTCCCAAAGCAATATGCAAATATCTGCCCCTAGTGTCTAGCAATGTTTGAAAGGTTATGGGTGGAATTGGATAGATAGATGGATGGATATGGATAAGTATGGATCATCTTGCGATAAGATAAGGTTTTCAGGTAGTGGATGCGCATTTGGATAGTGCTTCATGGCTCAGATAACATTGGGTAGGATAGGATCAATGAAGATGACCCCTATCAAGATGTTTACCATAAGCAAGTGGAAAGTGTGCACCAAAATTTTCCCAGATCAAGATAACTTGGAGTATGGATCTAGATGGATGTAGATGGATTGGATAGACGGTTCATGGATGAACAGATGATATGGCTGGAATGTTGGATCTAGATGGATGTGATATGATGCTTACTCCTGAAATGGTGCACACAAATGCTCAATTCTACACATGATGCCTATTTGTGAGGTTTTCATCATGGTATTGTTCCAAAGCACCACTGAAGTGGTTTTCATGAGAGGACATTTTTTTTCTTTATTGTTTTCAATCCTTTTTTTGGATTTTTGCATTTTGTAATTTTTTTGTATTTTCTAAGAGATTTTAAGTTGATGTTGAGCCACTTGGTGGTGCTGAAATTGATTTTTCTGTCATAACATGCCATCAGTATCCTGCTTGAAGAAGTTGTTTTGCCAAGATACGTGTACTTGAAAGCAGATTTTGAGATTCCTGATCTACCTTGCTGATACCAGAGTTAACTTCATCTTTTTGCGCACATTGTGATAGAGTTCCTTTTGAATCCTTATGATGAAGGGTCGCTGCCAATACATGGTCAATGTGAGAGTTGGATATTATGCGTGGAGGCATGGATGGTGGAGTATGTTTAGGAATAAAATATGGATTGGTTGATAGTTTGGAACCTTTGACTCTCCAAACCTGGGAAGATGAGCAATGATGGATGGATACGGAAGTATGTAGGGAATTAGGACCAACAACTCGATATACTTTGTATGTTTCTTGAGAAGCCTGCTTTTTCCTTTGTGGACATCTTTGATGGATACTTGTCTCCTTTTTATTTTGCCCCATAGTTTCTTTGACTAATGGAGTATGATAGGGATCATATTTCTTTGTATTTTTTGGTATCCATATGTATTTTATTTGTCCTTCGTGCTTCTTAGCTTCTTTTTCCTTGATAATATTCTTCATGCTTTGATTCAAATATCACTTATTTTGATGTTGGTCTCAATTCATGGACGGGTTGATGGATGGATGAAGATTCATGGCATGGCTGGTTGTAGTATTAGTATTGGTTTCACCATAAGGATTCTTTGTGCCCCCTATGTTGATATTTTTTTGAGATGAAGTTTCCCCTAGTTTTATAGAGGTGTCACTGATATGTTTGTATCCCGTGGTTGTCGCATAACCAAGGCCTTGATGCTTAGGATTTTCAAAAATATGCATTGGTTCCAAGATACCCTGTTCATGTAGGCTTAGTCCTCTGCCTTGATAATTCATTTTTTAAAATATTTTATTTGTAATAGGATATGATTTACCCTAGAAATAAGGTGCTAATCCTTCTTTGCTCTGTGGTGGATCTTCAAAAGTGACAACTTCTTTATTGATGGGGTAGCTTTCCCTAAGAAAGGTGAGTGATCCAACTTTATAAGTGACACGATCCTCTATATGGGATGAATTATTGATTGATATCTTTAGTTTGATCTTGTGAAATATCACATTGTACTTCTTCTTCAAGAGGTGTTGGTGATTCACTGTCCTTGTAAAAGTCTTCCTCATGATTAATTCTTGATATGCTTTTACATGATGTTTCTAATTCATAACTTTTGTAGAAACCTTCTTCATGATTTGTTTCTGATATGTCTCTATAGGATGTTTCTAATTTGAACCTTTTGTAGAAGCTTTATGATATGTCTCCACATGAGGTCTCTGATTCACAACTTTTGTAGAAGCCTTCTTCATGATCCACTTTTGGTATGTCTTTAGATTTTCCTATACTTTGATCATGTGTACAAATGTTAAGAGTGGGAGGCTCTTGTACCTTGGTAATGATGTCAAGAGTATGAGACTCTTG
Source organism: Sequoiadendron giganteum (assembly GCA_007115665.2). Lineage (NCBI taxonomy): Eukaryota > Viridiplantae > Streptophyta > Pinopsida > Cupressales > Cupressaceae > Sequoiadendron > Sequoiadendron giganteum. Next base: position 904,568,619 of record CM021100.1, on the reverse strand, counting down.
TTTTGAATGAAGAACATCTACATTTCCATCCAAAGAAATAATCTCATGGGTAGATGAAGGAGTATGTGCTATATGGATATGATCATTATTTGCGATATCTTTTATAGATAGGAGAGTGCCCATTACCTCATTGTAGTATCTTGGATATAAAAATTCTTGATCTTGGTTAATGTTGGAATTGCTTTCAACATGCTTTGGATAAAGTTCTTGACATGGGTCAATTTCAAAGGATGGATTATTTTCAAAGGGTTCTTGGACATCATCATAAGGCATGGGAAGTAGCTCAATATCCTTTTGATCTTTGAGGATTCCTTCACTATCCGTAATCATCAGGTCGAGGGATGTCAACATGTCGTTGGAAGGGCCATTACTAGACCTTGGTGATAGATGTTGATCATGCTTTGGAATACATTCTTGAGATATGTCCTCTAACTTATTAGGTGATGTAGAGACATTTTCAACATGCTCATTGGTCGAGGGATCTTGGTTTATGTCAATAGGATCAAATAACATCAACACTCCTTGAAATAGATCTTTGTAGGAGGGGTTTTGATTATGACTAAAAAATAGCTCTTGATGTATGTTGATTTGATCATCAGATGAGGGGGAAAAATCTTCAAGGTGTTCATCAATGGATAGATCTTGATTATTATTTTCAACAATTATGGTGGGAGTTTGTTGCAAGCTTTTATGAGGGAGTAATTCATGCATTTGTTGTTGAGCCAAAAATGTGTGTTGTTGGGCGTGTTGTTGAGCTACTTGTTGATGGATTTCTTGCAATAGTGCCCAAAATTGTGCTTGCGCCTACTGAACCTGGTTTTGGGCTTGAGCTTGAGCTTGTGCTTGTTGGGTTGCTTGTGCTGCTTTCGTAGTTTGTGTGACTTTTTGGGCTTGCTGGTTTCAAAGCACCTTTTGATGAGCGGCTTGCCAAGCGGCTTGCAGCATGATGGAGAGTGAATTTTTCATGTTGTGTTTTGGTGGTGGTGGTGGTGGATTGGGAATGGTGTTGATTTTTGGGGTTGCTTGGATGGTTGCCATCTGTTGTTGTGATATCAATGGAAAAATGGGAGGATTTGATATGATGCTTTGAATTATGAAGGGGGTGTTGCTTAGATTCAGTTGATTGATGGTTGGTAAAGGGGGAAGGCTCATGCCTTGATTGTTTGGTTGATAGATTTTTAAGTTTTACTTTTGACTTAAATCTATTAGAAACCCTAGATTAGACATGCAAACCTAAACACCTTCCACAGAAGAGAAAACATAAAAAAGCAGAGCTTTGCATGCGAATGTGCAAAATGATATATTCAGGAATTCAATATTACAATGAAATGATTTGATTTATAAAAGCAAAGTATGCAACCCTAATTTTGACCTAAAATTAGCTCAACTAAATAAAGCTTACTTATTAATTAAGTAAACTAATTATTACCTAAGAAAACCTAAGTAAAGTTATGCAAGTGTAATTAAATATTAATTACACCAACACCCCCCCATAAGTGCAACTTAGGGAGACTAAATAAGCATGCACCTAAAACTAAGATGAATGCAAGAAAGCATGAATGGGTCTCGACAACAAGGCCTAATCAGGTACCCATGTACAAATGCAATAATGAGGTAGAGAAGGAAAACCCAGTGGGACAACCCCCCCTACAATGAGATGACTGCTGCAAAGAAGCACTGGAAGAACACTGTGGAGTAACACTGGAACTGCAATCTAGCAAGCAAGGAAAGATACTTTTGTCTACAAGAAACCATATCGGAATCAGCATAATGTGACAATAGACCCGATGCCACAGAACACTCGAAAACACCAAACTGGAACAACCCTGGAATCCATAAAGCAACAGTAGATGATATGATGATGATAGAATTTGGAAGCCGTGAATCTCGATACCGATGCCAAATTGAGACTAAAACTCTTCCATGGGAAAAAGTACCATACAGACTCTAGAACGTTAACCACAAATTTAGTGGCCCTCAAACTGAGATGGATCCGATGTAGATCACTAACCATAGGCTCTCAATCTAAGGTGTGAACCAAAATGAATCTAGTATGTGTCAAGCTCAGACAAAATATGGCCAAAAGAAACCAAGAAACCAGATTACAACCCATGCGAGTTGCCAGCAAAACATAATGAAGATTATTAATTACACCAACAAAATCTACCAAAGGGAAAGGTGTTCCAAAATTTAGATTGGGAAAACTCACATTTTTTGTACCATTGAGGTTTGTAGGAGATAATGATCCCATGTATGAATTGTACAAATGCAAGTTTTGAAAATCAATTGGCATTTTAAGGCTTGGATAGTTTGGTTGACTTGGATTACTCATGATGTATGAATCAAGTTTATATTCCATGCTCCTCTTGTGTTTTGACCTTTTTGACCTCTAAGGGGTTTAGGACCAATGATGAGATGAAGGATGAAAGGGGTGAATGATATGGGTGTTTGAATTTTAGGAACTTTGGATCAGTGCTCGAATTTAGGACTTGGTTTGATTTTATTTTGATTGATGATAGTTTGACTAAGTGTGTTAAGTCAAACAAAGTGATAATGCACTTGTAAACTCAAGGAAGTTGTGTTATCCTAGAGAAAACGTGTACACAAGATGATAATTTGGCTAGGTGTGTTAAGCCAAACAAGGTGATTTTTGATGATGGACTTGTAAACCCTTGGAAGTTGTGTTATCCTAGAGGTAAATTCGCTCAAGAGGATTGATAATTTGACTAAGTGTGTTAAGTCAAACAAGATGATGATGATTTTTCCTAAAATTCTAGCATAAGTGATGTTTTCAAAGTTTCCAAAAGTTGGTTAATGAGATGATGTTTGATTGATGTTGAGGGATGGATGAAGTGTTTTACTTGATCCTAGATGAACCTAAGAAGGACTTGTTTACAAGACCAAGGTTTTGAAGAAAATATTTTTCCCTAAGAGTAAATCAAACCAAAATAGAAATGTTTGCATGGAAAACCATAAGACAAAAGTTTGCAAGCACATGTGTGGTTCAATTGTCTATTATCTTGCTTAGATTCAGTTCCTTTTAACAAAAAACACTTTCTTGATTATGTTTCAAACTACATGTCTAATGTCCCACTTTTTTTCATCCCACAAGGTCCATTATGTGGAAATCAAGGAAATTAGGGCAAAAGTTTCCTAGGTTCAACCTTGGTGAAAACAAATGATGATAAAATCCAAGCACCTAGAAACCATTAAGGATATGATCCCTAGGGAAAGAAAGAGTACTTAAACTCGTTAAAGGATATTTGTTTTCTCCAAGGGGTTTGAAATTTGGAGCTCTTTGTGAATGTTTTTTTTTTCAATTGTTTTTAGGAACAAGCAATATATTTTCTATTTCCAAGCACATGTACAAGCCTACGATGAAGAGACAATATTTTTTTGAGTTCCCACTTGGACAAATTCAGTTGCACATATTCTATGTGGATGACTAGATGCTTGACCACACTCACTCCCCTCCACAACACACACTTCTTAGGTCAGCCAAGAATTAGTACTGATGAATCTACCATGGCATACTTTTCATCTCTACAACAAAACTGCATGTATAATGTGGGGCGGCTTCAAAGGACATGACCTTTTGCACCAACAAAATAGATAAGGATTTGGCTTTCTAAACAAGGGTTTTAATTCAGTCTTTCCGCTCGTGGAGGTTGACCCATGTGGTGAGAGACCATTGCTTCCATTCTCTTTGGAGCCAACCATGTGATACTGGCTTTTGTTCCAGTACACACTTTTATATCCCAACTAGAAATACACTTGGCTTTAGTGTGTTACCAATTGGGTCGTTCCATTGGGTGAGTACTTTTTTCCACAAGGAAGGCCTGTTAAGATAAAAAAAAGCGAGTAAACATATTCGTAGTTCGATCAAACTTTGTTTAGAAACAAAGGGAGAACACACACAATAAGCCTACTCACACTCACAAAATGTTTTGTTCAATTTTAAACCTAAAAAATTAAGTATGGAGGTAATACTTTTGACAACTTAATATCACAAAAAGACTTTTGATTCTCAAGATCACCGTGAGGCGTGAGAGAAGCGCATACACATTTTAAATGATATTGCTTTGTGAAAAGGATTACAAAACATCAAGTACACATGTTCATTTTAATCCTCAAAGCAAAAGATGAGTTCTTTATAAAGCACCAACTTTGAAGTGTGAAAGTTTGCCTTGTTCAATTTTAGACCAAATCAAAATCTAGTAAATGTCTAAGGTTCTTTTTAACCAAGAGGATTGATTCAAATGATTAATTTTAAACCCAAAAGATAAATGTGATATGGTTTGAAAGCAAATGGAAAATCTAGCTCAATAAGCATTAAAAAATGCTTTTGTGAATTTCTCCAATCTTGTTTTGTATTGGCTTGATTCCAATATCAACCAGTAAAATAAAATAGAAAATTTATATGAATAAAATAATTCACAAATTTTTCTCATATATTAATGCCTTAAATATAGGTTATTAAAAAAAATGTCATCTCTACAAAAATTTATTTACCCCCCTTATAATGCAAAATTTTCCTTTATACTGCTGGCTTTTTCACAAATTTATAGCCTCTACTGCCATACCGTTGTCAGTTAAGCTAGTCTACGTGGTGGCGCGGTGACAACTTGCATAGTTGGTCAAGTTTACTGCAATACCGCAAATGGTTAAGAGAGAGATAGCGGTGACATGGTGGCGGTTAAAGAGATGGTCAGACGGGTCTACCGCAATACCGCAGATGGTTAAACGAGAGACCGCAGTGACGTGGTGGCAGTTAAAGAGATGGTCAGGTGGGTCTATCACAATACCGCAGATGGTTAAGTGAGAGACCGTGGTGATACGGTGGCAATTAGATGATAGTTACCGCACTACCACAGGCAGTTAGATGGGAGATTGCGGGACAACTATGAAGACAGTGAGCAGTTAGCACTCAACCACGGGTAAGGGAAATGTATCTGGCAGTAACATGGTGAAGACTGCTCTACCACAAATGAGAAATGACTAGGTGATGGTAACGTGGTGGGCACTGCTCTACCGTGGATAGGGAGCAGGTAGGTGGCGGTAACATGATTGACACCGCTCAACCGAGACATGTAGGGAAGAAGACTGTGGTGATGCGGTGACGGCGAATTAGACGGTTAACCACTCAATCACATTTAAGGAAAATTCAGACGGCGGTAACATGGTGGACACCACTCTACCGCAATGGTTAGGGAGATAGATCGCGGGATAGCGGTAGTGGCTAGCAGAGAGTTCACTGCTCAACTGTGGACAAGGGAAGGCCGAGCCACAATAACAGGGTAGAATGAGCGAGTGGAAACTGCAAGACCGTGGTTAGTGAGGAGGTGGGCTATGGTAACGTGGTAGACACCGCGGTACCACGAGGAGGGAAGGTTGACAACCTAGTGAAGTGGTAGAAGGTGGTGCAGATAGTGACTGTCGAAGAAAATGACGGGCACTGTAAGGCAGTAAAAGATAGGGGTTAAGGCCTAAGGAAAATGCCCGACACCATTGTACCGTGGGTGAACAGGCTGAGAAGCATGGTAATGCAGGAGAAGGCTGAATCAGCTGTGCAAGAGAACTGCAAGGAAAAGCACAGGGGAATAAGAAATTTTCCACAAAAATCTTGTTCAAATCATGATTTTTTTTTTCTTTCTCAGACATTATAATATGCAACAGTAAAAAAACGTAGATAACTGTCTTCTCATGTAATGGTCTATAAAATATTTTTAACCATGAATAACAAAAGAAATGACTGTTAATAAAAAAGTTAAACGAACTAAAACTTCCTACAACAAAAATACAAGTAAAAATGTAAAAACAAATTCAAAGAGCCCTCCTTCTAGCACTAGAATGTGAACCTAAAACTTATAACCTGCACAAACAAAACAAATAAGCATAATGTTAGATCAAATGCAAGAGAGAATCAAGGTTCCCCATGAAATTAGATTGAAACATTAACATAGGAAAACAAGTGAAGAACAATGTAAATGGAAGTAAGAAAATCCTATTTCAATGAACAACTATCAATCCCATGGGGGAATTAGTGTTGATTGGTATGTCAAAATCAACCCTTTCCCAATTCTTGTTTGTAAGATTGATGATTGTTGATGGTGAGATTACCTGGTTGGATGGAGTGAACAAGATTGGCTCTCAATTAAAGAGAGTAACCTTGCATGAAGTATGTTAAATTTGTGGATGAAATGAAGTATAGTATACTTTCTTGAATTGTGGTTAATCAAATGAGGAGAGAAACCTCCAATTTATAGATTTCCAAAATGGAAGAGATAGTGAAATAAAACAATGTGGGATCATTCAACATCCAATGGCCAAATGCCACTTGTCAAGATGTGAACGGTTGAGGAATGAGCACATTTTGGTCAATGTGCATGATAAATGCCATGAGATTCAAATTTGAAATTTGAATGTGACATGTTGGAGGGAGAGAAGAATGGAGTTAATGTCACTTGGCTCAAGGCCAAGGACATGTAAGAGGCATTAAATGCCTTGTTGGAAGGACCAATCCCACTTGTATTTTTGAATTCAAATTTGAGGGAATATTCCCTTTTGATGTCATGTGAGGGAAAATAGAGATTTAATAAATGAATTAAATCTATTTTCATGTGCAACTTGCATTCTCTAGAAGATTTTAGTGATAGGGATTAACTTAATCAAGATTTTGATTAATTTAATGAGGGTTTAGGTGATTTGACAATTTTGACTTAAATTGATGAATTGATTTAAATCAGAATTGTGAGGAATTGATTAATTAAATAAATGATTTTTATTTATTTAACTAAGTGGGAAAATTTTAGATTAAATCAAATAAGGTTTAATTTAAAAAGAGGACTTTAGAGGCTTTAATTAAATTAAATTGATTAATTTAATCAAAGAAGGAGAAAGACTTAATCAAATAAACAATGATTTATTAAATTAAGAGACAAAATATGTTGAAAGGCTGAGCGTATGATTCTGGAGGAAATGTCGTTAGTAATCAAGATCAAGTGTGTCAAACCGAATTTGCACATTTTCCATGTCTACAACTTTGTTCAAAAGAGATGGCATCAAAGTACAATCTAAAACTATCCACCATGTGCTTGTAGGGCATCAATTTCTCATACTTGGTGTCATAATCATTATTAACTTGCTTAATCACTAACTAAGAATTATCATAGACTTGAAGATCCTTGATTTTCAATTTTATTGCTATTCGGAGTCCTATAAAAAAGGATTCATACTTTGCTATGTTATTAGTGCATGGGAATGCTATTTATAATTACTTGTGAGTGGAATCTCCTTGAGATGTGATGAACATAATTACATCTCCTTAACCATGGCTTGTGTAAGATCCATCAAAGTATAGTTTCCATATTGTTAGTGTGTCTATGACAAAGATTGATTCATCTGGAAAATCAGATATCAAAGGATGATCTACCTTTACTGGTCCATCTGTGAGTTGATCTGATATCACTTGTCCTTTTATTTATTTTTGATCATAATACTGAATGCCATATTCACTTAGGATCATAACCCATTTAGCTAGTCTTCCTGTCAGGGCTGCTTTACTGAGGAGATATTTCAAAGGATCAATTTTGACAATCAATTTTGTCTTTTGATTCAACATGTAATGTCTCAACTTCTGTGTTACAAATACCACTGCTAGACAGGATTGTTTAATGGGGCTATAGTTTAACTCATATCCGACCAAGGTGTGACTGATGTAGTAGATTTCGCGTAATTTTCCATCATTGTCATTATGAGCTAGTAATGCTCCCAGTGCTAATGTAGTTGTCAGATATAATATCAAATGTCTTCCATCAATCAGAGGCATAAGAATTGGTGGTATTAGTAGGTAATTATTGATTTGATCAAATTCTTCTTGACACCTTTCTGTCCAATTGAAGGGAATGCATTTCCTTAATAGATGTTTAAATGGTTGGATCTTATCGGCTAGCTGAGCAATGAACTTGCAGAGTGATTGTAGTCTTCCTTGTAATGTCTTCAACTGAATAATATTGGTTGGTGGTGGCATTTCTAATATAGCTTTGACCTTTGCGGGATTGAATTCTATTTCTCTACATGAGACAATATATCCAAGAAGCTTTCTTGATTGGACCAAGAAAACACATTTCTTTGGATTTAGTCTGAGTTGATATTTTTCTAGCCATGAGAAAATCTTGTCCAATACCTCTAAGTGTTTACTTCATTCTAGAGATTTAGAGAGAAGGTCATCAACATAATCTTCCATAAGAACATCCATGTAGTCATGAAAAATAGTAGTCATAGCCCTCTGGTATGTAGCTCCGACTTTCTTTAGTCCAAATTGCATCACATTCCAAAAAAAAGTTCCCCAAGTGCATGTGCAAGCTGTCTTTGATTGATCTTCAGTAGAAATTCCTATCTGGTTATAACCCGAGAATCCGTCCATTAGTGATAGCATTTCATATCCATTTGTGAGGTCTACTATGATGTCAATGTTTGGTAGAGGAAAATCATCTTTAGGAAAAGCTTTGTTGAGATCTCTAAAATTTGTGCAGACTCTTATTTAACCATTTGGTTTGGTGATAGGGACAAGATTCAATATCCAATTTACATAATCAATAGAGTGAATAAACCCAACATCCAAGAGTATTGATAGTTCTACCTTGACAAGGAGTGCAATATGTAGATGCATTTTCTTTAGCTTCTATTTGTATGGTTTGGAATTTGGTAATAGTGGTAAGTGGTGTAGAACGAGTTCAGGATCCAATCTGGGCATATCAACATATGACTAGGAAAAATTGTCTTCTCTTTCTGAAAAGAATGTTGTGAACTCAAGATTTTCCTTAGTGGTTAAAGATTCTACTAATAGTATGATTATGGAATTATCTGGTGTTCCAATATTCACTTCCTTTGTTTCATCTATAAGAAACAGTGATCTCTCTTAGTCAATAGGGTCACTATCCAGTCCTCCATCCTCGAGTGCCTTAGAGAGGTTTTCACCTTTGGATACATCCTTTATTTTTACTTTTTCAGAGTCAGCAAGCACCTTTCATTTTTCACCTGAAGACCTATTATTTTTATTTTTACTTTTATCATTTTCACTTTTGTGACTAGAGGATAGAACAACCTCACCAAAGTATGCTGCATAATCGAGTTTTATGAAAAATCTAGCCTTATGATCCCCACATGGTATTCCTTCATGAAGTCCCATGAAATCAAAAATCGCTTCGTCATTCTCGAAAGTGTCCAAACTTGGTGGTTCTCATTGATCCCAATCTATGAGTTGTGGGTAGACAAGGGGAAAACCATCATTAGTATTATCAAGGTTCATGGTGTAGGAAGATAGGGTAAATATGGAGGTAGATTCATTAGGTTCCCAAGAGGAAACATCAATAGTTTCTAGAAAGTGTTTGATCCATTATTCTCTGTTCAAGGGGACTTTTGGATGAGAACTAGTAGGCTTGGTAGGGCATTAATGGTAAGCATTTGATTGAATTGTTTTTCAAGCGGAGGCTATTTGAACATTCCAATTTTTTTTATCAAGGTCCATAAAGGCAATAGAGATAGGGAATCCCATGTTGGATGTTGTGGTTGTGGTTCTATATCTGGCTGTCATTGATGTCAACACTATTAGAATTGATGTCTTGAAGGCTGTATATGTCGAGGATATTGAGAAAATTATATTAAATATGTTGAAGATTGTCTATGAAGCTATGAAGTTTAGTATATGAAACTTTCAATATGTTGGTATTCTTAAGTTGTGTATTAAAGGGTTTGTTGCTAAACCTATCTAGTTTATCCTTCAGAAGTTTTAGAGGTGCGCTTAAATATTGGAGCAAGTCATGAGTTTTTGTGTTTCTGCAGTTATTCTATTACTATATAACTATTGTTTGTAGAAGAAGAGAATGTAATTATGGTAACTTGAGTTTTTGTGTATGTTCTTGTGATGTTCGTTGATGTTTCTAGATCGTGGTCTATCCTAGCTACACATCCGTATTGATCTGTGTGCTCGTGATAAAATATTTTTCCTTTGTGTGTTCAGGATTTTCATGTTCTTGGTTGACATTGTGGTTGTAGCATATTGTGGATAATCGTGGATTAATTTTAAATGTTTAGCACATTTGAGGATGTTGTTTTAGGTCTTCATTATGTTGTGACCAACTTAGGTTGGTACGCATTGAGATTTATTCATGAATTGGGCCGAGAGTTTGTATTCATCTATTCTTTTTTTTTTGGCTGACAAATTTTTTGATGTAATTCCATAAAGCGTATATATTACAGTGTTTATTTATTTATTTTGATATGTGAGTGAAGTGGTATGCGAAGTGTGCAAGTGATCTGTGTGAATAAAGATCAAATCATTCGATTGTAGAGAAGATGATGAAGAAGTTTGAGAAAAGTGTGAAGAAGTGTTTTTGTGCCTAACCAGAACTGTCATCAGGCTTTTGAAGAAGCTAATTTCTCAGTTCAAATCATTTAGATGGTTTTAATCTGAATATTTTTGTAAGACAGTGTCTTCTTTGAGCAGTGTGCTCTAGGCAGTGTTCTTGAATGCATGTGCATTGTCATTATTCATCTCTATACTTTTAATAAGGTATAATATTGTGGACTGACATGGTTTTTCCCCTAATAGGGTTTCCATGTATAAAATCTTGGTGTTCTTTATGTTTTTGATGTGTTGATTGTTTATGCTTAATGTTCTTTCATTATATCTAAGAAATGTTGAGTTAAGTTTAATAAATTTGAATAATCTATGACAACTGATTAACCCCCCCTCTCAATTGTCTATCCCTTTTTGCCAATAATTCGTATCAAAGAAGGTTCCTCTGAAGAATTTTAATAGCTTGAGGTGATCCAAGATGGCATCATACAAGAAGGATAGTCCTAGATTCGATGGAAAAAACTACTCTATGTGGAAGGTTAGAATGGAGTGTCATTTTAAGTGCATTGGTGAACCCTTCTGGAAGATTACAAGGAGCGAATATGTTATTCCTTAGAATGGTCCCTCTACTCCTGATGAGATCAAAGAATTTGAAACTAATATCAAGGCTATAGAAACATTATTTCTTTCATGCAAAAAGTAAATGAACTAGTGATGGATATTATATGTGTTGGTAGAACCTTGGATGAAGAAGAGATTGTAGCTAGAGTGCTTAGATCATTGCATACTTCTTACAAAATTAAAGCTCATGCTATTAAAGATCTCAGGATAGTAACAAATGTAACAAGAGATATGCTGATTTGTAAGCTTGCTACCTTTGAATTGAGTGAATTTGGTGAATCTACTTCTAAGAAAAAATATGCATTTAAAGCTACTGTATCTAGAAGAAACCAATAGAGATATGATCTGGGAAGAGTTGGAAGCATTGATTGTGAAAAGAGAATCCAAAGGAGAAGGTAAGTATAAAGGAAAGTTACCTATAAAATGTTTCTCTTGCAATAAGATACGTCATTTTGCATCAAGGTGTCCTAAAAGAGTTCCTAGGTCCAAACTTGACAAGCCTAGATTTCAAAAGAAATGTTATTATGCTAAAGAAGGTGTTACTAATGATGAATCTAATAAAGAAAATGGAAATGAAGATGGATGGGTACTTATTTCTATCAAGGAAAATGGTCTGGTGTCCACTGAATCTGCTAGTAATAAGAATATTGAGAAATCTCTTGCAACCAGAATTGAAGAAAAGGATGAGTGGGAGATTGAAAATAGATTCTCACATCATATGATAGGTGACAAAATCAAGTTTGTAAGCTTGGAGAAATATGACGGTGGTGTTGTAAGATTTGGAGACAACAATGCTAGTGTGATTTGTGACAGAGGCACTATTTCTCTTGGTGGTAAATATAATACTGATGATGTTCTTTATGTATAAGGATTGAAGTATAATCTGTTGAGTGTTGGACAGATGGTCGAAAAGGGATACAATCTTCAGTTCAAATATGGAAAATGCAGGATACTGGGAAGCTCTGGATATGTAACTGCTTCAACTGCAAAGACAAGAGGTAAAATTTTTCACTTGAATACTGGTAGTGAAATTTGTTTAATTGCTCAAGTTGATGAAATATGATTATGGAATAGGAGGCTATTTCATGTGAATTTCGATAAAATTGTCAAAGTAAGCTTCACTCAAGTAGTTAGAGGTCTTCCTAAGCTAGTGAAGCCTACTAACACCATATGCAAGGAATCTCAAATGGGAAAGTATACTAGAGTTTCTTTTTAGAGAAAATAACATCATTCTAATGGAGTACTAGAACTAGGGGATACTGATCTATGTGGTCCCTCCTGAATAAGAAGTCCACAAGGAAAAAGGTACTTTATGTTGCTTATTGATGAGAGGTTTGAAGATTAAATTCTTAAGGTCAGACAAAGGTGGTGAGTTCACCTCCTGGGAGTTCAATTATTTATGTGAAGAGTATGGAATCAAAAGACAATTATCTACTCCCTTGACTCCTCAACAGAATCGAGTCATTGAGAGAAAGAAAAAAATAATTCTAGATGCTGCTAGAACTATGATATTGGAAGGTAATGTACCTCCTATCTATTGGATAGAAGATGCAAGCACTGTTGTATATACTATTAAGCGGCTAAATGCCCATGGTAATTTTGGTAAGACTCCTTTTGAGTTGTGGTTTGGTTATAAGCCTACTATTAAATATTTCAAAATATTTGGAAGTAGATGTTATACCAAGAGAGATGAAGATATAGGAGAGTTTGATGCTAGGAGTTATGAAGGAATCTTTCTGGGTTATTCTACTGAGAGCAAGGCCTATTGGTGCTATAATAGAAGATTGAGGAAAATGATTGAAAGTACAAATTTCAGAGTTGATGAGGACACTGCTAGATAATTTAGATACTATGGATATGATTCAGATGACCAACATGATAGTATTGATAAAGGAAAGAATGCTCAGACAGAAAATCAAATTCAAATTATTTCGGTGAATCAAGAGAGTCTAGTAGGAGAAGCTAGTGAAAGTGTAGAAGAGAGAACAAAAGAACTAGAAGTTCAAGAAAATCCAAAAGTTATGAGGTATGTAAAGCTAAATCATTCTGAAAATTAAACTATAGGAGATAAGAACAAAGGTGTACAAAATAGAAGAAGAATTCTAGAAGAGTATTGTTTGATTTCCAAGACTGAGCCCAACAATGTCAATTAAGCATGTATAGATGAATATTGGATGGAAGAAATGAAGGAAGAAATGATGGAGATAGAGAAAAATGATACATGGATTCTTGTTCCCAGGCCTCAGGATAAAAATGTGATTGGAACCAAATGGGTCTTTTGGAATAAGCTAAATGAAAAAGGTGAAGTGGTCAAGAATAAAGCAAGACTGGTATGTAAAGGGTACTCATAGATGGAAGGTATTGATTTTGAAGAAACCTTTTCCCTTGTTACTAGAATTGAAGATGTAAGATTAGTTCTTGCATATGCTACTTTTAAGAACTACAAAGTCTATCAAATGGATGTAAAGTCAACATTTCTAAATGGTGAGCTACAAGAAGAAGTATATGTTGAGCAGCCAGATGGATTTCAACTGTCTGATAAGGGAGATATGGTTTGTCGATTGAAGAAAGCACTGTATGGAATCAAGCAAGCCCCTAGAGCCTAGTATGCTAGACTGGATAAATACTTGTTGAAGCTTGGATTCAATAAAGGTACTGCTGACAATAATTTTTATTTGAATATGGATCAAGATAAATAGTTAATTATTGTAGAATTTATTGATGACATCATTTTTGAAGGTGATGATGATCTATGTATAAAGTTTTCTGATGAAATGATAAGTGATTTTGATATGTCAATGATTGGAGAGCTGAAATTATTTTTTGGATTGCAAATTACTCAGTTAGATAATGGAATCTTTATATCTTAGTCCAAATATGTAAGAGAGTTACTAAAAAAGTTTGGCATGGAGGACTCAAAGCCTGTTGGTACACCCATGGTAATAGGATGAAAGTTAACACAGAATAATGATTCTCCTAAGGAAAATTGGACAAGATACAGGTCAATGATCAATGTATTGCTTTATTTTGAATCATACCAGACCAAACATCATGAATGTTGTATGTATTATTGCTAGATATCAAGCTGATCCAAAGGAATTTCATGTGACTATTGTAAAGACAATTTTCAAATACTTGAAAGGGACAATTGATTTTGGCCTATGGTATCCTAAAGATAATGATCTTACTTTGAGTGCCTTTATTGATGTAGATTGTGCAAGAGATGTGGATGAACAGAAATGTACTAGTGGTGGTGCCTTCTTCTTGGGGAACAAGTTGGTGTCTTGGTTAAGTAAAAAGCAAAATTCCATTTCCTTATCTACTACTGAGGCAAAATATATTATTGCTGCAAACAATTGTACTCAAGTAATATGGATGAAGCAGATGCTGAGAGATATCACAATTGCGTATAATGAGCCTATTGCTATATTTTGTGATAATTCAAGTACCATAAACATTTATAAGAGTCTGGTGTTTCATGTAAAGACAAAACATATATCTATCAAATATCACTTTTTGAGAGACAAGGTGAGTGATAAAGAAGTCAGACTGGAGTATGTGCCTACTAAGGAACATATTGCAAACATCTTTACTAATTCATTGCCTAAGGATACTTTTGAGTATATCAAAGGGAAGTTAGGGGTGATTACCCCTCCTAATCATAACTAAGATGCAAGTCTCTGCATTAGTCTGTGCATTTACATTCATATTATTTTTCAGATTGATGTTATGGTGGCTGCTAATCAGGGGGAGTAGTCAGATGATTTAGATATGTGGTTCAAAGCTTGTGTGTACCTTCTCCATTGATGGCAAAAGGGGAGAAGAGTAATGTGAAAATAATTGGGGAGAAGAGTAATGCAATATCTAAGGGGGAGATTGTTGGAGAAGAGTTAGTTGTGTTGAGGTTATTTTTCATACCATGTGTTGCCATTAATGCCAAAGGGGGAGATTGTTGGATGTTGATGTCAACACTATTAGCATTGATGTATTAAAGGATGTATATGTGGAGGATATTGAGACAATTATATTAAATATGTTGAAGACTATTTGTGACACTGTGAAGTTCAGTATGTTGGTATTCAAAAGTTTCACATTAAAGGGTTTTTTTGTAAGCCTATCTAGTTTATCCTCTAGAATTTTCAGAGGTGTGTATCAAGATTGGAGCAAGTTGTGAGCTTTTGTTTTCTTGCAGTTATTTTGTTACTATAGCTAGAGTTTCTAGAAGAAGAGAATGTAATTCTGGTAACTTGAGTTGTTGTGTATGCTCCTGCAATGTTCATTGATGTTTCTAGATCATGCTCTATCCTTGTTGTACATCTACATTGATCGGTGTGCTCGTGATCAAAGATTTTTAATTTTTGTGTTTGGGCTTTTCATGTTCTTGGCTGACATGGTTGTTGTAGCATGTTGTGGATCCTCCTACATTAATTTTTGAATGTTTAGCACATTTGAGGATGTTTTTTTAGGTCTTCATTATGCTGTGATCGACTCAGGTTGGTGTGCATTGATATTTTTTCATGAGTTGGGCTAACAATTTGTATTCATCTATTCTTTTATTTTTGGATAACAAAAGTGTTGATGTAATTCCATGAAGCGAATATGCGACTGTTTCTTTATTTCAATATGTAGGTGAAGTGGTATGTGAAGTGTGTAAGTGTTATGTGTGAATACAAATTAGATCATTTGATTGCAGAGTAGAGGATGAAGAAGTTTGAGCAAAGTGTGAAGAATGGTTTTGTGCCTAACCAAAACTATCATCGGGCTTTTGAAGAAGCTAATTTCTTAGTTCAAATCCTTCAGATGGTTTTAATTTGAATATTTTTGTAAGAGAGTGTGTATTCTTTGAGAAGTGTGCTTGAATGCATGTGCATTCCCATTATTCATCTCTATACTTTTAATAGGGTATAATATTGTGGACTAACGTCCACTGTGGTTTTTCCCCTAACAAGGTTTCCACGTATAAAATCTTGGTGTTCTTTGTGTTTATGATGTCGTGATTGTTTAAGCTTAATGTTCTTTCATCAGATCTGAAAATATTTGATTTAAGTTTAATAAATTTGAATAATCTATGACAACTGATTCACCCCCCCTCTTATTTTTCTATCCTTGTTTTTCCAACATCCTATTCGTATTCATTGAAATCAACATTATAATCCCAAGGGTCTTCGTATGTCTTGATCTCATCTAAAGCAGTAGCAACTGCACTCGAAGGCAAAAGGGGAGAAGAGTAATGCGAAAAAAATTAGGGAGAAGAGTAATGCAATATCTAAGGGGGAGATTGTTGGAGAAGAGTTAGTTGTGTTGAGGTTATTTTTCATACCATGTGTTGCCATTAATGCCAAAGGGGGAGATTGTTGGATGTTGATGTCAACACTATTAGCATTGATGTCTTAAAGGCTGTATATGTGGAGGATATTGAGACAATTATATTAAATATGTTGAAGACTATTTGTGACAATATGAAGTTCAGTATGTTGGTATTCAAAAGTTTCACATTAAAGGGTTTTTTTGTAAGCCTATCTAGTTTATCCTCTAGAATTTTCAGAGGTGTGTATCAAGATTGGAGCAAGTTGTGAGCTTTTGTTTTCTTGCAGTTATTTTGTTACTATAGCTAGAGTTTCTAGAAGAAGAGAATGTAATTCTGGTAACTTGAGTTGTTGTGTATGCTCCTGCAATGTTCATTGATGTTTCTAGATCATGCTCTATCCTTGTTGTACATCTGCATTGATCGGTGTGCTCGTGATCAAAGATTTTTAATTTTTGTGTTTGGGCTTTTCATGTTCTTGGCTGACATGGTTGTTGTAGCATGTTGTGGATCCTCCTACATTAATTTTTGAATGTTTAGCACATTTGAGGATGTTTTTTTAGGTCTTCATTATGCTGTGATCGACTCAGGTTGGTGCGCATTGATATTTTTTCATGAGTTGGGCTAACAATTTGTATTCATCTATTCTTTTATTTTTGGCTAACAAAAGTGTTGATGTAATTCCATGAAGCGAATATATAAGAGCGACTGTTTCTTTATTTCAATATGTAGGTGAAATGGTATGTGAAGTGTGTAAGTGTTATGTGTGAATACAAATTAGATCATTTGATTGCAGAGTAGAGGATGAAGAAGTTTGAGCAAAGTGTGAAGAATGGTTTTGTCCCTAACCAAAACTATCATCGGGCTTTTGAAGAAGCTAATTTCTTAGTTCAAATCCTTCAGATAGTTTTAATTTGAATATTTTTGTAAGAAAGTGTGTCATCTTTGAGAAGTGTGCTTGAATGCATGTGCATTCCCATTATTCATCTCTATACTTTTAATAGGGTATAATATTGTGGACTAACGTCCACTGTGGTTTTTCCCCTAACAAGGTTTCCATGTATAAAATCTTGGTGTTCTTTGTGTTTATGATATCGTGATTGTTTAAGCTTAATGTTCTTTCATCAGATTTGAAAATATTTGATTTAAGTTTAATAAATTTGAATAATCTATGACAACTGATTCACCCCCCCTCTTATTTTTCTATCCTTGTTTTGCCAACATCCTATTCATATTCATTGAAATCAACATTATAATCCCAAGGGTCTTCGTTTGTCTTGATCTCATCTAAAGCAGTAACAACTGCACTCGAAGGTAACCTAATACCCCAGATAGTCACTTTTACTTGGTGATTGATTAAATTAGGAGGTTGTAAGGGTTCCATCATTCCTTTTTTATTTAGGCCAAGACCACTATGTCCATCATATTATTGTCGCTTCATTATTTGGAACCCTTTTGGATATTGTTCAATTGGAAATTTCTTAGTTTTAGTGTCCTCTTCTTTGTACAACCATGTGAGAATATGGTCATCTAGAGATTCTCTGGAAAGTTCCCCCATCTAGTGAAGGTGGTAAGGGGATTATGGATGATAAATTTGGGCTACATAGTATGCAATTCGCCATATGACTTCAGTGATTTAGGTAACTTTCCAATGAAAAAGAGAGTCTCCGTGTTATATTCTTTGCATCCTTTGTCTTGGATATGGATCTTGGGTGTGGAAGGTGTGATGAATGGAGTGGATGATTTGAAAAGGGTAGATGGATCAATGTAATGAGATGGAGTGGCAGATGAAGTGGAAGTTGAGGCCTCTCAATCGATGGGCACTTGAAGTTCAATAGTTCCTTTTAGATTTGCACAATATTGAAAAGGATCAGGATCGCATGGAATGGTAATTTTAGTGCCATTGTGTGGGGACTTGAGGCATTGATGGTAGGTGGATGGAATTTCCCTCATAGCATGAATCCATGGGTGGCCAAGGAGAAGGTTGTAATGCAAATCCAGATCCAAGACATCAAATATTGTGTCCTGTATTGTTTGGCTAAATATTATGGGAACTGAAATTACACCTTCAAACGAACACTCAACATCATCATAAGCTTTGATAGTGATTTTCTTGGTTTGGTCTATAATTCTCAGAGTATCCCAAGGATTTCACCAATTTTAGTGAGAAAATATTCAGACCTGCTCCATTATCTACTAGAACTCATATGATCTTGTGTTTATTGATGCATACTTCAAGGTTTAGGGGTCATAATGATTTTTATCTACTGAAAATTGCACCCTGTTGAACCCGATGTTCAAAAATTCAGAGAAACATGGGAAGAACTCTAAAGGTGTGGGTCACTTATAAATAGAGGTCAAACTCCAAAGAAGGCTGTCTTCCTATGGTGTCACTTAAAACTACCGATTTTTGAGGAAAATAGAGAAAGATAACTTTAAAAGACTAAAACTTGAAAAAAATGAATCTTAAAGGGAAAGTAAGGTGATTCACCAAACTAAAAAGATAATGAAACTCAAAGCTCTGCACACTTGGCTCCTTTTGACAAAAATATAGTTTGCACAAACTTGTAACCGTAGGCTCTTGCATACATATTTCACTAAGAGGCCAAAAAAAAAATAGTTGGCAAAGGGAGGAGAAAAAATTCACAATTAACAAGCTATGAGTACTTCACAAACACAATCAACAACCTGCATTAGCTCACTATTTGTAGTGAAGGTATGAACATATGAGATAAAACCACGAGGAAGATAGAAAAAACTTCACAAGATAGCTTGATCAATCATTTAAACATACACAAATACTGCAAGAACAAGATGACAATGATTTCATTACTAGAAATGATCAAGGTTTCCTTTGAATTCCATATCCAAAAGAGTTACAAAAAATGTCAACAATCTATCAAAGGAATCTAAAAGTCACTAACTCAGAAAACTACATATCAAGATCTGACTCAAAATGAGTTACAAAAGTGATTAAGTATACAACACCAAGTGTTTCCACCAAAAAAGGTTCCAGAAACCACCTTGGGTCCGATGCCCTAAAAAATCCTAGAATATAGCTCCTAAATCTCCTCCAAAAGAGCTCATAATGGGTGAAAAAATAAAGCATGATTTGATCAAACCATAAAAACTCCTAAAAATGCTCCCAATGGAGTCAAAGAAACCTATATTCTCTCAACAAGGTGATGACGACACCCTACATCTTCTCTAAATGGTTTCAACCAACTCATTAACCCCCTATATGCTCTCAAAAGCATCAATAATGCAAAAAAACACTTCTCCTCAATCAACCAAGTCACTCTATTTTCATTAAATAATAACAACATAACCTTTAAGGCTTATAATCACTCCTTAAAGTTATGTGTTTTTACAAATGATAAGCATGCAAACAAACTCCTTAAAAATCCTCAAAGCACGTACAAGCTGAAGTGGCATTGACTCCTTCATGAGTTCATGGGTACATGATGCTAAGTTTATAAAAATGTATAAGGCATTATATTTGCCTAAGGTATAAACAATTCCAAAGGTTGTGGGGTCATGCATTAGTTGTATTTGATATTCTGATAAAACAATGGCAAAAATGCCATGTTTCTCTTGTCGGCATCATTAGGGTTCGTAACCCTAGAACAAAAGGAAAGGAAAAATAATGCATTTGTTATTTCATTTTTTCACAAAGCTTCCTGAAGAAGCTTGGCCACCACCAACTTAGGGTTTCAAAGCTCTTCCAATGGAAAACAATGGACTCACGAAGGATTTTCCTTTGAATTTTCTAACAAAAACATTACCTAAAAATGCTTGAGGTAGTTTTTATAAACATACTCAGTTTTTAAACCTCATTTTTTGTAGAGAAAATGCTTGAACCATTTGAAACCGAGTTGAGTAAGCAATTTTTTGTTGCTTCATTTAATTTCCCTTAGCATCTATTCTCGATGTCTTTTGTGGATTCTCACATTTACTCTATAATGCTCAAGCATTTTTTGAAAAAATCATTCGACATCACTATGAATTATGGAAACTCAAGTTCATGTCGCCTTCTTGGGGTTTCTTTAAGCTTGGACAAAGGATTTCAATGGTTATTTCATGTGGTAAGAACACACTTCTTGGCACAAAATTTTAGACTTTCCTCTTTACCTATGAATGAAGTGCTATTTTGAGGTCATTTCATTGTATTTATTTATTGTAGCGGCCATAGTCATTTTTTGTAAAACTCGATTTTCCTTTGTATATTACTCTTTCTATTTTGAAAAGGAAACAAGAATCCTCTATTTGCATTCTATAAAATAAAATTCTTTTGGTTTTTCAAAACCCGTGTCCTCCATCTCTAGGTATGGGTTTTGAGCCTCATCTTTAAACCTCATTTCCTCAGCTTTTGTAAACTTGAATCTTATGACCTTATGAGGTCGTTCCTCTATCATCCTCTATTATGGGATTTTATTTTGGTTGTGGTTGCTTGCATATTATTTATGTATACCTCCTCATGAATAAGGATATAGTCTTTGTTTCTTCTTGAGAGAAAAATGTTTAGAATGAGGGTTTTATGAAATTTTGCATTTGGGTTTCTATAAAAAAAGGGTTTGTTTTGTCTCCAAAACCCTAGCCTGAGGGTCTTAATATCTACACCTTTCTCTGAACTTGGCCATTAGGGTATCTCTCAAATCATCCATCCACTTGTCAGTACACATATTCTCTTGTCACTATATATGACTCTTGCCCCCATTTTTTCTTCATTTATGAAGCTATAGTAAAACCATCATACTTGTATTTTGAAACATGTTTGAATGTGAATCTCTCATTTACATGCAAGAAAGTAATATAATGTATATCACCTATCACTTATCTACATTTCAGAGGAATTGTCCATGATTTGCATTTACTCTCATCAATTCACCTACCAGGTATATATTCAACAACGAATGCAAAGGTCTTTGGAGTATCTAGCTACATCATTGATTCATGATAGTTCCTGACAATTCATTGCCTTTTTTTACAAGTAATAGTGAATTAACTGCCTTATGAATATTACTCTTCATATACCTTGCTATCATCATGTTTGAGATTTGCACATGGAAGCCGAGCTCTTTTATTCTTGACTAATATCTATAGGTTTTTACCACTTTTCTGGTTGAAGACTATTGACTCATACACTAACCTGCACTGATACTATAGATTATATTTGCTTACCTCATGATGCATTCATTTTACATACGTTTCATTGTTAAAGAATAATCTTAACATGTGATGAAAACTTATTCTCTTGCACTCATGACTATCCTTCCCTTCATTCCAATGATCCTAATGGAATTATCTTATTTAACCTATACCATGAACCTGTTGTTTTGCCTTGTGTCCATCATATCCTATTCCTTGTCAAAACACTTATAGTGCTAGCAAAATTCCCGATGACTGTTATTTGAAATCTCATATTGACCTTTCGTACCATTTTATTGACATGATTGTCCTGCAGCTCATGATAGCTTCAGATTGCTCTTTGTTGTTCTTTCATTCACATAATGGATATCGCATATCTATTTTATGTTATTCTTTCATAGATTAACACATAAATTAATCCTTTATGTTTTACTTAGAAAACACATTCGACTTATGCTAGTGCAAAAATCACCATCATAAATGATGTATGCTTATCTTCGTAAATTATAAAGAGATGAAATTTCCCTTCATACCTCACTAAGGCATAATAAAGAAACATGTTGAGCTCAACCCTTGTGGGAGACCATTTTACTCCACATTTCAAATTGATGGATAAAACAAAAACATGATTTCACCTATAACTACACATGAAACAAACATGTTAGAAAAAAAATACACATCTTAGGTGTGCATGATGACTTTGATGGTTTTCTTAGACACCTAATGTATGCATTTCTTATTTAATGCACATTGAGATTAGTTTATACATGCATAGGTGTTTGTTCAGGTACGGTTAGAGACTTTTCATTTCTTAGAGCATTGCTCTAACATCATTGTAATTTCCAGATGTAGGAACTAGGAGCAATGTGGAGCTAGGAGGGACACAAACAACTCGGGGCACCAACAAGGCAAGATAAAATCCCAAACCAGTCATTCAGGCAATGACTAGTCTCTCTCCTTGTATGCACATTTATTATGTTTTTTACCTATTCATGTATATACTTTTCTTACTTTTCATTGAATAAGTAAAGTTAGTCTCACGGCTTGTGTGAGACAATGTACAATTTTTGCATTCAATAATATTAGTTCTTTGTTCATAAAATACTTGCACAATCTTTCCTATGTTACATGCATATGTCTAAATGCAGTAATTTGTAAAAGTAATCTTTTGAATGATTTCATTTATGCACTTGAATCTAATTTAGGAGAGATTAAAATGTACCTTTTCTTCTTTCAATTCAAATCAATAAGTTCTACCTGATTGATCTATAAGTGAAAATATGGTAACAATGATAAGATTTTGGTGTGGAAAAGTCTTGCTCAGAGAAGGTGACATGGTGTGGCATAGCTAGGTATCCAACCATGGCCTAAAATTTATTAACATCTAGGTTGGCAGGAATAGATACTTCTTGTAATACTTTATCAAGGATGGCTCTGTTCTGTGGGGATATGCGAAGGATTTCCAAGATAGAAATTTGTGCGGGAGTTTTCCCAAGCTTGTCTAGGAGATTATATTGACTTTTTGGTTTCAGATTGGAAGGAGGTCCTGAAATAGTTATATTGGTTCTGTGAGTGCGAACAAAACAATATGAGTTTGCTTTGTTTATGGTAATAGTGGTTATGCGGTCATCAAAGGGTCTCCCATTAAGGATGATAGTGTTGTAATCATGTTTGACTATGACATAATTGGCATTATTGTTGTTCTTTGAACTGGAGGCTTTTCCTTTATCATGGCCTTGCAAGGAAGTCTTAAATGTGGTATGATCAACATTGGTTTTGCCTTGTGAATATCCTACCAATATGGTTCCATTTTCAATGAGGTCCTGAATAATTTATTTAAGTGTCCAACATCTAGCTATTTTTTGTCCTTTTCCATGGTGATATTCACAATATTCATCGTCTTTCCATCAATCAGGTTTGATTAATGATGGTTCACAATTTTTGATATCTAGTAGTGTGATGAAATTGGATTGAAAAATTTGTTTAAGGACTGATTCGATAGGTTCACCCAAGGGGGTGTATGTTCTCTTAGCACAGGGAGGACCTCTACATTGTTGATAATTTTGGACAACATTTAGTGTTTGGTTTTGACCTTGTGTTTGCATGTTTGGTGTATTTAATGAGGAGGGACCTTTAAGTTGAATGGTTGGACCTTTGGTTATCAATTTGGCATCAACAACTCCATCATCTGTGACATTTTTGTTTTGGGACCAATATTTTCTCTTGTCATTGTTGGATTTCAGATTGTCTTTATTTACCTTGACTAGTCCTTTTATGATAAGACCTTTCTCAAGGATCTCTTCAAAGTTTGTGGAACATTGGATTTTAATTTGGCTCATCAATTCTCTGTTAAGATTTTCCACAAACATGGTGACCAATTATTTTTCAGGGACGTGACAAGGGAATTTTCTAACCAAACCTCACCATCTTTGGTAAATCAAGGTGAGTGACTCCCCTTCTTCTTGTTTGGTTGTGGTCAATGTTGCAAGGGTGACATAATTTTTAATGTTGAAGGAAAAATGATTGATGAATTTATCGGCTGGTTCACCCCATGTTCTAATTCTTGGAGGAAGGTGTGCAAAATAATCTAGAGCTGGTCTAGTAAGGCTTTGTTGGAAAAGTCTCATCAAATAGGTAGGGTCATATGAGACTTCTATTGATGATGTATTGAATTTTGGAATGTGCTCTATTGGATCCCCTGTCCCCTTGTACTTAGGAAAATGTGGTGTTGTGAAATGAGTGGGAAATGGTGGCATGTACAATTTTTTGTCAAATGGAAAGGGTCACAATTTCTCCATAGAATAAGTCTTCTTGTTGGTCCCCAATTACATGTTTGTCATGTATTATTGGAGGGTCTGCACTTTTTGTATCAAAATCTTGGCAAGAGATGGTGTTGCATTTTTTTGTTTGGTGTCATGATGTTGGTATTAAGGTCATATTTTGGATTTAAATTAGGATTGATGCTTTGTGACATGGGACCTTGGTTTCCATATTGATTTGGAATGAAATTGGAATTTAAGTTTGTTCCAAAGGTCATGTTTGCATTTGGTATGGTGTTTTGGAATTGAGGTATAGACCCTTGATTTGTGCCTTGGTTTTGAGAATTTGGTCCTTGATTTTCATTTTGAAATGGGGGTATAGGTCCTTGGTTGATGTTTTGACATGAAGGTGTAGGCCCTTTATTGCTATTTTGACATGAAGGAAAGGTCCCTTGATTGATGTTTTGACATGAAGGAAAGGTCCCTTGATTGGTATTTTGTGATGAAGGTGTAGGTCCTTGATTGATGTTTTATGATGAAGATGTAGGTCCTTGATTGGAATTTTGGAATGATGGACGAGACCCTTTATTAGCATTTTGGAGTGATGAAATAGAGCCTTTATTATTAATTTTTTTGGGATCCTTCATGAGATAATGTGAACCTTTCTAGGTTGAATTGATGAAGGTATGCTTTAAAATTGAGATAAGGATCCTTGATTTGCATTTTGGAGTGTGGGAATAGGACTTTGGTTTGCATTTTGAATCAAAGGCGTAGGCATAGCACCTTGGTTTGCATTTTGAATCAAAGGTGTAGGCATAGGACCTTGGTTTGCATTTTGGATGAAAGGTGTAGGACCTTGTGATGTGGAACCTTGATTTGTGTTTTGGAAAAGGGGGTTTGTAAAGGTCTTACCCATGGAGTTGGAGGAGCTTCCAAGTGCGAAACTTTATCCTTGTGTAGAGGTATGGGTCACCTTGTTTCCAAATTTTGAGAAGCTTGGGATGTGTGTAGTAGTGGTACTCATGTGTGTAGTTGTCCCAATGACATGTTTGACATTTGCTATGATGAGGCCATGCCAAGTAAAAATGGATTTTTGGTTTCTTCTTCTACAATAGTTGAGATGCCAAATCCTTGAGGTAATTTAGCACCCTTTTTAGCTAGTGCGTAGAAGATTTTTTCGAGGTCAACACTAACAAGTTGATCAACCATGCTTAAAATTCTTGGGTCTTGATAAGATATTCTAATTTCTTGAGGATTCAATTGTTTGTTGAATTATTATAGGGTTAGGTCTTCCTAAGTGTTGGTTTGGTCTCCTTGTGATGTGTCTCTTGTAGGTGTAGAATGGTTTGAATCTATTCCAAGTGTAGTGTCATGAAAAGGGTCACTTGAAAAATCCATTTCCTTTATTTTGGTTTTTGACCTTGTTTCAATCATGTGTGACCTTTTCAAGTTGAGGGATAATGCAAGATGATGATGAAATTAAACTATGTTTTTGGATTTTTTGAATATAAAGATGCCAATGCAAGGTTGATAATGAGGCTAAGCTATATTTTGTTTGGATTTTCTTAAATATAAGGATGCAAGGAGAATGAGACTAATGGATGCAAAAGGATATGAAAGGTTGACTAATTGACCAATTAAGGAAAGATGATATTATGCAAAGGAAAAATGGACTATTTATTTATATTTTTGGGATAAAGTTGCAAAGTGTAATCTAGATTCAAGATCAAGATAATGATAAAAGTTATGATCAAAGGGATGTAATGAGGTCAAACTAATGTAAAGGAATCATAAAATTTTAAACAAAGGATGGAAATCAAGCTAATGTGAACCCAAGGTAACGATTCCAAGTGTCATTGACCTTTGTGGTAATCAAGAGGACAATTTTGACAATGTTGAGTCAAGGCTAGTAGATAAGCTTAAGACTCAAATTTGATAAAGGTAATAATGACAAAGGTTGATAATATGAAGGATTAAGGTCAATGAAAAATAGAATATGCAACCAAAGATTTTCCAAAAGCTTAATGGTCTTCCTATGTTCAAAATCTAAAGTTCTAAATGTAGCCTAAGGACCAAATTTTAATCTATGCAATGCAAAGGATGAAGGAAGGTAACCTATAATGTAATGTTTCCCTAAATGGAAATGATAGCATGAAATAAAAAAGCTTGCAAGTATTTGGTTGGACAGTCAAAGGTCACTATAAAATGAGTTGATCAGATTTTGGACAAAGATTTTGAAAGTTTTTGGTTATCAGACAATTTTGGCACTGTTCTCTACAAATGCGTTATTTTAGTTGCGGGTTTCTAAGACTTAGATGCGGTGCAAGTTAGCGATTGAAACTCTATTTTAAGAAAATGGTTTCAAGATGAAAATTGTGATTTTCCAAGATTCAATTGTGGTTTGAAGTATCAGTTGTGGCTCTATTCTTCATAGTTGTGACTCACAGAATGTTTCTTTTGAAAATTTGATGGTTTTTGATTTGGTTTTGAATGAATGCTGATTGGTTTGAGATCAAATTTGATTGGAAAACATAGAATACAATATCAAGAACTTATTTTTGGTCTACTTTTTTTTATGTGAAGATGTTTTATTTCAAAATAAAACACACATGGACAACAAAGAACAAGCCCTATGGTTGGCAAGGAAACCACTAGTTGATATCCCCACTTGGATTTCTCCAACCACTTGAACAAGGCGGATAACTAGAGACTTAGTGGCATTGGCTCCCCTCCACAAAACTCACTTCTCGGGCTCACCAAGTCTCAATTCTCCCAATGGAGGAATTCTTGTCTCTACACAAGCTCAGTGAAGATGTGGGGCACCTTAAGAGGTCTGACCTCCTGTGATCAATGAGCGTATAAAAATAGTTTTTGGTAACTAATACAAATCAGATTTTAGTAAGGGAACCCATTCAAAGTGGCCATACATGCGGAAAGATTAGCTCAAGACTATGGTGAGTCAAGAGGATTCCCAGTCCTTTCCCTAAGGAAGTATTTTCACGTAGCTCATGAGGCTATAGAGGGAAACACTTATTGGTGTGACACATTTGCACCCATTTCTCACTAAATTTCATTAGGAAGCATATTTATTTATAGTGGCTTAGAAGAGCTTGGCCTTAGCTTTGTTACAACTTGGGTCGTTCCCACCTTTCAAAGTGGGGTGGCAGACCCTCTAATATAAGGTAAACAAAAGCGAGGAAGTGCACTTATTTTTTGATCATCCCAGATCACACATAGCACAAGGAGAGAACATATTTGTGTTTCTTTTCCTCACACTTGCATATGGTTCATTTTAAGCACCAAATCCAAATATGTGGTGTGATTATACAAATGACAAAGAGGTGCTTTGGGTCACTCAAGATCACCGAATGAAATGAGAGGAGAGCATACACACTTTCTAAGACACTTGCAAATCAACAAACATGAAAGCCACTGGTTGATTTTAAGCCTTTCTTATTATTTGAAAACATTTTATAAATTTATACCAATGGCATGAAATGCAAGTTCATTTTAACACCCATGAGTGTAAAATAAAGATTGTTGTTCTTTTTATACCTTATGAGTGAAAAATGCAGATTCTTTTTAACCTTATGATCCTGATACAGTTTGTTGAAAACAAATAAAATGGAAGATGCTTAAGCTAAAATGAAAGAGCTTAATTTTTTTGTTGTTTCAAAATAAATAGGTTTTTGTTAGAGCTCCACTCCAAAGCCACACGCTACAAACAAAAGAATAACAACCAGAAAACACTACTCTACTAAAAAACCCAAGAGAAAAATAAAAAAGACACCAAAAGTGGAAATTTATATTGAGCAGACAAATGTGTTGTTCCTTGCAACAATTGTGTCATTGTGTTGCATCTCACTAGAGCAATTGCATCAGGATTTGAAATTCAAATTTTCCTGCCTATCATTCCTTCCACATATGTGTCATTCTTTTCAACAAATGTGTCATTTCTCATCAAATGCATTGTTCTGTACCTGGAATCTACAAAAACACACAAAAACCATACAAAATCATACAAAATCTATTGTTCACATTGGGTTCACCAATGTAAGATGGGGGAAAACACTCTAAGCCTGGATAAAGTGATATCCAAACACCTCTAAGATATTAACCTCATCCAAAACAAGAGAATACAAATAAGGAGAGAAATAAAAAAGTAAGAAAATGAAATAGAACACTCCCCATTGAAGTGGATTCCTTATCTTGTCTCTCTTGTCTCTCCTATTTCTCCTTTTGCAATCTTTTCCCTTAGGTTTGTTGTTTTAATTGTGCAAATACCTGCAAATTATAAGTAGAAATTTGGAGACAAAATGGTTGTTAAGGTCAAAATGGAGGAGAAAGGTTGTTTTTATAGACAACCATTTGAACAAACGTACGAGATTGATCTTCTAGAAAGATTCCAAGATCAACTGATGAGGATTCATGAGAGGGAGGTTATGAAATAGATGGTCAAGATCGATTTTCTAGAAAGATGCCAAGATTAACGGTAGAGGATAGATGCACCAAAAATAGGTGGAAAATTGATTGCCATGATGTTGATGGCTATGACAAAGATGACAATGACAAAGATTAATGAGCAAGTGGAGGAAAATGGAATGAATTAAAAATTGAAAAATATTTAATTCATGAGAAGGAATATTTGGCCAAGTGGAAAATAAATAATTCATTCGAATTATTAATTTGAAGACAAATGGAAAATGAGAATTTAATTAAATCAATTTAATTAAATGGGGAGAGATGGAAATTAGACACTAAATAATTAATTTGAATTAATTATTTAATGGGGAGAGAAATGACACATAATTGAATAGTCTTGACAAATATTTTATTATAGAAGAATGAAAAGGTCAATTGCATAGACAAATAATAATTATTATTATCTGACTATAAGCAAATGATAAAGGATAAATAATTAAATAAATAATGATTTATTTAATTATCGAAGAAATGACATGTTAGCAATGCAATTGATTAATTTAATTGATCATGATAGAATAAAGATTAGAAAGTGAATTAATGAAATAATTAAAAAATATTTAATTAATAGAGGAATATGATCAAGGATAATCAAATAATTAATATTATATAATTATCAGAGGACGATGAACAAGAAAAATGGTGCTCGCAGACTTAGGAAATTTTTCAATGTCTACAGTTCACATTATTGTTTATTTGCTTAATAGAGTACATTTGAGGGTCAATAGCACTAACAAACCTTACGATTTTTTGTATAGTAAGCCTCCTACAATTAGACACTTTAGGATATTTGGCAGTAAATGCTACATTAGAAGAGATGAAGAAGACCTTAGAAAGTTTGACTCAAGGTGTGATGGAGGTGTCTTTCTTGGTTACTCCACTAGAAGAAATGTTTACAAAAGCTACACCAAGAGATTGGGAAGGATGATTGAAAGCATAAATGTTAAGGTAGATGAAGATTTGTGTCAGATCTCACAAGAATTAGAGGTTTGCAGATTTGATATGTCTCCCTACATTGATGAAGAAGAGAAAGAAGAGAAGGACCCAGAACTAGTGAAGGCTCTCAAGACTCCAATAAAATATGTTTAAAATAATCATTCTATAGATTAGATCATTGGGGACTAGAATGAAGGTGTGCTGACTAGGAGAAGGCTTGCAAGAGAAAGTGAGCAAGTAAACTTGTGTTTATCGTGAAAAGTAGAGCCCAAGAAATTTGTTGATGCTAGAAAAGATGATGGTTAGATAAAGTCAATGGAAGAAGAACTGGATCAAATAGAGAAGAATCTGACTTGGTAATTGGTTCCTAGACTTGCTAATAAGAATATGATAGAAATAAAGTGGGTGTTCTAGAAAAAACTAAATGAATATGGTGAAGTTGTAAGGAGCAAGGCTAGATTGGTATGTAAGGGATATTCTCAAGTTGAGGGTATTGATTTTGAAGAGACTTTTACGCCGGTATCCATAATGGAGGCAATAAGGACCTTTCTTGCTTTTATTGCTCATAAGAACTTCAAATTTTATCAAATGGATTTCAAGTCAGCTTTCTTGAATGGTAATCTAGAGGAATAGGTATATTTTGAGAAACTAGATAGTTTCTAGTTATCAGAAGATCCAAATATGGTGTGTAGACTCAAGAAAGATTTGTATGGACTCAAGCAAGCTCCTAGAGCTTGGTATGATCAGTTGGATAAGTATTTTCTCCAACAAGGTTTCAAGAAAGGTATTGCCGATAATAAATTTTATATTAAGGTTCAGGAAGATAAGATTTTAATTGTGGTTGTATATGTTGATGACATCATCTTTGGTGGAGATGACAATATGTGTAAAAATTATGCAGAAGAGATGCAAAAAATGTTTGAGATGTCTATAATTGGTGAGTTGTCTTTCTTCCTTGGGCTTTAGATTGTGCAACTAGATGGTAGTATATTTATTTCATAGGCTAAATATGTAAAGGAGATGTTGAATTTTTTTGGCATGGAGGATTCTAAACCAATAGGTACTCATATGGTGATGGGTTGTCACTTGAGCAAAATTGATGTCTCTGGAGGTTGATCAGAATCTTTATGCCTATGATTGGAGGTTTATTGTAATTGAATGCTTATAGACCTAATATTATGCATGCAGTATGTTTGGTTGCCAGATATCAAGCTAATCCTAAGCAAACTCATGAGAAAGTAATAAAAATAATTTATACATACTTGAAGGGAACTCTGGATTATGGTTTGTGGTAATAAGGATAATTGTTTTTCTTTATGTGCTTATACTGATGCTAATTAGGTAGGATGTGTGGATGAATGGAAAAGTACTAGTGGTAGTGCATTTTTTTGGGAGACAAATTGGTCTCTTGGCTTAGTAAGAAGTGAGACTCAATGTCCTTATCCACAACATAAGCTGAATATATTGTTGCAATATCTTGCTACACCCAATTTCTTTGGATGAAGTAGACTATGAAGGATATAAAGGTCATAATGAAACCTGTTATGCCTTGCATAACCTCCCCATCTTTTGTCTTGGTCAAAATGGGCCCCCCTTTGTGTTTTTTGTACTTAGTTGTTTTTGGAACAAAATTTGGAGTATAGTTTTGCCAAGTATTTTCTTTTTCTTCTTTGTTTTCTCTGTCGGAAGCGGAACCGGAGCTGAATCGGGTTTTGAAAGGTCTTTTGAGGTGTATTTTTTGGTTATGATCCCGACAGTCTTTTCTTTGCCTTTGTTTTTGCTCTTTAGTGGAAGCGGAGCAGGAGTGGGAATTGGGATGGTTCTATTCAAAATTTGCAAAATCAAATTCAATTCCGATTCCGACTCCGCTACCTTTTTAATGTTTGTTTGTCTCGGTTTTTGTGTTTTGTTTTATTAGGTTGATCTTTTACTTAACTTTTGTTTTTGTTTTTGTTTTGTTTTTAGTTATCGGACGCGGAGTCGGAATGGGAATAAGGTTTGGAAAGTTTATGATTTTAAGATCCTATTTCCATTTTGGTTCCGACCCCGCCTTTTTTTTGTGTCGTTGACTTTTTGATGGAAGTTGCACTATAGACCAGTGTTTGTTCTCTTACAGTTCTGACTCCGCCTTTACTGTGTTTTAATGCATTAATGGTAGTTGCCGATGTAGGTAGAAATTCACATTTTTTTTTTCTTTATTAAGGGTTAAAGCCGATTATTATTGTTGTTATTACAAGTCTGAAAGCGCGAAGAGCAATAGCAGAGTTCATTTTGAGTGAATTGATCGAGATAGAGAAGGGATTGTGTGCGAATTGATTCAGAAAGTCAGCGTGGCTTTGTTTGCGTTTAAGCTAGGTCTTTTATTTTTATTTTTGTTGTTCGTTGTTTTATTTGTGGTTGTGTTCGTTGTGTTTTGTATCTGTTCGCGTGTTCAATCATTGTGTTTTAAGCAATTTTATGATCAAAGATGTGATTGAATGAGTAGGTTCTTGTTTTAATTTGTTTTAGTTTTTATCTTTGTTGTTTTATTTTTTTGTTTCGTTTCTTTCTATTTTTGGGCATTGTCGTTTTCACGACTTAATCGTGATCGCGTCGGGTCGTTTTCGATTTGCAGTAGATTTAGATTAGATTAAAGGTTTTTATTATGGTGTAAGTTAGATTAAGAATTTACAGTGAGGTAGATTACAGATTTTTACAGTGAGTTGAGGTAGATTAGGTTTATGGTTTAATTTAGGGTTTCGTTGTTGGTAGAATGGCAGGGTTTTAAAACTCGTGCCCTAGTTTTATTAAGTTTGTTAATTTAGGGTTTCATCGATCTCTGCAATAAGTTTTAAAAGAATGGCTCTAAAATATAATTGTTCCCCACGATCATATGAGGGTAGAGTTTTTTTTTAAGCTCCTTTGCTATGTTATGGCGACCTAGGTTTAATCATGAAGTTATGATGAAAATGAATAAAGTTGATGATGTCATGATTAGCATTAGCGGAGGTGGGATTGGAATGGGTATTGGCATGAGAGTTTGTTTTTATCGAAGATGTGAATTCCATTTCTATGTTGTTTTCGATTTCGAGTTCTAAAAAGGTTTTTAAAGTATGTGATAATTAGCGGAGGCGGGATCGGAATTGGTCTTAAGCTTAAGAATTTTGTTTGTAAAGATTATCAGTTCCGTTTTCATCTCGTGTCCGGCTCCGCATATTGTGGAAAGTCTGTTGTCGAAATAACGATAAACAAATCAGAGGCGGAGGTGGAATGGAAATAGAATATGAAATGAGAGAAACAAAAGGAAATAGAGGAAAAGTTGCAATTTGATGCTCTACTTCAACAGCAACAATCGAAGGAAAGAGAAGTTGAAACAAGAACGACAACTGATACAATGGAGGAGCAAATGAGGCAATGAGAGCATGAGATCAAGGTCAAAGCTGAAAATGACAAGTTGGAATTGATACAAAAGATCCATGATCTTGAGGAGGAGAAAGCAAGAAATCGAAGGGAAAAGGAAGCCCTTGTTGCTAGATTGAAGCTTGCAGAGGAGACTCGATTGAAAGAACAAGAGGTTGAAGCTCTAAGGAAAGAAAAGGAGGCTGAAGAGCTGGTAAAGAAACAGCTAGCTGAGAAAGAAAGGGAAAAGGCAGAGAAACTCATAGCCTTGGAAGAGGAAAGATTGAGAAAAGAAGAAGGAGACAGGAAGATGTAGGAACAAAGAGATAGAGACGAGACTGAGAAGTTGGTGCAGTTGCATGTACTGCAGGAGCAACAAGAAAAGGCAAAGGTCTATTCTCAACCTAAGATAGATATTCAGCCATCCTCTACAGTTGCTGCTTCCTCTTCCATGATGATGGCTCCTGGTGCTCCTACTTGGTTGAAATTAGATCTATAGAAAAGAGCTAGAACACCTCCTCAATCTCTCAATCGGGAGGATATGATGAAGGAGATTGAACAGGAAAGGCCTAAGAAGAGGGCTAAAGTTTTGCACTCTACCAGACTCACAGATAAAGGGGAGATAGTTGTTGAATGTGCCATGCCTATGATTGAAAAGGAGGTAGGGGATATGCAGCTTACAGACTATCAATTGAGTACGGTTAACATGGGAAGACCCACTAGAAATCAACAAATGAATTTGATTGATGTGGTGGCTTCAACGACAAAATCCAGAATGATCAAGGACAAACAAAAGAAAGATGAGCTTAAGGCTCAATTAGATCAGTTTCATTCATTTTTGAAGAGTGTCTCCTCTCCAAGGTCACAAAAGGTTGCAGCAATTGAGACTCCTGTTTTGCTAAGCAAAAAGGAGGTTGATGATTTGATGCAGGTTAGAGGTAAGGCGGAGATGGTTGACAAGTGGATAGATAAAGTGAACTGGGAGGTAGGTGAGGTTTTGGAAAAGGGGTTTGAAACCTATAAGGAGGCGGAAGGAGTAATAAAAGAGATGCATCAATATATTGAGGCCTCCGAGAAGTTAGAAGAAGAGTACAAAGAGTATAGTGAAAAGTTGGAGAAGATAAATGCATTGCCTCTAACTACTCTTTTAGAAGAATCTATACTCGAAGATGATAATAAAGATTTTGTAGAAAAGACTTCTCGTATCCTTAAGTTTAGGACTGGCTTCTTGAGCAAACATAAGGAGGAAATTCAAGGAGCAGTTAATAATTTAACTGAGCAGTTGGAGGAGTTGGAAGCGGTTATGGCTATAATAGTAGATGTGAATGTAATGACTAAAGATGGCATGCCGTTAAGTCAAGTTAGAGAGAAATGGAGGGAAAGATTCCAAGGACTCATGCACGATGATGGTGAAGACTTGGTAATAGATCGACTTGTAGAGGTCAAGGAAGAGATAAAAGTTGCAGGAAGAGAGTTGGTCAAGGTAAAAAGCATGAAAGAATTTGCTGCGGTTGAGTTGGATCGCATCAAATTTGAAGATAACTGGATTGATGGGCCAGATATGGATATGCTACAACAGGTCTTCACAAGTTAGGATGAGTTCATAGCGAATCTGGCATCACATGCATAAAATCTTGCATGCATGATATTCTTCTTCCTTGCATGATGCATGATGATCTTCTTCCTTGCATGTTGCATGCATGCAGCACTAGCAGTCTCAAGGACGTGGGATCTTCTTTTCTCCTTTGTTCTATCTTCTATTGTTAGATCAAACTGAATGTGTAATGTAAGAGCTCAAGATCGAAATTGATCTGAGTTTCCAAGACAGTTGATTGTTCCTAAAAGGGTGGAAAACCTAAGATAGAAGTAAAAGTTCGAACTTTTTTTTTTTTTGTATTCTATAAATACCAGTGGGGTATTATATTGTAAGGGTTGGCTAATTGAGAATTGGATTGGCTTACCTAGTGTTAGGAGATAGAATTTTCAGAGAGCATTTTGCAGAGATACATTGTACCGGATCTTGTTTATAGTTAATAGAATTGCAGGTTTACGAAATATGGAGTTTGGCATTAAATTGTGTGTTGGATAAGGTTAATGAGTTATAATCCACTTGAATTCCAGTGATTGTGCTGAAGCATGATAGTTTCTTATATGATGAAAGTCATTAGAAGAAACCAGGTTTAAAGATTATCTTGTTAGATTGTCATTGAATTAAGGTTATTAAAGTCTGTTGATCTATAGTTTTAATGATGAATGAATGTGTGTAGTTTTGGGATCTTGGAAATATTTGTGATAGGCGAATAGAGAAATTGGATTAAGCACCTAAGATGTATATGATGGTATAGTTATACTGTGGGTTGTGTCATGTTATGGTTTTTGTGATTGGTTAAGAAAACATTCATTGTTAAAAGTATATGTCTGGATAGTAGATAAATTTAATTCATACTTACTGATTTACATCTATCTTTTTCTTTTATTTTAAACCCCTTGATTTACAAAAACTATTTTGACAAATAGAGTCATAGCTTGAATCCTTTGTTACCGGTCTAGGCCCCTTGAATATTATAGTTGTATGAACCAATTGAGTGACATCAGACAGTTGAGAACCAACTACTAGGACCTTGGGAGTTGGGCCACTACATGTAGTCTTTCTTTTTCAGGAGAAATAGAGTAGAAATATTCTGTTTTAATGTTGTTTGTGTCATTTTAACCATCAACAAAACCATTCCTATAATGTGTGATAATACTAGTACAATTAATATTTCTAAGAATCTGGTAATTCATTTAAGAACCAAATACATTTCTCTCTGGTATCACTTTTTAAGGGCTAAGGTTGCAAAAAAAGAAGTCAAATTGGTTTATGTACCTACTAAGGATTGGATTGCAGATATATTCACTAAGGTGCTTTCAAATGATACTTTTGAGTATCTCCGGTAGAATTTAGGCATTATTTCCCCTTCGTGTTCTAACTAGATGCATAATTGGTACATCTATCTAGGGGGAGAAATTCATGTCATATCTTTTTCTCCTGGATTGATGTGTGCTACCTCTCAAGGGGAGTTGGTAGTAAAGGGGAGTTTGGAGAGTTGTGTAGATGTTGGAAATAAGTGTTTTTGATAGGGGGAGTTGGTAAAGTTTCTTGAAGAAGATGCGTAGTTGTTGGTCAAAGGGGGGTAATGTTCTTCTATTTCAATTAAAGAACTTTGGCCCTTTGTCCTTGAAGTCAGAGTATGTTTTGTTGCTTTTATTGTGTAGGTGTGTGTGGACCTTTGTCCTTGATGTCAAAGGGGGAGAGAGAGTAGGTGTATGTTTCCATCAATGCTAAAGGGTGAGATTTTTGGTATTGGTTATCATTGATGTCAACACTTGGTGAGATTTTTTCTTTGGTTGTCATTGATGTCAACACTTGGTGAGATTGTTGTATTGTTGGCATTGGTTGTCAACACTTGAGGAGATTGTTGTAAGTTAAACATTTGGTGTGTTTGTTGGAATTTGTTGTCAACACTTGGTGTGTTTATTGGAATTGGTTGTCAACATTTGATTAGTTTGTTGCATAATGTTTTTGAAGTTGTTGTTTGGAATTAGTTTTCATTGATGTATGGTGGTGTTGTTGAAGTTCATGGTTGGATGTCATGCCTTGTTTGATGTCAAGTAAAGGTGTATTGAGTATGATTTTTTTCAACAAAGATGTATTCATGATGATATATTAAGATGAGGATTAAAATTAATACTGATGGTGGAGAGATGTTGTCGATGGTCTATAATATGCTATATGATCTCTTTTGTTGTTCATGAGGAAGTAAGTGTTGCTGCAAGATTTTTTTGGCCTTTGCAAGTTGATGAAAAGTTTATGTCAAGGAAATTGTGTTGAGGATTGTTTAGGAGAATGCTTCACATTCCTCTATTGTTGAAGATATGGTCTTTCGGTTTGGGATTCAGTGTTTTTATCTATGGATATTGTACTCCTATCTTTTTAGGTCACTAGTGTTGCCAAGGAGGTTTCTATTGATTGTAGTAGTTTGGCAGTTTTATTAGTTATTTGGACTGGTTCAAAAAATGCTCCACATTTCTCTGTATTGATGTCTCTACTCCCATGACTTGGTAAATGTTCTCTCAGTGTTTGTGCAGTGTCTTAGTTCAATTTTCATGTGTTGAAGTGGTCCACAAGTTGTTCTATTAATGCTATATTTTGTGCTTTTGGGATGAAGTGTTCTGCTTCTATTTGGTTTGCAGTAGTTGTTGGTGGCATGATAGTGTAAAAAAGTATTTAGAAGTGTTGTTGGATGTTTATGGAACATCTCTTTGTCATATACACATCAGTGTTTGATCACTTTGGTGTTGCATTGCATTTGAGTTGGTCTTATGAGCAATTTGTGGATATTTGGTCGATAGGATTAGTTTTGTTGCTTGCGTCATGTGCTTAGGGGTTTGCACCAACATATGAAGTTGTGCTAAGATGGATTTGGGTCTTGACCTATCTTTTTGAGAAACACATTGAGTAAAATTTAATTGCAAGTATATTTTGGGCTGATTGATATTGTGCTACATGTTTCCTTGTTGCTGACTTGAGTTAATGTGCACAAGCATGTGAGTTATTTGGGATCAAATTGGAAGATGTAATAATATTTTTTTTGGTCCTATCTATCTCTCGAATATGACCACACTATGTTTTTATGGCTGACTTGTTGTGATTACTGTTTATCTTCTTCTTGGTTGACCTAATTGATGTTTTGTGTTCTTGAGGTGCATATAGATGAAAGATAAAATCAATTTCAGAGTGGGTGACAATGGAATGAATAAGATCATGCAAATGTAGTGTAAAAGTGTGTGAAGATAAATCAAATGTGCTTTAACACCTTAGCTAGTAGAGTGTATTTCTTGACAGATTTTGTAAATTCTAAATCTTCATGTATCCTACTCCGAGATAGTGAATCTCAAGAATTCCTTGTATCTTGCCTTGGAGTTGTGCACTTTAGTTTGTAATTCCTTTGTATCTTCCCCTAAGGTTGTACACCTTAGTTTGCAAGTCTCTTGGTAGTGAGCCTTGTTGTAACTTTTATAAGAATTCAGATTCATATATTGTGAGTTAACTCTCACCATGGTTTTTCCCTCATTAGGTTTTCCACATAAATTTGTGTTATCTTATGAATGTGTGTTCCTTGTTTCATTTTTCATTGTTGCAATATAGTTAAGGGTTGAACTGTTGAGGGTTGATGACCTTGTTAAGGAACTAAATTTCTATATCTTTTTTTGCTTCTAATCCATTTAAGGGTTGAATTGTTGAATCTTTTATTATTGAGGGTTGTTGACCTTGTTAAGGAACTGAATTTTTATATCTTTATTTTTTGTTGATTTGTTTGAGGGTTTCTAATCTAGCAAAGAAGTTTGAGTTTGTTGAAGGGTTTAATTTTTGAAAATATTGATTCATACCCCTCTCAGTCTCCAGGCGTGTTAAAAAATTCTTCCCTCTGACTTTAAAGTTAGCTAGCTCTTTTGAAAGCTTCATAAATTAGTGTCTTTTTCAATTGTAATTTTTCCCCTGTCTCCTAGGGATATCTCAGGTTTTTTTCTCATTGGAAGCTATGTAATATTATTTATTTCTCTATAGTACATGATATAGTGGCTCTGCCATTTTTACCTAAAAATAAATAAATAATTGACATATTTCAATTTCATTTTATTTTTTTAAAAATAATTTCCATATTTTGTTCACATTTCCTCGACAAGTATATTTTGGAATCTTATCAACCATTAGTTTTAAAATATTATCATTAATATCATATTGAGATGGGAAAGATTATGTACCTTCAACTTGAGATGGGAAATATAACACACCTTTAACTTGAGATGGGAAAATGACATACCTTAAGCTTTAAGATTTAATTTCTTCATTGAAAGAATATTTTGCATTCATTTACTTTAATTCTCAAAATTCTTATCTTTCATGCCTTAAGTGGATGCTTCATGTTAATATTCAATTGGAAATATTGATATGTATTCTTCTATGGTGCTCAATTTCTTATTTTCATGAAGTAGCCTCATTCATTCCCCTTTCTTCATATTCTCAAAGTCACACTTTATTTGTGTCTTTGGTCATTTCCTTGGAATGATGATGAATTATATATCAATCACATGAATATGAAATAGATATTATTTTATTCATGGTATGATAAATAATTAAACCACAATCATAGAAATATTATTCAATACTTATCAAAATAAGAACAATGTATGACACATATATGTAGTGAATTGGATATTTTTATGCCTTCAAAATATCCGTATTGCAAAAAGTATGTTACATGTTCCAATAAATAATAAAAATAAAAAGGAGGGAATTATTGATTTTAATAATGTAGGATTCATCATATCTAATCCTTTGGAGGAGGGAAAGAGGGATTACACTAATTATACACTTTTCATTGATAATAAAATACTTAATATAATAATCATTAACTTAGAATTAAGTATACCTTGTTTGTTGTGAAATCTCCTTTTTTATTTCATTCTTATTTCACCTTCTATATTTTATCTTAGTTTATTTCTTTCATATGTTGTGTTATGTATATCCACTTATAGGCTTTCCCTTCATGTCACTTATCTTTTAATTCCAATATTACAATCACTTGAGTGGTTGCTTTTATCCTAAGGGATGAGAATTTAGATATAATCTTATAAGAAGGATTGAAAGAGTGATGGTCCTTTAACCACCAATATAATGCCTATTCTTCATTTTGGGGCTCTTCTTAGTAGACATGCAATTGAGAGTTATATTGTATTTGTCCATCATTAAGAGATTTTCAAGGTATCAACTATAATATTGATCAATTGTTTTAATGTTATAGTCACCCATAATATATTTCGAGGATCATTAATGGAGGGTTCTATGAAGAGTAACATGCAGTAGTGATAATTGAAGGTCTTATAATCTAAGATTGGTTTATATGAATAATATTGTCTTCACCCATTATTATTGAGATGCGATATTTATTACCATATTTTATCTAATGGAGGCATATTATAATTTGAACACCCCTTACTTTATATGCGTCCAAGAATTTTATGAGATTATTAGTGTGAACCACAAACTATTAAACATTGAAAATTAGGTTTGACTAACGATGGTGCTGATAATTCAAGGTTGGAAAATGGTTATACAGAGTCTACAATGGGGATTTATTAGAGACATGCATTGATTTTTAAGGATAGGATTTAAAACCATTAGAGCATGGGGATAAGAATGAGGTTTTGATAGGGGAATCTTGAAATAGGTGACCTTAATGACAATAGTAGAAGTAATCATTAATATTATAAAGGTAGTTGATATCTTAGAATGATAATTGGGCTTCAATGAAGTGAATTAGCACTAGGTGTTGGAAGAATGAGGAGATGCCATTAATGTATTTGTTGGCAACATGAGCATGAGGAATTAGAAAAAGGTACATACAACTATGCATTACAATGTTGTTATTGATGTCAACATTGTATCCCGGTACAAACACCATGGTGCAAATCATTTTGGGTGTCACGAGCATGGTTGAATATGAATGTGAAAGGAAATTTTGCAAGAAGGTTTGATCCAGTGAACATAATTATGATGAAAATTGATTAAGTGTTAATATCAGTGATTATGTGTACAGTGGACCCAATAATTGGGTCCGCATTGGTTTGTTATTGAATATTTTTCTTGCGCTTCTAGTATAATTTTGTTGGCTAGTAGGAGAAATTAATTCCCAAATTTCAGCTTGTTTTGGTTTCTAGTTTTGGATTTATGAAAAACAAATTTTTTTCTTGGCAGTTCTAAACATTTCTAGTTCAGTGTATATGAGTTGATGAGTTTGCACTTCTCTATGGATTGGTTTTTGTCTTTGTGGAGTTGTGGAAGTGTTGAAAGATGTTAGATGAGTGTGCATTCTAGTTGGCATGGTGTTTTGAGGTCCACGTATCTGAATATGGGTATACAATTGGAGAAAAATAAATTTAGGTCCTTTGTGGTGTCGACCTAATAGGTTTGAAGGTATGAAAATCCTAGTTGGGTATTGCATAGTTATGTGGGATATATTGTAGGTCCATTCTAACCTATTTGAAAGTGTTTTGAGATTTGAATACTGGCACAAAGCATGTGTGGATATATCTTGAGATGAAAAGTTAAGCTTTGTTTATTACATCTAATTAGGCCAACCTAATTGATGTTATGAGTGGAGTAGATATATAAGTTAGATCTTATTTGGTATTTTGAAGATGAGGATATGTGATAAAAAAACTTTGAATGCAAATTATGTGAATGCAGAGAAGATTAGAGTATTAATTCGGATCAGTACAAAGAATTTTGAGTTTGTATTATGAGATTGAATGGAATTGTATTCCAATATATTGTAGATGAATTGTGTAATAGTTCAACATTTGGTTGTGTGCCACAATATCTTCTATCTCTTTTCTTTTCTCAGTGTGCAATGAGTCCACTTGGACAGTGAGTCCACCTGCAATGAGCACTTTTGTAATATACTATAATTAGTTATAATATATTGTGAGCTAATCCTCATCGTGGTTTTTTCCATTTTGGGTTTTCCACATAAAAATCTTGGTGTTCATGTGTTATGTGATGTTGTTGGATGTTTTCATTACTACAATTGAATATACTATAAGTATTAGATGTTTAAATGTTTAAGTGGTTTAAAAGAATACTGATTCACCCTCCTCCCCCCCTTCTCAATATTTCAGGTGTTCAACACTAGGATATGTAGCACATGAAATATGTTGAAAAAGTGTCATGAAAAAAAGATGAAGGAAAAGAGAAGATTAAACTTTGGGATTTGATTTCACCAGTTACACAATATTGTCTAGTTTTGTATTCACACTCCTCCAAAATTTGAGTTTTTTTTGCTAAATTCCTTAGTATGATGTTAAATTTCATTTCAATCTAGTATAGAGTAAAAAATATGAAAAAAATGATTGTATATTATCAAATTCAAATAAAAATCATGATAATTGTCATTCCAAATATTTAAAACATGGAAATATTAGTTCATACTATCAAATAAAAACGTGCAATTTAGTTCTTCTACATTGATAAAACAAAAAAAGTGTTGAAATTGTTAAACAATTACTAGTATTATTTCAACACCATCAAAAAAGTGTTTCTATGTCAGATAAAGCACAAGTTGTAGAGAAAATAAAAGCATTTGGGTCTTGAATAATGGGATCGACAAGCCTTTTTTCATTTTTTAAAATTCCAACAAATACGATCACATTATAAAAAAAGTGCATCATAACCTATTTTGAGTATTCCAATAGGGAGAGAGTGAGAGAGGAGGATAGTTAGAGAGAGAGAGATAGATAGATAGATAGATAGATAGATAGAAAAACAGATAGATAGACAGATAGATAGATAGATAGATAGATAGATAGATAGATAGATAGATAAATAGAGATAAAGAGGGGGATAAAGAGGGAGGAATGGAGGGAGAGGGGGGAGATAGAGGTAGAGAAAGGGAAAGAGATAGGTAGGGAAGGAGATAAAGAGATATGGATGAAGGGAGGAAGAGATATAGAGAAAGAGGGAGGGAGAGGGAGAGAGAGGGAGAGAGATCAATATAGAGAGGGAGAGGGGAGAAGGAGAGATATAGAGAGATATCAAGAGGAATAGGGAGAGAGATCAATATATAGATATGGAGAGGGGAGAGAGATATATCTAGAGGGATAAGTGGAGAGGGCTTAGATATATGAAAATAGAGATGGAGAGGTAAAGAAGAGGAGATAGGGAATATGTAAAGAGACAGAGATAGGTAGATATATAGAGGGGGGGAGATAGGTCTAGAGAGGGAGAGAGAGGGATGAGAGATATCTCAATGTATTGAGAGGGAGAGGGGAGAGGGAGAGGGAGAGAGTGAGATATAAAGAGATATATTTAGTGGGATAGGGAGAGAGATAGAGAGAGGTGAGATGTAGAGAATTATATATTGATAAATATATATGAAGAGAGGGAATGATGAATATATTGTGATATAGATAGGGATAGGGAGAGATATAAATATATAGCAAGATAGAGAGAGATGCGGGGAGAGGAATAGATATATAGAGATGGTGATATTGAGAGATAAAGAGGGATAGGGAGATATATAGAGACATAAGGAGATAGATGTAGACAGATATGGATAAAGAGAGTGTGAAATATATAGAGAAGGAGAGATATAAGTGATTGAGAGGGCTATGGAGAGAGAAAGGGTGAGATGGATAGAAGTATCCAGATAAACAAATAAATATGGAGATAAGGAAAGATAGAGATGGATAGAAAAAGAGAGGGAGATTGGGAAGAGAAAGAGAGAGAGAGGTAGAGATAGAGAGGGATGAAGGGAGGAGAGTGGGAGAGATTAGTATATAGATAGGTCTAGAGGGGGAGAGGGAGATAAAGATAACTCAATATATAAAGATAGAGAGGAGAGAGGGAGGTTTTTAGTCCACGTTTTGAATTTGAAGGGAGATGAGGGTGATTATCCCAATAGAGGGAGAGTGATATAGAGAGAGGGATGGATATAGAGTGAGGGATGTATAGAGAGATAGAGATGGATAGAGAGATAGAGGTAAAGAGAGAGAGGGAGAGAGGGAGAGGGAGGGAGGGAGAGATATAATTAGAGAGATAGGGAGATGGATAAAGAGATAGGTGTTGATGCAGATGTTACACACACACCAACGGGTAGATAAATTCTCATAAAGTACCGTTGGAACCTACCTTTCTTGAAAGACTCTACCGAGAAACCTAAATCTAAGAAAAATTTGGTTTGATCCCAAGGCTTGTTTATGTCAAGTTTTGACACACTAGGTTTAATCAAGGTTCATTGTGATGTTGTTAAACATGAGGGGTAAACAAGTGTAAAGAATAGGTTGGTATCCAAAAAAAAGAAACTTAATCTCAGTCTGGTCATTCAAATGTCACTCAATAAATTCATGAAATCAAAGAATTTATAATAATATTTCATGAAACCCAAATTAAATTGCATACACTCAAGTAGATTTAGCATTAAGCATTGAAAAAATTCATGGAATCGAAAGATTTATAATAAAACTCCATGTATTTATCATTTTTTTTTGGAATATTTTTTGGAATATAAAGCATCTATTCTAAAATAAAGCACAAAAAAATATTAGAAGTAATTTTTTTCCTAGGTATTATCCACGCATGCCTTAAGAAATAATGTCCAAAGCAGAGAAAATCATTCCATACATCACTAGATTGCTTCATAGCTAGGTATAGAATGATGCAAGAGTTTAAAGAAAGGGGAATTATTTTCCACCAAATAGTGTTAGTATGCACCCTTAAATGACATGGCACACAGTCTTGTCTGATAGGAACAAACAATCAACTATGTAAGATTTCATATAAAGAAATAGCTTTGAAATTGGATCTGATATTAGTTAAATTCTAATGAAACATATAAGTTTTAGTTTGGAATGAATTAGAAAACAAGAAAAAGAATAAAACTTGAAAAAAAATTAATTCTGTGACATCCACAAATTCTAAACTTAAAATAAAATGAAGTGAATCCCAACCTTTTATAAGAACAAGACACTTGGGAAATTCAATCAACACGTGAGAGGGAGTCCAAGGGAAAAATCACAGAAAGGCACATGGTACATGACAGTTGGCAAGATAAATTCTGAATAAGTCAACATATTTTGACCTTCTTTAGCACTTTAAAAATTTTGGACTTATGTCTTTAAAATTCGACCAGGAAATCAAACTAGATTGAGAAAATTTGTCAAAAAAAATATAGGAACTTCCTCTTCTGGATATTTAGAGTGATCAGGTGGAACTAGTTATTCAAATTCATCAACACTTTTGTTCCTACATTCAGGTTTGATGTTCGGGCTAAAACACCTAAAAGTAAATCAACCTGGAGCTAGGCACTCTCCTTCATCACATGCATAATACCTGGTTACCAATGTTTCTTCGCGAGAAAATTTATTCTTGCATGAGCTTTCAAATTGTG
The DNA here is from genome assembly GCA_007115665.2 of Sequoiadendron giganteum. Classification (NCBI taxonomy): domain Eukaryota; kingdom Viridiplantae; phylum Streptophyta; class Pinopsida; order Cupressales; family Cupressaceae; genus Sequoiadendron; species Sequoiadendron giganteum. Next base: position 904,523,643 of record CM021100.1, on the reverse strand, counting down.
CCACCAAACTTGATAACATCATCAAATCTGTTTGTTATCCTAATTTTCCTGACCATCCATTTTGAAACATTTTCCGACAACCTATTTCTCCTACACATAAAATTCCATATATCAATCCCTTTAAAAAAAACATTAATAAGTCTCATTAACATAAAACCACCATTAAAATAGTGTGCTAGTTCCTGCTCCACTGACCCAAGGTATAAGAATGGACTTTTCCATAAACATTTAGCAGTTTTGGAACTCATCTGGAAATTTTTCCCATTTTGCAGATACAAATGTAATTCTCCTTTCATATATAATATATAATATATAATATATATAGGCATCCATTCATTTTATAAAAAAAAATCATAAAACCATCATTAACATAAATCAACTTTCAAAACAATCCATAAATAACACGCTTTTAATACATTCTCATGTAATTATCACTTTAGGTGGACTATCGAACATTTTAAGCTCTTGGAAAAAATTAAACAACCAAATTTAGCACTTCACCATCAATGCCTCCTTTACCCGGTACCCGATATATTTCATCTTTACCAATACAAAATTCACCCAGATCTCGGCTACTACCGGAACCTTTATATCTCCTGGACCTTTACTCCCAATTTACAACTTACCAAAATTCAATTGAACATTTTTAATTGACCTAGTATCCTAGTGCCCGGTGTATTTAACACCCAGTATATTAAAAACATGAACTATTCCAAAGATCTAGACACTTTAACATTTTCTCTTCTAGTGATCATTAGCCAAACAATGCTTGTCATAAGCATTAATTTTCTCAATTTGGGTCCCCAAGCCTTGCATTCTTGGGGTGTGTTTTGAGACCACACAACAATAGGGAGATAGAGGTGGGGAAAGATATGTATAGAGAGAAATACTTGGACATAGAGATGAAGAGGTAGGTTTTATTTTTTCTTCACACAAATGTGAGTACATTCATTCCTATTTTTATCTTCTTTGGGTATTGCCTACCCTTAGGATTGGATTTACCTTGAGAATCTAACCCAAAGTATTAGACTTACATTTCAATGCTCAAAAGCATATTTTTTTAAATTCTAAAAAATGACATAATATCAAATGTTCTCTCCATCAATTTTGCATGTATTTCAATGTCGAGTTAAAAAATACCACAATAATGTTAAGTATTTTTTAGATTTATAACCATGTAATTTTTTTTGCATTTTAAATATGTCAGATTTTGATATTTAATTATTTTTCTAGTGTCTCCATTTTTTTCAAAAACCTAGACTCTATTCTATACACATTAAAAAAATATTTTTTGATTAGTTTCCAAAAAACTAGGAGGGAGCACACTCAATTTTTTAATTTTCAAGATGTGTCGAATTTAAAAAATTAGTAAAAAATATAATCATTAAAAAAATCAAACATAAAATACATGGTGTTAGCTAATTTTTCACTAAAGTAACTTTTGAAATACTAAAAAAAATCAAAATTTTAGGTGGAGTGCACCAAACCCTATGTTATATTTTCTTGACAAAAATAGGATCACTTTGGTTGCTCTCTTTATTTGAGACTCTTAATCTACACCATTTAAAAAAAACGTAGTTTACAAAGTATATCTGAATAATTGCAACTCTTTTCATGTTGTGTCTTCAAATTTTGAGTGTAATTATCTTAAATTTCTCATCCATGATCAGTTTTTCCTAATTTTAAAAAAATATACCACTTAAGAATACATTTTGGTCCCTCATTTCCATGCACTTATCACCTATATCCATATACCCATCTTAGCATTCATCTTCCTTCTCATACCCTAGTTCCTTTCCTCTCACTTTATATCGTGACAAAAAAAAACATTCATACACATCAATGTCACTACATCCATGATAATCATACATATAATGCACCCACCAACAAGCATATCATAAGAAAATCCATCAACATAAACATAATAATCATCTCGGTAGCACAACCATGCATCCTAAAACATATGCATAAGTATAAGTCATCCACATCTAATATATCATCGTACATAAAATTCTTTTAAGGCATACATCCATGGAACATATAAATCCATCATATGAACATATATCATAATAAAATCCATCATATTCATACATCCATCCATCATATAGAAATCATAAACTATAAATCTCTATACATAAACATGTTATGATCCTAATATGATATATTCCTAAGTATATATTATATATTATATATTCCTAGGGATAAGCACTTGTGGCATGCTTAGACCTAACATAAATATTAGTTAATACATTAATACCTTTTAATAAGGATGAAGGGGTATGACCCTAAATAGTTTAGCCTATAAATAAGGAGGATAACTCTCTCTCATCATCATATCATATAATATTGAATTCATATATTGTAATATGATTATTGGAGGTCACACTCTTGAATTGGTCTGCTATATTCATATTTTTTATAAATATTTCCAAGAAATATCATAAAAGGTGGCTTGTTATAAAATAAATTGCACAATAATAATATAATCTAAACTATGCTACAAATACTTGATAATAATATACTACTTCAAAGGTGCAACCTCCTTATCCATTTTGAGGGGGATACCTCCAATAGTCCACAATAAGAACACAATACTCAACATGATGATAATAACCTACATATACCTCCTATATATGTCATACTTATGCCTAGGATATCACCTAGGTCGACCTAGATAACCCTATATAATCCTTCAAAATTAATTCAATCTTTCTAGGATTATGCTACATTTGAGAGAATTCCACATCCATACAAGTTAATGCAATCAAAAGAGAAACTCAAGTGGAATTGGGTGCATTCACTATAGCTCAATTTGTGGGATTGAAAGGTAAATTAGTTTGTTGATTTATCTTATTATTTTGTATTTTACATTTTTTTATCATCCTCAGTAGTATTTGAGGACTCAATTTTGCTAACTCAAATTAGCCTAACCTTGCATAGCACTCATAGAAAGCATTAGTGTAGGCCTATACTAACTAGTCATGTATATTTTGTAATTGTGACCACTACATGTGATAGTCAATATGAACATTTTCAAGATAAAATTCATCCTTAAAGATTTCCATGAATTTATCATAGGCCACTTTATATTTATCCCTATTTTTGTCTTCCTCCCAAATGATAGGGGTTGCCACTTCCTAATAGGTGAAGATAATTTATTTGATAAAATTTAATATTCTCTTCATTAGAAAATTCATATGTGAAAAATGTTTTATTTTATCTACATGGTTATCTACAACATTAGTGTTGATCTTACCTACAAAAATTATAACATATAGGTTTAATTAAAACCTAAGGGGAACTCTAGCACCAAAATATTTTCTTGAGGATCTAAGATTGATGGAACCACTATTTTGAGGACATTTATAAACTAGTTGAATATTTTTTTTATTAATCTTTGAGTTCTTCATCAATTTCATTTGTGATCATTATGATATATCCTCTTGTGTAGGTTTAGTCATCTTGAAATGGATCAATAAGTTGTTTGATGGATCTCATGGGTCAATGCCAATTATTAGGCATTTTTTCATATTCAAAAAGGTGTACAGATTGCAGAAATAACAATTGTCATACCATTGATTTAGGTCCCAAGATTAACCAAAGACAAAGAGATACAAAACTAGAATAATGAATATAATTATATTCAATTATTTATTCTATACATGGCGCATACCCTTGAGAAATGTGTGTAATTGTTTTTCTATCTCCTATCAAGTGACTAAACTATGTTACAAAAGAATGTACATAGATTACATAGATTTATGTTGTGGAGGGAAAGCTGCTAGGAAGTTGAACCATCTCCCTTGGAAGTGGAGTCATCTCCTATATTTAACTCTCTATCTCGTAATGGTTATGAATTTGAACTAATTTCTAGTGTGTCCCTAATGAGTTGGTAGGTTACTTAATATGTTATGACCCTCATGGGTACTATATATGTTTCCATTTTGAATATACTATTTGAAGACTAGTGATATACAAGATAATGCAACAAGAAGCTTTGTGAATTGGATTTTTTAGCTTGGCTTGGAGCTATAGTAGACCTTACTGAAGCCATGGTAAAAATAATAATTTTTAAATGAAATATTTTTAATGTAGTGTTTAGATGAATTATTTCTACTACGAGTGTTTTTGTCTTAATACCAAGTCCTTTGTGTCACTATTAAAGTATGTGTGACAATTTATCTAGATTTTAGGTTGGTCTTTGTGTTATTGTGAACATTGAGGAGGTGCTCTTGTTTACCACATATCAAAGAAGTAAATTGCAAAATTACTATACACCATGAGAATAAGCTTGGCATTACTACATAGACCTTATTTGTGAATCCTCCATGTATTAAAGTTTATATTCTTATTTGGAATCAAAAGAGGAGGAAGAAGAAGCATTTTATACTTTTCCCTTGAGGAGGTCCTTAAGATAGTGAAAGAAAATAGAAAACCATGTCCCACTTGAATATCATTGTATATTTGTTATGTTTTCTACTAATGATCAACCCAAATATGTGAAGGAGAGCAAGTATTAGAAAAGGGTCATTAATGAAGAAATGGTGGTCTTCAACAATATATGACTTGGTATATTGTAAAGCTACCTAAAGGGAAAAAACCAATTGGTTGCAGATGAGTGTTTAAGCATAAATTATAGATAGATGGTAATGTGGATAGTGTAGACACTTAAAAAATGTCCCGAATGATATCATACACTCGAATCAGGTATACTAACATCAACTCATATTGAAACCCATCCTCTTTTCATTTAATTGGTTAAATTAGTCTAGCTAATTAATTAATTATGTCATTTTCATCTATTAATCTAATTAATTTAATTAGGTTAATTCATCCCCTTTCATCCTATTAAACTGAATAAATCAAATTATTTAATTTAAATCCTTAAGTCTCCTTATTTAATTAAATAACCCTAAGTTATTTAATTAAATATCATTCCACCTTTCCCCATTCATTAAATCATTTTATTTAATGAATACCATCTAATTCTTCTAAATTCTGCTAATTGTATAATTAAACCTTTGTTTAATTATCAATTACTAATTAATCTAATTCCCCCCACTTGCAAGGGAATATTCCTCCTTTGCACATTCTTCCAAAGAGAATATTCCTCCCCCTTTTTCAAAATTAAACCTTGTTTTAATTTTTTTAATTATCCTTTTCCCTCACCCATGAGAATATTCTCTTTCCTCATTTGAAAAAAGGAATATTTTTACTTAGCTTCATATGCAAGTTAACTCAAAAATTCTTGTGAAAGTTAACTTGTGACCTCTTGTACATGTCAAAAGTGTGTTTGTTTGAAGGAATATTAGCCCTTGATTAAAATCTCATCTTTCATTCTCATCCATTGATGAGAATCCATGATCCATGCCTCCAACTTCCTTCATCCTTGACCATTGATTGGGTTTTTTTAATCTCAATCCTCCATTTTGCATTTGGTCTCCTATAAATAGGTCACTATTTGGAGACAAATGGATCCATCTTTTAACATCAGAGTTATGTTCTTAAAAACACTCACACTCACATTCATATTTAGCACATATTTAACATCTATTTTAGTTTAATTACTTGTTGTGTCACCAAAAAGTGTAGCCTTGACACTTCTCACTCATGTGGGCCTTTTCTTGTGGTTTTTGGCCTAGTTTTGCTTAGATTCTATGGTGTCTTACAAAGGTGTTGTGAAGTTTTGTAACACATTTCTTCACTTTTCTAGGACTATTCCATAATTATTCACCTAAATAACCCTTTTCCAAGCCTTAGTCTAAAGTGTTGTAATGTGTTGTAACCAACCCTCACACTTTCATAGGCTTGTCATCACTAAATCAACCCTTTGTTATGGCATAATGACCCCATAATGCACTTGTACGCCCAAATTAAGTGTGTTTCAGGAGACAATCCTGAAAAACATCAATAACCATAATGATAATCCCTGACATCCAATAAAAATTTCCCAGGTGGACTAGGTCGCCACCTTGGTTGACTTAGTCCCATGTGGCATAAAAATCAAAATAAACTTAATTTTCTTGTAGGATTTGATCTTCTAAACCCTAAGGTCAGCCTGTGTGGTGTTATTTTTGGGAAAATTAGGGCATCGCATGTATAAATAAGGGTTTTCACCTCATTTTCAACCCTAATTCTTCTATTATCATCTCTCTCCTTCTTCTCAAGCAAGCTAGGGTTTGAGCATTCCAAGTCAACAAGACATCTTTTCTGAAGCATTCAAGGGTTGAATCCTCCATTACTGCAAATCAAGACCTATCATCAAGGCAAGGTAAACTCCATTTGTTTCATGATTCTTTACATTATTTCATCATCTTGGTTTGATTACTCAAAAGGGGTTTGACTAAGGCAAACCCCCATGCCCTAACATTTAACAAGTTTTCCCTCTTAGTGTGATTTGTAGATCTTGTATGTAGATTTGGAAAAGATCCAAGGTGGAAGAATCTTCAACAACATGTAAAATTCCTTCAAGGTTGGAGAAACCCTAGTTGGAGCTTGGAGAATACTTGCAGACCGGATTCTACAGATTCAAACCTGAGAGCTTATTAGGAACAAAAGTGCAGACTAAGGGCTTCCATTTCCATTCTCCAATTTCAAGAAATTCAGAAGAGGAGTAAGTTACCAACAATGGAGACCTAGTTCCATTCAACCTATACTTCAAATATTTTGGTAGATCTGGATACCCATTTGGCAAAAACAGGCTTCGATGAAGTTTTCCAGATCTGGGACTAGGTCACCTAGAGAATGGCGTAACCATTCCAGTAGGCCAAAATTTTGGCACCAACAACTTTTCCAGCCTCCAATCCAGTATACAACTCATTCCCAAGCACACCTCTTTAATCTTATTCATTTATGTAATAGTTTGTTTATGTTTCTTAGGTCATCTTGTACATGTTTTTTTAAACATAGTTGCATTCTCTAGATTTTACATTACTAGTTAGCTTCTATTTTTAGTTTATTGCATTTTGGGCATTCTCTTTCACACACCACATAACTTAAACCCCTAATCTTTGAATGTTAACATTAGCATTTTTTCCTACCTCTCTCCTTTTAGGTGAAAAACCCTAGAAGTGTTAGAGAGTCTTGTGATGCCAAAATCTAAGTTACACTTACATATTAGCTTAGCTTCCATTAATGGCTTCCATGATCACATAATACATCCATTTAGCTTGTTTATTAATTAGGGTTTAAATCTTTTAGTTTAGAATCCATTTAGAATTAGCTTAACATTTGCACATCTACATCATTTTAGCATAAAATCATGTTAAATTAGCTTGCATCATGCTCATTTAGATTAAAATCATGTTTTCATACACATCTCACAATTGTTTTGTAACTAAGGAAAAAATTCAGGTTAGCATAACGTAAGATGCATAAAACAAATCCTAGCTAAACAATGAAGCACAAAGGAGGAAAAATGCATAAACAAAAGGAATATTTCACCAAGCAACCTTCATGCCCTCCATGATTGACCTTCATTTCCCTTCTCAATTTTCTATAAATGATGTTTGCCCTTAGATTTTGAAGAGCAATTAAGAACTATGACAAAGACTCAAGCAAATATTGAAGGATTTCCAAATTAGGAAAGTTTGCAAGAAGCTAAGAGATTAAGATATGCCAACATATTCTAAGAGATTGAGAGATGTCAAAATGAGTCCACTAAAGCCTTTTTAAAGACTTTCCATTTTTATAAGAATGGCCAAGATTGAAAGTTGACAAAAGCCCTAAGATCAATGGCTGAAATTACATGTGAGAACTAGCAATTAGGGTTAGGTAAAACTTAGGTCAGAGTTTGAAATGAAGGGTTCAGATTTGATTTTGTGAAAATCAAATCAAGGGTTAAGAATGCATGTGACAAGGGGATATTGGGCACACAAAAAGAGGTAGAAGGAGAATCAAATAAGAATGAATTTTTTTATTCAAGAGGTGATGTTGACCTTTTGAATTAAAAATTAATTTTAATTCAAAAGTGGTGGGGTCATGTGACAATAAATAATTATTGTAAATTATTTACTTGGTGAGAAATTAGGAAGTGCAAAATTTAAATAAATGCCTTTATTTAAATTTAGGGAAAAGTTAATAAGACAATTAAATAATTAATAATTATTATTTAATTATGGAGAGAATGGACAAGGTGGACAATAATTAAATAAATTAAATAAATTTATTTAATTGTAAGAAGACATGGGGAATTAATGATGTATTTAAATAAATAAATGAAATTTATTTATTTAAATAATTAGGAGGCAATAATAGGTAAATGATAATTAAATAAATTTAGTAATTTATTTAATTATAGGGAGACATAGGAAGTTAGCGACGTATTTAAATAAAATAAATGTAATTTATTTATTTAAATAGTTAGGAGGAATAAAAGATATGAATTAATTAAATAATTTTTTAATTATTTAATTAATAGTTGAATTTGGACCATAGGACATAATTAAATGTTTTAATTATGTTGAGAAGAAATATGGAATAAATAAATTTTGCAAGCCTAGGTCAATTTTATGTGTCTACATTTTGCCCATCTTTGTCATAATACAGTTTATCGCATTGTGACAAAGAAAATTCAATTCAGGATATGCCCTAGCGAAGGTACAGAGTATCTATGCCCCTTAGGGAAACTTTTTGAATTTTTGCCAAGTGTCGAAATTTTTTGGAAAGTGTCATGATAATATAATTGGGTGACCAAAAAAAGAATGGTGCAGTCAGTCTCGAATTTCGGTAAGTTTAATGAAATCAACAGGGCGTTTGAAGGCGAGAAAAGGTGCATCTAGTTATGAACCCTAGGGGAAACCCTAATTTACACCCTATAAATAGGCTTGAGGAGGGTTAAAAGGTAATTAATTTTCACCATTTCCCATAGGAGATTTAGAGCTCAGAGCGAGAGGACATTGTGCAAAGATGACTATTCTAGAGGTAGATCACCACAGATACTGAGTATGGACATTTCGATGACCAAAGGGCTCAAGAGCGGCGGCAAGTACCCTGTACCCATTTCATAATTTTATCATTTTTGGGTAGTTTTAGGGCCTCAAAAATTAGGAAGGTAGATGCACTAAACCGACTTTTGACGCATCTACGTGCACAAAGCATGCAAATGCCTTTGTATTGCACACATTTGATGTGTCACGATGCAAGTGCAAGGGGAGGGTAGTATTTAGATTAAAATGACACAATCACTATCTGGTGTAATGCAAGTGCCAAAACAAGCTGAAAGTATTGGGTCCTGCAATGCAATCGCCAGATTACAATGCAAAAGTAGGTTGATTCAACGCATATGCTCAAAAGTGTCACAAATGATGGGTGCAAAGACATAATTTCCAAAAAGTGGTGCATCTATGTTTCCAAATGACACAATCATCGTAACACAGCGCATCTGCGGGATGAAACGACACATGTGATTCTCATGATACAAATGAATGGGAAAATGACACAACTAACTGTTGCCCATGTGGACTTAGTTTACGCTCATTTTACTTGTGCACTGTTGATTAGTTAGATGATAGGGATGATATTTAGTGATGTGCTAATTTTTTTTGTGTGTGCAGAGACGATTACCGTCAATATATACTCGAGAGTTTCGACTGACTACCTATGCATTCAGGGATCAGTTGAGGTAGCAGGAGCAAAGGTGATTGATGAACTTAGGATTGTTTCATGTCACCTATATGCCCATTATCCAAGAAAATAGGGGTCTCTTGACAGCGCTAGCAGAGAGATTGTACTCAGAGACATGTTCATTTTAGTTTTCGACAGGGGAGGCCACGGTGATGCTCGAGGATGTCTACAAGATCCTTCAGATTTTGATTATGGGAGAGTGGGTGGTATATGATTTGCAACGATGACTATAGGATATTATTGATTACTATGAGCATGAGGATGTAGCACAACTGGGCATCCATGGATACGAGATCAATTAGGAGTTCCTAGTTGAGCATTATGACCAATGGGAGCATATGTTGTGCACTTTGATAGTTGGGGTATTGATACCAAATCATTAGGGCCATGGTTTTTTGATCAAATGGGAAGATGTATTGATTCAGATGATGTGTGATAGGAGAGGTTTATCCTGGGGGACATGCCTATTAGGGATGTTATATCATCATCTACATGATGTCGCATATAGGGAGTCTACAGGCATTAGTTGTGGGACCACGCTTCTCATGATTTGGGCATGGGAGAATATTGTAGTATTTTGGCCACCTGTATAGAGACAGTTATGTGAGGGGGTGCCCTATGTATACATGTATGGTGGATCAGTGACATAGACTCAAGTGGGGATACATGATACTTGCATCATACCATTAACACATTGGTTGAGTTTGTGTGGAGGCCATACAAGACTGTGGTTAGTGATCAAGAGAAGAAGAGCATCTCTCATTTTGTAGACAATTTAGGTATCTTATTAGGTGGAAGGTGATGAGAGCCAATTGTGTCTCATTTTATACCATATTTTAGCTTATTTCATATACCTTCACACCCACTTCCACATTCCATTATCATTCCATATCATACAATAGAGTTTTGTATAAAATATGGAAATTAATGATTGGTTGTCTTTACTAATAAGCATTGTGATTTTCAAATCAAGCTTGTAATATGTTGATTAGCAGAACTTCCTCTCACGTTTTATGCAAAATGTCTTCCTGTCATTTTCTGGTCAAGAACTTCTATATTACTTTGTGAACAACAATTTATTTATGCTATCTTTTCAAAGGTGATGTCAATCTCCAAGGTGGCATTGGTTACCCCTTTACTACTAAATTCAAATAAGCACAAGAAATCATGACTATTTCCAAATAGAGTAACAAGATGATTCATGGTCCACAAAAGATGGAGCAGATGCAATCGGTCAAGGTTCCACATGTGTTATTCTTATGGAATAAAGGAAGAAATTCATGCTAGATATTTGTTGTTAAATAGCTGGAGATAAATCTGCAAAGATTCACATCCTTTATTCTTGCCTACACTTATAACAAGTTTGTTTTGCATTGTACTTTATGAGAAACTGAAGACAAATCTCAAAAATCTAAAACATGGGTTTTGTCCAAAACGGACCCAATTAAGTTTCCATGAGGCAGAATCTTCAGAAAATGAAGGAGCAGAAAGATACAGGTGGTTTTTAAAGACAACATTTTCTGATTTATTGTTGCGACCAAGATTACATATACACCATTCTTTTGTTGATTACATGCCAAAATAAGTTATTATGTTTACACTATTTTAGATATTAGTTGTTGTAGCCATGGGCTATAAATACGTATGTAATATCAGCCCAAATGGAGGAATATAGATAGACTTTAATATAATTTGATCAACACTCTTATAGTAGATTTTATGTATTATCAAGTTGTGAAATAAAATATTATTCTATTGATACGTCCAACGTAGAGAGGCATTTTATTTCCACTCACTGTGTGAACCAGAGAAAGGGCCCACTCTTGGAATGCTCGGTGAGGTTGTTGCATGTTTGAAATAGTTAGAATTTACAATTTACACAATTTAATTGTTTGCTGCATTTTATTTATGTGTGATTTAATTTCTTGTGTTTTATGTACAAGCTGGTTTAAATTGATCTTAATTGGATAATCATTTCAGATGTTGATATTTTGTCGATGTTGGTGTGTTTATCTGAAGCATAAAGTGTGAGTTCTATTCTAATTTATAAAAGAGGTTGTTGTTGTTTGTAATAATTCTTGTCACTGCTGCTCCCATCACAGATTATTAACAGTTCCTAGCACAATTTTGACAGGAAGACAAAATAGAAAGGTTGAACCACATTTTCACTAGGAAATTGATGCTTGTTCTAGGTGCATTTCATTCCCACTTGATTCATTTCTTTCCTCCCTTAGGTATAATTCCACAACACTTCTCGCAAGCTATGATCCTCGTGTTGACACTCTTAGACCGAGCTGAAATCCTTCTTTATTCTTTACCACAAGTTTTGGCCTATCAAAAGGTACAATCATAGCTCATTATAGAGATGTACCTACCCTAACAGGTTCTTAGATAGTTTGGTGAGCAATAGTATGTACTTTTGGGCACCACCGAGCATGCATTATCATCCTAGGAGTCAATGTGGGAACCACATATAGCAGTGACAGTGGATGAGTAGCATATTGATGGCCTAGTGGCTTAGTAGTGTGGATGGAGTGGTGGACCAGCAGATGTGGGGACTACCCCAGAGTTTGATGCCTAGTGGCTCATACATAGGCCAATTCCCTTGATAAATCCTTATCAACTGACGTCGGTGGATCGATGATTAGTATTATCGTGGGTGCACCTAGTAGGATGAGGAGATAGAGATGATGGCAAGGGGAGAGGGTGATGAAGGAGATGGAGGCAATGGATGAGGAAGGGGGAGAAGTCAGTGGCAGGCTAGGAGAGTGCGACAGTGAGATGGAAATTTTTTGTTGTCACCTATCCAAGAGTTAGGTGAGGGAGAGGAGGAGGAGAGGGAGGTTAGGGCAGAGGGAGAGCAACTAGAGGGACCTCGGTAGGAGGTACAAAAGCCAGAGGGAGAGAAGCTCAAGATGGAGATAGAGGTGGAGGTGGCAAGGGAGGAGGATGTGGAAATCGGTGGGGAGGAGGAGATAAGGGGATAGGATGATGATATGGATGATATGAAGAGGCGAATTAGGGATGAGATGGTTGAAGGGGAGGAAGTTCCAGTTGGGAGGCCACCATTGCCTCGGGATGCGACAATTGACCAAAAACTGTCAGATATGCAGAGTCGACTAGATGAGGCCCTTGCCAACATCAGGGCATTAAAGGGTCAGCTAGAGGTCACCCAAGTGGAGCGAGATCGAGCGGTGGTGAGGTAATAGGAAGCTCAATAGTGATGTACAAATTTCTCATTTTTTTGTTCTAGGCTAGTAGGAGAGGTGGCTAGAGAGCTAGCGAGGGTGAGTGTTGGTCGTGAGTACTACAAAGGACTGTATGAGAGGGTTGTTCCAACAAAGCAAAGGGAGCCAAGATTTACTCAGTCTCAGAGTGGTATAGATAGTGGGTCCAACAACATGAGTCACAATAGCATGACCCACAATAGTGTGAGCCCTTCCTCTTCATCTGGAAAGTTATCAGGGCATAGATCATCACACAACCATAAACACTCCTCAAGACAAAGATCAAGCCATAGTCATGGATAATCAGAACATCGATCCCACTATAGCCAGCCATAGGTCATTGTTCCAAAATCATCATAGAGACAACCGACTATGTCAAAGCAGGTATCATCAGCTCCGGAGAGGGAGCATCAGTTACCTCGTTCCTCACCCCTAGGAGATGAGGAGAGCATTAGTTAGGACATATTTGTTTTGTATTGTTATTATGTTGAGACACTTTGATATATTAACCATTGAGCCTGCAAGCTCTATTTTTGGGATTCCTCGAGACTCTATCCTATGACATTATATATATGATGTATTTTTGGTGTGGATTTCATTCTATGTGTTGTGTTATGATGCATTATGATTTTAGTATGTTCATGTGATGTGATCTATGTTATAATTTCTATGATGATGCATTATATACTATGTGATGTATGCATTTTTGATGGTAATCTATTATGAGATGCCTTAATACTATTGATGATGTTACTTGACGTATGATGGGTACTTTGTGATGATGATGATAATTTTCTATATATACATAATGTTTTAATTTAATGGATGCAATGCTTATGATTATGAATGCATTGATGTATGATGGTGTATGTATTCAATATATAATGCTTTATATTATGATCATGACATGGATGATGTATGCAATTGAAAATGATGTACTTATATGTTATGCTAATGCAAATGATGTATTTATGGTAGTGATGTAAATACAAATATGAGAGTGGATTTATGTAAATACAAATGTGAGAATGGATTTATGTAAATGTGCAATGCACTAATATGATTTCTATATATGAGCGTGTATACAATTATGTTTTTGTATGTCACATGATATTATCAGGAGACAAAAGAAGAGAGATTATCAAACAGAAGAAGATGGATGCTAGTGCAGACAAAGAATCCTTCAATATATTGCCAAAGTACTAATATGTGTTTCCTCAATCATCATTGGGAAGATTATTGTAATGGCCAACAAACACCATGATATGACATAAATCAATGGTCTACACATTCACACCATCGCATACACAAACAGTCATAGACAAGGGTGATCATGAGTCATACGAGAAACTCAATTGCCCTAGTCTTTTTGTCACAACCAACCTCAAACAAGAAAGACAAACCATGAAACATTGTTGCTCCTCTATATTCTATGCAGACATCCTCGAGGAACTAGTGACATGATAAGTTTGAAAAGATAAGACAATCATCATGATACATCATTGCTCCTCTAAATCCTAATGTCAGGACATCCTCAAGGAACTAGTAGCATGACGAAAAATTAAATGACAAGTGTTTAAAGACAATGTTTTCCCAGTATGTTTAGATGTCAAGTGTATTGGTGTCGAGATGCCGAGTGTGATGAAGCCTAGTTTTATGTCGAGTAGGCTAAGGTGTCAAGTGTTGATGGTGTTTTTATGTACTTCTCAACACAAGTAATGTGTAGGTGCATTACCTATCTTGAAAGACAATCTTCCACAATCAAATTGCAAAACACTATCCCAAGGTCTCTCAGATGCCAGGTCTTGGAAGTGCTTGGAATATATCAGTTGTTTGATGTGATTTTCTGGAATCACAAGGTGATCTTACATGATTTGAAGTTGTTGGAGAATTGGGTCAATGAATGGAGTTCTTCGGATATGAAATTACTGCACTTTGTTGCAGGCTTAGATAGTAGTCCCAGACTCCATTGCTTCATTAGATTTGGTTTTACAATGTGCAATGAACCTTAGCACAGGTTGTTTCTAAAAAAAATGAAAAAGAGTTAGGGAAGGAGGAATGCTCTTGGATCTGCAACTACCGATGAACAGTGATCATGGAGGTTCCTATTGTGGATAGTTTCCTTAAATAATATTTCACTTAATCTGAGTTCCCACAATGTCATGAAATCTATGTTATCTTCTAAGGACTACAAATATTCGTCATTCATTCGCCATGTAAATGTGAATAAAGAAAAATTTTAAGGAGCAAATATAAAATTAAAGTCTAGGCTAACTTTACACAGTCACCTACAAGCAGCAAGGGACCAAAAGTATGGACAAGGAAAGCATACACACAACATAAAAATTCATAACCAAAGACAACATACTAAATCCACTAAAGCTAACCAAAGGATACTAGAACATCAAAGTAACTTGAAGCAAAGTTTTAACTAAGGGGAGAAGAATCATAAAACATGTGGAGAAACCCAAAAATACACCAGGAAATGACTGTATTTTCTATTATAATTTCTACAGCATGCCTTTACAACAACTCAACTCCTCTAAAATGAGAGGAGGAGGGCCCTATTTATAGTTTTCAAAAAGAAAAATGAGTGGCCAAGATTTGATTCTATTGTGTGGAAAGGATTCACTTTACACTAGGGTTTCACCTACCCCCAGATATATTTCATTTATAAAACATTTCTTGTCTTTTCCCTATTTTGTCATGTAGTGACAACACTGTACTGATTTCATCCTTTTGCTACTTTCTCTTTGTTGCATCTACTGTTTGTAGAATTCTTCATCGATGATAGGGTTGCCTTTGTGCTTCTTCAAAGATGCATACTCCATGAAGCTCAAGATCAGTGGTTAGAATTTTTCCAACTCCATAATATCTGGTCGTAGCACTTGATAGCTCCATTCTTGGGATTTGTTAATGAGCTTGTTCCAGTCGTCATCAATTTTGGCAGCATTATCTCTGAAAAGTTCTGACTAGGTGAAGGCTCGGGCAGAAAAAATCATGAAATCCATGGTGATTTTAGCCAACATCCCATCTTCCATATTCTTTAATAAGTGTGGCTTTATGCTTTCTAGATTAATTTTGACAGCGGGCAGCTCGTACCCTGTCATTAGCTTGAGGTACCGAGCGCACTCCTCTCTGGCCTCCTTGGCCCATTCGATATCCAGAACTACCCATTCCAGAACTTGCTCCAGCTTTCCCTTTCGATGATCAAAATCCCGCTTCCATACATCCACTAACCAATGGTCATCATATTTGAGAGTGAGGTCCTTCTTCCAAACCTTGTCTGGCAGCGTGAGTATGGCCTCAATTTTTGGGTAGGTTTCTTTGTAATTCCTTGGGAGCCCCTTGTAGACTTGCTTTGTGCCCTCATGAGTTCTTTGCACTTCCAAGAACTTATTTGTTGTCCCGACAACCAAGTTGATACCTGTGTTTCCCATGTCTAAGACCTGCCAAAACCAGTTTTTCGTAGTCTTATCCAAGTTCCTTCTCTTTTTCAATTTTTTGATCTTCTCTTGAGATAACAACTGAGGCGGGGCTCATGACGTAGTGGGATGCTCATTTAGGGATGACCATTATTGAATATAGGTCATCAGATCAGCCACTTGTTCCTTTAGTTCTTCCTTCAAAACCTTATCTTGTTGGATAAGGTGTACTACCATGGCGACGGATTCCTGGAGGTGGTCGACCTTCTGTTCTCTCATGGCCACTCCCAAATTGATGGTGGAGACGTTATAGGTTATTCCCTATTCTCCAACCATCGATGTCGCTATTTGTACAACCCTAGATCCAGAGGCATCCATGGTTACCTTCCATATGATCTTTGGACTTTTCTCTTTCTTCGTGTTTATCTGTGCTCTAGCCAATATGGATTCTAGCCTTGCCTTAGGATCCTTTAGGGTGGGAGTCTTTTGCTTCAATTTCTTCTCCAACAAATCAAGCATTTGGGGCTCTTTCCTGGGTGACTCACCTTGGTTCTTATTGTCTTTTGTCTCAATTTCAGTAGCTCTGACGAAAAGGGCCCCCTTCTCCTCATCAGAGTCCTGTTCGAGCATTATACACTTAGTGGGAGACTTGATGCGCAATTTCTTGTTGGAGGGATCCTCCCTTTCAACACCCTTTTCTTCTTCATTTTGGTTGTGTTCATGTTCCCTGGGCTTATCTTCTTTCTCGTCTTCATGGAGGGATGACTTCTCATCATGTTCTAGGGTTTGGCCATGCCTTTTAGTTGGAGACCTATTGCCTTCAGTCTCCAGAGCAGTAACTTCTTCATCCACCACAACTCGATCTTCAGCTTCCTTATCCTCAATCTCCTTGAGTTGCTTGCTCCACCTGGCCTCAAGCTTTGGATCATGTGTTTCCCAGACTAGCTCAATGTCAAGCTATTTTCTATCCTCACTAGAATATTTGTAGGCCACCTCATCGATCTCTTGATGTTTGAACAAAGGGTGCTCATGGTATTCAAATTCTTCATCTTTTGGCCTCTTTAGAGCCTCTAGTTGTCGTCGCTCAATCGCATCTTATATCTGCATAGTCGCCTCCATTCTTGGTGGTTCGATAGGGGGATGGAGAGTTGGAGTGTTGGAGTGTTGGCCATAGCCTGATCTATTGTAGCTTGCACCATCAGACTAGTAAGCATCCCTGAAATCTCAGATGGCACATTTTGCATGTACTTTACAAAGGATTTTGGGAGGCTGAGGATAAGCATTGTAGCAATGGAAACAGAGGGAAGGGAAGGAGACATAGAGGAAGAAGAAGCCGGTGAGGTCGTGGAAGAGAATGAATCCACCGATATGACCTATATAATTGGAGAGGTGGAAGCAAGGTGGACAGAGATGTCCACCACAAACAGGGAGGAAGCGAAAACTACAAGCGAAGTATGCGGGGTGGTGGCAACAGCAACAACAATTGTAGCAAACGGAGACCTTGGCGGGTTAGATCCTTCTCCCCTGATCCCATGGGGTAGACCTTTTGGTATTATAGATGTCTTCGTGCCTACGGTTGTTTTTCTTTGTTTCCTCGGCGGCTCGCCCTCTGATGCCTTGCGGGCATAAACCTTCAGTTTGGGAAACTATTCACTAGCTTCCTTTTTCTTTTTAGTTTTGACTGATGGTGGAGTTTTGGATGTTTCCCTAGTTTTAGAGGTAGCCACCTCACCATCAGAGCCACTTGGTTCACTTTCTAGTCCCTTAAACATTAAGGCAAATCCTTGTTGCTTTAGTTGGGCCACCTGTTGGTCGATACACGCCTTAGTTTGGACCTCAACGGGTTTGGTGAGTATGTCGAGGTCATCAACCTCTCACTCATTCCAATCAATCATAGGTAGTGGTAATTTAGCGACGACATCATATCCTAAATCGATCACCGTGCTTTCATCTTCTTCAACTTGGTCTGAGACTAGGCACAAGTTGACTCTTCGTACATAGAAGGCAGTCATGCACATATATTTCCGCAACCGTACTTCAAGATCATCTTTACAATTAGCCTAGAAATCCTCAACATTGTGGAGGTGGGCATACTCATGTCCCAATGCCTTTCTGATATGGCCATATGGGTCAATTCGGGGCCGAGTTGTATATTATCCAAAGTGGTATTCGACCAACTCCCTCTCTGAGTATCCCGCACACTAGGAGGTATGAATTTTATACATTCCTTGGCCGAGCCCGATGGGATAAGGTGTACCCACCAAATGCTTGCTACTCACAATATTATGAATCTGTCACAACTGCCAAGTTAACTCAAATAGTATAATCCGATCATTGGGGTATCGGGGAAGCTTGTTTGGTCGTTCTGTGAATCCCTGGGCACGGATGTAAGTGAACCTTGGAAATTGTATATATAGGAAGGCATATTGCCTGAGGAGATCCCTCACACTATGAGAAACTCTTCTCTGAAAGTTTCCTCCTAGAGACCAAATGATGTAGGCGATGAATGCGTCATTCACCCTACAATAATCCCTCTTGAAGTTTCGATGCTACAGTTGAGGGTATTTATCATATGGCTTAAGCTCTACTCCTAATGCCTCATTGGGTACTGTAGTCAATCCATGATAATGCCAGTGATTGGCAAGAGAATACACCAACTAGGAGGTCATGAAGAACTTGGAGGTCTTCTTCGCATTTGTAAACTATTCGTGGAAGCAATCACTGATTATCTTCCCCCAATAAAAGGCAGTGTCGTCACCGTGAAGAATTTTCTCTATGAAGTAGAACATCCATTCCTAGAAGAAGGTCACCATAGGAAGGCCCATTACTTGGCATAGCAAGGTCATGAGGTTGTGGTAATCCTCGAAGAAATCACTACGAAAAAGCTCATGAGGGAGCTTGTCAGCACCACCCCGCTTGTCCTTTAACCAATACTGATTGATTAGTTTCTTGCATTTCAAAGGATCTTGCTCCCATAATGCATTGCATTCTTCTATGGTGGGGATCTCCACGCTCTTGAAATCACGAATATAGAAAGTTGTCATTATACCAGGTGGAGACATATTTACAAATATATTCCCATCTCGGTCCACTATAGTTTTGGTCTCAGGTTGATATGCCTCTACGCATGCCATTACCAATTCTGGAGCCACCAAGGCTGGCGGGAAGCCTATAGCTTTGGCAAGTCCGCTGCTCCTTACCAATCTTGCTTTTTTTGTTTTGGGATTCACCCTGACTCTCTATGTAAACTCATCAATATCGGCTTGACTGATATTGGTATCCATGACATCTCTCCAAAGAGTGGTGACTCTAGATTGTAAGGGAAACCCTTGAAACTTGTACCTCATCTAATCCTTGTCCTCTTTGCCTCGGGGTGCCTTGTCTATTCCTTTCCCCTTTTCCTTGGAGGCACCAGAAGCTTCTGCGTCAGATTCAATAAATCTTGCACAAAAGATATGAATTAGAAACATTATTATGGGAAAGCATCCTTGGAAAAGTCCCTGCACATCGAGGTTAGATCACAATCTTTATTCATATTTCATAATCGTCTAACATTTAATAAAACATAATTAGAAAGCAAGGCAAGTGACCCGGACTTCCAGGGTCGGAGTTCCCTTGGCACAATGTTATTTGGAAGGGAAAATGGGGCATGGGACTCCCAAAGGTGTTTCTTAGTGTTGGATTTGGCTAATTGAGGGTTGACATCGAAGAATACCTAATTTTAGCAAGTGGGTCGAAGTCCATTTTGGATTTGAAGGTCATTTGAGCCCTCATTTAGGCGTTCAAGAATCAGCTGTAGGAAGGCCGCCGAAAACAACACAGGAAAGATGGAACTCCAGCTATTGGATTTCAGAGCTCGGGCGGCCGTTATCAGGAAGTGGTTTTAGATTAGCCATTCAGAATGGTGAAATGTAGGCAGCAATTTGGGAGTGAAATTCTGGAAGGCAATCCCCGGAGTCAAATTTAGAAGGTGGGAAAGCCCAACGACAAACAAAGGGCCGAAACTTGGAGGTCGAAAAGTTGATCAGGTTCAGCCATTCGAAATGGCAAGAGTAGAATGGAATCCCAAAGGTGAATCTCTGGAGGTTGGGGTTCGGATATATTTTTGGTGTTGGTTGGTTCTGACTGCTTTGAAATGAAAAATGTAGAGTCAGGATCTGGGAGACGGAAAGACGTCTCGAATTCGCCGTTTGGGATGGCGACACCAAAAAAAAATCCCGAATATGGAATTCCGAAGTCTGGAGTCCAGAGTGAGTTTGGACTTTGGTTTCTTCCTTGGAAATTTGAATAGACTTTATGCGCCCGGGGTCTGAGGTCCGGAATGATGCTCAAGATAGGTCGTTCACAACGACGAAGTTATCAAGGAATTTTGGGAACAAAACTTCGAGGGTCGGATCCCAAGAACAGTTCGTTCCTCGGTCGATTTTTTTGATTTTTGCAAGTTTGAAATGGGCTTCACGAGCCTGAGATCCGAGGGTCGGAAAGACATCTGAGGGAGGCCGCTCACAGAGGCGGGGGCACAATGGAAACCTATGAAGGGAAATCCTGAGGCCAGGATCTGGGGCGAGCTTGGTCACTGCCAATTTTTTAAGTTTAAGTTATGTGTTTAATGCAGACAGCCGTGGGGAGGTCTGGGCCTAGAAGACATCAGCGACTGTTCCGAAGAACAACAGCGGTGGGGTTAAACTTTGGCGTTGAATTCTGGTGATTTTATGTGGTTTTCCCGGATTTTGAAAGGTGATTTTTTTAGTGGGAGTACTAATCTATAAGATTTTAACCCATTTTTACATTTTTACTTTGTTTTAACCTGAAATCTCACGAAAAGGAAGATGAGGTGCACGGACGGCGGACATAACTCAAAATCCCAAAGAAGGATGTTGTTGACTGTGCGAAGAACATTGGAAAGAGAGCTCAAGTGCAGGGGCGGAAAATGCTAGATGTCAGGGAGCTCTCCAAATTTCTCAATCACTTCAGTCATGCAAAAATGACAGTTTGAAATCCAATTTTATAGCCAAAACTGAAATTAATACTGTAATTTAATGCTTCGTACGACGGTCATAAAGTTTGGCAGGTTCAAATTCGCGGGCGGTGACGGGAGGTCCAGGGTTTGGTGGTTAGAGAGATGTCTAGTGACTGCCCTTGTGAGAACGAAATTCCAGAGATAGAATTCTGGGAAGGGAAACCCGGTAGGCCAAGAAGACATTCGACCGTGGCAGTTTGCAACAGCCAATCTGGAATAGAAAACCGAAAAGGGAAACCCAGGAGGGGAAACCTGAAAAGGCCAAAGATCTAACATTTTCAAAGGGGGCCAAGTTTGTTCAGACTTAAAATGTGACTTTGGTGGGTGAGTTGACCTATTAGGGTGCAAAATGGACACACAAAATGAGGTGAAGCTAAGAGGGACCCAGCTAGAAAAAGAGGGAAGAGAGGGTCCCCGTTTTGAATGGAGCGTTTGTGCAACAAGCACAACATCAAGTAATGTCAAGTTTAGGAAGGACACATCTTGAATGATGTTGATGTCAAGAGGATCGATTCCTGAATGTCAAGATAATCCCTCAAAATTCTAAATGACAATGTCGATGCTCAAGAAAGACATATCCCAAAGCATAAATGACCAAGGTTGTTCCTCTGAAAGACGTATTCGAGGAATGACCAAGAGTTGGCAGTTTGACTTGTTATGATAGTTTGGCCAAGGTTGACTAGATGATCGAATTGATCGCATGTCGGTGTTGACATGCCAATTTTCTAGAAATGTGTATTAGATGATTGCCAAGGTTTGTTTAAGAGACCTTATTTTGGATATTCACGGGAGGAGAATAGTTGACTCAACAAACCTTAAGGGACTGAACCTAGGGGGCCTCGAGGGATCATCAGTGATGGCCTTGCCTACATAGAAAATGCGCAAAGGCCTTGTAGTTCGATATTACATGACCTTGTTTCAAGTGACAAAGGACATTATTATGATTTTATTCCGAGAAACCTAAAGAACTGACCTAATGGCTCGGGGGCACATTGATAGATGGCCTTGCTTAAGTTGAGTCGCAGAGGCAATGTAGTTCGACAATGACGAAGACTAAGAAAACTAACACAATGGAATTTGACTTTGTTTTTGGGATTTTTGAGAGTTATTTGGATGTTTTTGTGTTTTTGACACGTTTTTATTTTTTTGGACTTTTGATGGATATTTAATTTTTTATTTGTCTTTTTTAGGAAATTTTATGATTTTTAGGTATTCTTTGATTATACGAGACCATGTACGATATCCATTGCAGTCAGATGATAAAGGTGTTTCCCCCAGTCAGGTTGAGGATGAACCAGGATGGGGAAGACAGAAAAGGGTGAAAGGCGGGTGATGTGTGAGGCATGATGTCAATGATTGTCAGCCATGGCAAGAAAGAAGGCTTTATGAGGGATGTGATGTCAATTATTTGTTATGGATGAAGGTAGATGGAGTGATAGTAGATGTCAAAGAAAAGGTTGCCTACACATGGTGCTTGTTTGTTGGGTTTTCCAAGCTGCCACCGAAGTGGTTTTCACTATTGGACGAATTATTTTTCTTTACAAATTTTGATATTTTCTATTTTTTTTGGTATCATCTAGATGCCTGTTTGCTAGGTTTTCATCAGGGCAACATTTTTTTTTGTATTTTTCAAAATTTTAAGGTTTTTGACCAAGATCTTTGATGATATTTGTAGAACTTGCGTAGATGCAGACTATTGATAGGTTATGTCAATTGTTCCCCATCTAGAGTAGCTAATTGGTAAGTGCCATAATCAAATGAAGTAGTGATGATGCACAGACCCAACCAATTAGGCTCAAACTCTTTGGGCTTCTCACGATAAGCCTGATTCTTTGGATTTTGCATTAAAACCAAGTCACCAATGTCAAACTTTCAGACCATAACCCTTTTTTGTAGCTATGAAAAAGGTGATTTTGATATGCCTATAAGTGCATAAAGGCATTTTGTCTGTCTTCTTCTAGCAATTCCAACTCGTGCAATCTAGACTGACGATATTCTTTGTCATCAATCAATCCCTTCAGGGAGACCCATAAGGAGGGGATCTTGACCTTGATGGAAAGGATGGATTCAAATCCAAAGACCAAAGTAAATGGGGTGGCATCGGTAGGCATGCAAATGCTAGTGTGATAGGCCCATAGGGTGGGATTAAGTTGGAGATGCTAGTCACGACCAGCGTCATTAACATTCTTCTTAAGAATCTTGATGATTATCTTGTTAGATGCCTCAGCTTGACTGTTATTTTAGGGGTAATAGGGTGTGGAGAAATGTTGTTGAATATGGAAGCATTCACAAAGCTCACAGACATCCTAATTCTTGAAAGGATATCCTTTGTTTGTGATGATCGATTGGGGAACACCATACCGATAGATGATGTAGTTAAGGATGAATTTGGAAATTTAATTTTCGGTTATGTATGTGATGGGAATGTCTTCTATCCATTTGGTGAAATATTCCATGGCGATGATAATAAACTTGTGGCCATTAGATGAAGTGGGATGAATTTTACCCATGAATTCAAGTCCCCATTGTGCAAAGGGCCAGGGAGAAGTGATTGGTTGAAGCTCTTGTGTGGGCTCATGAATGAGGTCATTGTGTATTTGACATTGATGACATGTTCTTACAAACTAAAGGGCATCCTTTTCCATGGTTGGCTAGTAGTACCCAAGTCTCATAAATTTCTTTGCTAAGGTTAGGCCACTCAAATGAGATCCGCATATACCTTCATGCACATCACATAAGGTTTTTTGTGCTTCATCTATGTTGAGACATCGAAAAAGGGTATTATCAAAGTTGCATCTATACAAGGTGTCACTGATGATGGTATAGCGGGTGACTTTGCAAATAAATGAATTGAATTGGTTGTTGGAAAGGTTTAGCAGGAGAGACTAGGAATGTAGGTAGTTATATATGTTCTAGTACCAAGGGGAATTGGGACCAACAAGCTCACAAACCATTTCTAATTCTGGAATATCATAAGTGGGAACCAACAACTATTCTACTAAAAACTCAAATTGTGACACATTACTAGGAATATCTAAAGAGATCCAATCATGGTCATAGCATCTGCTTGCTTGTTCTATGTCTTGGGAACCTACTCAAAAGTGATCATATGGAAATATGTTATGAAACTATCCTCCATGCATTTATAAGGCATCAAATTCTCATCCTTGGTGTCGTAATCATCATTGACTTGGTTGATAACTAACTGAGAGTATCCAAATACCATAAGTGTCTTGATCTTCCATTCAATGGACATTTGAATTCCTATTACTAACACTTCATATTCAACTACATTATTAGTGCAAGGGAAGAAAATTCCAGAATGACTTAGGAATAGAATCTCCCTATGGTGTAATGAATAATATGCTTGCCCTTGAGCCATGACCTGTATGGGACCCATCAAAATAGAGTTTCCACAATAACTTAGGGCCTACATGGAAGATGGATTCATCTGGGAAGTCAACCACCAAAGGGTGATCACCTTGCATGGGTGTGTTAGTAAGTTGATATGCTATCACCTAACCCTTTATTGCTTTGTGTTCCACGTACTGTATGTCATACTCACTAAGTATCATTACCCACTTTGCCAACCGTCCCGTCAATGATTCCCGACTAAGAAGATGCTTCAACAGATCTATCTTTGCCACTAATTGGCTTATGATTCAACATATAATGTCTTAATTTTTGAGCAACAAAGCCCACTGTGAGGCAGGCACATTCAATGGGAGTGTAGTTGAGTTCATAACCAACCAAGGTGCGACTGATATAATATATGGCTCTTTCTTTCTCATCATGGTCACCTTGTGTGAGTAATGCCCCTAGTGTGGAAATGGTTGTAGAGATGCACAAGATCAGAGGTTTTCCATCAATGGGTGGCATTAGGACTAGTGGTGTCAAAAGATAGTTCTTTATCTACTCAAAATCCATTTGATATTTTTCATTCCACACAAATGGGATGCCCTTGCACAACATGTATTGGAAAGGTTGAAATTTGTTTGACAATTGTGCAATGAAGCATCTGATGGACTGAAGTCTTCCTTGCAATGTTTTGAGCTCATTGATTCCCTTCAGAGGAGGCATGTCCAAGATTTCTTTTACTTTATCCAGGTCAACTTTGATGCCCTAATGAAAAATTATGTACCTCAAGAGCTTACTCGAAGTCACACCGAAAACACACTTCTTAGGGTTGAGACACACCTTATACTACTCTATCCTTTTAAATATTTTGTCCAACACTTTTAGGTGATCTTGGCATGTTAATGAATTTTTGAGGAGGTCATCAATGTATTCTTCCATCAACGTGTGCATGAGATCATGAAATATTGTGGTCATGGATCATTGATATGTAGCATCTACGTTCTTTAGGCCAAAAGGCATAACATTCCAATAGTATGTACTCCAAGGACACATTAATGCTATTTTGTGTTGATCTTCTAGGGCAATGTGAATCTGATTGTATTCTAAGAAACCATCCATGAGGGATAACATCTTGTACCCTGCTATGAGATCTACTATGATGTCTATGTTTGGAAGTGGAAAATCATCTTTTGGACATGCCTTGTTCAAATCCCGAAAGTCAATACATATGCGTATTTTCCCATTTGTTTTTGTGATAGGTACTATATTGTATATCCATTCTACATAATCTATTGATTTTATTAACCTCGCATCTAGTAGCTTCTTGAGTTCAACTTTGACAAGTAAGGTAATTTGTAGGTGCATCTTTTGTAGTTTTTGTTTGATTGGTTTTAACTCTAAAGGTAAGGGCAGATGGTGCAAGACTAATTTTGGATCTAATCTTGGCATATCAGCATAGAACCATGCAAATTTTATCTTTCATTATGCAAAGAACTCTCAGAACTTAGATTTTTCTTTTTCTATCAATGAGGCTGCAAAGAGAATCATCTTGGGATTTTTAGGTGTGGCTACATTGAATTCTATGGTGTCCTCAATGAGCATGGTAGATTTCCCTTGAGTCACAAGAAGAAAGTCCAATCCTCCATCTTTGGGCACCTTATAGATATTTTCATCCTCAAATACGTCCTTTCTTTTTACTTTTGTATTATCAAAAGGTGCCTTGCGGTTATCACCTAAAGATGTGTCCTTTTTTGTTTTATTTTTACTTTTGTGACTAGAGGATTGAACAGTCTCCTTGAAGTAAGGTGAAAAATAAAGATCTATAGTGAATCCAACTTTATGGTCCCCTCTTGATATTCCTTCACAGAGTCCCATGAATTCGACAATAGCCTCATCATTTCAAAAAATTCCCATGATAGATGAGTCTTGTTGGTCCCAATCAATGAGTTGCAAGTATATAAGGGAAATTCCATCATCAATGTTGGTGAAAGGAGGGGAGGACACTGAAAGCATTCAAATTGAAGCTAAAAGGGTAAAGATGGAAGTGTCCTCAAAGTCCCAAGAGGATTACATCCAATCGTCATATTCATTAGACTCAGGAAAATTGGACTCATGGTCAAAATAGGGGACAAACCCAGGTGGATCAGACTTTGTCAAAATAGGGTATGAACATGTTGAAATCAAGGAAAATAGGTTCAAGTGGCAGTTTAGGTTTGTCATCATCATGAGTCCAAAAGAGCTATACCCAAGCTTCCCTTTTCAATGGGACTTTAGGAGGGTCTCTAGAAGGTTGAACATTAAAGTTTTTATAGAATTCTTCATCGAAATAAGGCTCACCTAGTTCTCGAAACATTTCATCAAGCTCATAGTCACTTAGGGATCTTACAAAACCAAATTCCCACTCGTGCGATTTAGTTTAAGTACAGGATTCCTTGGTTGTCTCGACACTTTTAGAATCACTTACGCACTCACTGAAAATTACACGGGTACGTGGACCATCAATATTGAATGGATCAAACCCTAACCCCAAATTCTTTGGTCTTCTAGATGGCATTATGGGTTCTCTTATTCTAGTCTTGTTTATACCAAGGCCACTAATTCTATCATAGCCTTTCACTTTCATCATCTCATAGACTTTTCCATACTATTGTACTGATAGCGGAGGTAGGTCTTCCATGTATTTGTAAATCTTGGTTGAAAGATATTTGATATCTTCTTTATTTAAATCTCCCCAATTTGTAACAAGGCCTACCATAAGATTTTAGAGATTTGGGTATCAAAGTGATATAGAAGGCAGTGTGTAATTTGTATGTGCCACAAACTTCATCTTGGATCTTGATGTTTGGGTCGATGCTTGGGGTGGTGGAAGTAGATGGTATGGTGGAGGTCAAAGGAGTGGATGTGAATGGCTTGGAAAGTGTAGATGGGTCGATGTATTTGGAAGAGGTGGATGTTGAAGCTTCACTATTAATAGGCACTTTTTGTTTATAAATGCCCCTGAAGTTGGTTCAATATTGAAAGGGGTCAGGATCACTAGGTATGGTAATCTCAGTGCCATCAAAAGGAAAATTCAAACATTGGTGATAGGTGGATGGTACGGTCTTCAGTGCATGAATCCAAGGTAAACCAAGTATGATGTTATAAGGAAACTCAAGATCCAGGAACTCACATGTGGTATCTATTATTATTGGCCCCACATAGATAGGGAGCGTGATGATTCCTTTAGAAGAGTGTTCCTCATCATTGTATGCCTTTATGACTATGATTTTGGTGGCATCTACACATGCATCACAGAAACCTAAAGCCTTGACTAATTTTAGAGAGCATATGTTCAATCCTGCTCCACCATCTACTAAGACTTGTCTGACATTGTGTTTATGGAAGAAGACTTCAATATGTAATGCATCATTATGAGATGGTTTAGGTGAAGAGTAGTCTTGATCTGAAAAGGTGACATGATGGGAAGTGGTCAAATATCCAACCATAGCCTAAAAGTGGTTGACATCAATTTTTGTAGGAATAAAATAATCCTCCAAATCCTTATCAAGGATATCTTTATGGGTGGGCGAGATGCACAATAACTCAAGTATAGAAATTTGTGTGGGAGTTTTACCCAATTGGTCAACAAGGTGAAATTGTCCTTTGAGTTACGACTGTTTAGCAGAAGGACCGGATATTGTGATCTTGCCTCAGTGAGTGGTGACATTACACTCTAGTGTCTTTCT
This sequence comes from Sequoiadendron giganteum, assembly GCA_007115665.2. Taxonomy (NCBI): domain Eukaryota; kingdom Viridiplantae; phylum Streptophyta; class Pinopsida; order Cupressales; family Cupressaceae; genus Sequoiadendron; species Sequoiadendron giganteum. The sequence continues at coordinate 904,495,265 of CM021100.1, read as the reverse complement.
AATGGTGATGGTATTAGCATGTTCATCAACAACTCAGAGGTGATTAATTATAGGTCCACTTGAGTAGTCAAATGCAACATAGGTGTAATTAGCTCTATTGTTAGTCATTTGTCTTGATGAAGAGGGATTACTTGAACCATGATCCTACAGTGGATTTTTATGAATGGTATGGTCCAAGTTAGAAGAGAATTGTTTTCCTCCAAGTTCAATGGCATTACTTTCAATAAGGTCTTGTATGAGATTCCTCAACTATCTACAAGAAGAGGTTTTATGTTCTTTTATCTTATGATAATCACATAAAGCATTATCGTTCAACCATGATGGTTTGAACTGCCCCAGGTCATATGGTTTAGGGTCTTGCAATGTGATGAGATCAGACTGAACAAGTTTCTTAAGGACAATTTCAGTTGGTTCTCCCAAAGGGGTGTATGTGCATTTCTTAGGAAATTGTTGAGTTGGTTGTTGTTGTCCTTGGTTCTGATTGTTTTGAATGGAATTTTTTGTTAGTCTTGGGGTGGTCAAAGGAGTGTTTTGCAGTGGAGATCCCCTAAGTGTTATTGAATGACCCATTGTATTTACTTCTTTAGCATCGATGATGCCATCATTGGTGATGAGTTTGTTCTTGACCCAATATTTTCTCTTATCATTGTTTGGATTCATTTTTGTGTTCTTGCTAGCATATTTAAGTTCACCTTTTGCAATGGGAGCTTTTTCCAATTGAACTCCTTTTTCAACTGGGTTTGTGAAGGTAGTGTAAAAATGGACTTACAAGTTGCATTTCAATGGTCCAACAAGATTTTGCACAAACATGTTTACTTTATCATTTTCAGGAATCTCAACGAGACATCGACTTGCTAGACCTCATCATCTTTGTAAGAATGGAATGAATGTTTCACTTGTGTCCTCTTGAGTGGTCTTGAATAATGTGGCAATAGTAATGTCAATGTCAATGTTGTAGGCATATTTTCTACAAATTTATTGGTGAGTTCCTCCCATGATTTTATCCCTTTCGACAAGAGAGTGAACCAATCAAGTGTAGGACCTGTGAGACTCCTAGGAAAGAGCCTTATCAAATAAGTGTGTTTGTATGCAACGTATACACAATTGGTCATGAATTCTCTTATATGTTCAATGGTATTGGTTGTTCCTTTTTATTTGGAGAAATTTGGTACCACATATCCTAGAGGGAATGGTGTCATGTGTAATATTGTATCAAATGGGTATGGACATAAGCCAAAGGATGTGTAGGGATTTTTGTTTGATATTTTAATTTCCCCCACTTGTTTTTGCAAAGCAGCAATTTGGGCCATTAGTGTGTCCACTATAGGATTGTTGGTAGGGTCACACATGTTGGTAATGGATATGCCATGAGTTTTCGTTTGTTGTGATGGTATGTTTTTATTTGAAATGGATTGATGTAGAGAATATTGCACATTTTGATTTGGGATTTTTTGGTGTTGTGAATTTTGAGTGGGAATTTATTGTTGTGTATGAATATGGGATACATATACGGGAATATGTGTTCCAGCAGTGTTAGATTGCATTTGAGGAATTTGTTACCCAATAACGTTTTGATGAAAAAGTGAATTCATGTGTTGTGACACTTGGTTTGCTTGCCCAAATTGATAAATATGGCCATATGGGAAATTTTTGTTTTGCCTTAGGTTTCCACTAGTGTTGGTATAGACTTGAGGGCCTTGTGATGAAGTACTAGTGTTGGGTGTAGATCCTTGGATGGTAATTTGTCTTTTGTTTCTCCTAAAAGGGTTTGATGGAATTGTCATCATAGCATTGGAGGAAGACCCAAATGTGGACCCAATAGTTTGTGACATAATTTTGATACTTGTGGCATTGATTGTGATGAGATTTGTGCTATGGTTGATGCCCCAAAAGTGGATTTGGTGTTGACGGTATTGGTTGTGTTTTGAGTTGTAGCACCAATGGAAGTATTGTTGATTGTGTTTGTGTTATTTTGAGTTGTTGAACCAACGAAGGTATTTCTAGAATTTTGTGGTGGTGTTGAAGGAGGTTGACTAGTTTGGGTGTCATGGTTAGGTGATGCTTCTCTTAAGGTATTAACATCAAATCCTTGTGACAATTTAGCTCCTTCATGTATAAGCAGGGCTAAATACCATTGTCGATCTTGTAAGAGAAATTATTCTACAAAGGAAGCCATTTCAGGGTTTTGGGCAGCAGATTCTATGTCTTCCATGTACACTTGTCCACTTTCATCTCTATGCATGAATTTTCAAATGGATTGTGATGTGATGAAGAGACAATGTTCGTGTCACTAGAAGGATTATTGGAAGTTTTACCCATGTTGGTGTTGTTGTGAATGGTGTTTAAGTCACTATAATTGTTGTAAGGATTATTTTCTTGTCCAAAGGGGTCCATTGCTCTTCTCTTTCTTTGTATTCTAGTCTCAACCATGTAATATTTTCTCAAATAAAAGAGGGATAATGTGAATGATATGACACTAAATCTATATTTTTTATTTTTTATTATAAGGAGTGCAAGAGTGTATAATGCAAGGTGACAACACAAAGTGATAATGAGGACTAAGAGAAATTTCTAATAGAAAATGATAAGAGACTAAAGTATGCTATAACAATGCAAGGCCTAAGAAAACTCTAAAAAGATCAACTTTAAGAGATTTTTAGGATAAGTTGCCTGACCATCCAAAGTTTTGGCCAATGTTCCAATTTTGATTGTCAAAGGAATTTTTGTAAGACTAAGTGAAATGACAAAGTGAAAAGGTAAGTTTCCCAAACTAGACTTATGAGTTGGAAATATCTCACCTAAAGGACAAAGACTAAAGGAGTGATTTTTGAATTAGTCCAATGAAAATTTAATTTTAAGGCAATGGTTTCACAAAGTATGGAAGGTTTCCCTATTCTAAAGTCTGCAAAGTTGAAAATTTGATAGTTTTTCTATGCTGAAAATGATTGTGGATCCTCATATGCAACTAAGATTTGTAACGGTAAATCTATGGTAAAAAATAAATGCAAATTAAAAGATGTAAAGATGGATAATTTGAGCAAATATTTTCTGGTTTTTGCACAAAGACCACTGAGAAAATATGTCTAGCAATATATTCAGAATGTTTGATTTCAGACTAGGGAAACAATATTTATTTTCCAAAGTGACAGGTAGATGCGGTGTTTCAGATAGCAGTTGTGTTTCAGAGGACAAATGTGTTGTTTCAAGCAACACATGCCTTGTAGAGTTATCAGATGTGTTTTCCAAATAGTGAATACGGTTTACAGAGGTAAATACATTTTTGCAAGTGTCAAATGTGTTCCAGAATAGTCAAATGTGTGTTACAAAGTCTCAGTTTCATTAAAGTTTGAACAAGGTCTGGTTTTCTTATAATTTTGATAAATTTATGAAGTTTTTTCAGTTTGATTATGATTTTTCTAGATTTGAAAAAGGTGATTTATGTGTTCATTTGATCAACAAACATTTGGCAAACACTTGGTTTTGTCTTGAATTGTTGGAGACAAGCACATTGAAAATAAGCATAAATCCTATGGTTGGTAAGGATTGTATTTACTGGATTCCTACTTGGATTAATGAGTCACGCTTATTCTTAGTGGATGACTTAGAAGCTTGGCCACAGTAGCTCCCCTCAATGATACTCACTTCTTAGGTCAACCAAGCTTTGATTTTTCATGATTCGCCCATGAAAAAATCCTCATCTCTACTAAGAACCACGAAAAATGTGGGACGACTTGAGAGGTTCGACCTCTTGAACCAGCAAATAGAATGATTTTGACAAACTAAACAAAAGGGATTTAGTGAATACTTGGGGACAAGGCACCTCGCGAGCATTGAAAGGCTTTAATCACTCTACTAGGGGCTCTTATACATTTTACGGTAGGTACCCTTTTTCAAGTGACACTGTACGGCTAAGGCCTACATACCATGAGGACTTGACAGTTTATTCTTATCCTTTTATATACCGGCCCAAGCGAAAATCTAGTTGGATTCGTTCCCTCTTTCAAGGAAAGCCCCTCTAAAGATAACACAAAAGAAAAATGAAAACTTTGTTTTTGATCATCCAAGATCACACTAAGGCACGAGGAGAGTGCATATACAAATCTTTCATTCCACACTCACAAGATTATTCATTTTAATGCCCAAATCAAAATATATGGGTGGTAAAGTGACAACCCCTAAGTGTTTTTGATTCTCAATATCGCAACAAGGTACAAGAGAAGTGCATACACACTAAGGAATTATCACAGCACAAGACACCTCAAACACTCATTCTTTTTATCCCAACTTATTATGAGACAAGCAAATTTCTTTTTAAGCCAGTGCTATGAAAATGCAAGTAAATTTTTAGCCTTGATGAGTATATATGTAAGTTGTGTTCATTTTCATCCTCATGAGTCTGAATGAAAGTTCATTTTAGACCATGAAGTGTGATATACAAGTTGTTTGTTTGTTTGTTGCTTTAGGATTAAAAATATTTGTAAAAACCAACAACACAACAAGGGTTAGTATCTAGTTCCAGCTTGCCACATGTTGCCATCAACAGATTAGTAACAAATAAAAAACCCTAACCTACTAAAATAGAAAGGAGAGAATATGGAAAATGATGCCAAAACCGAGAGTAAACCTGTAATAGGCAGATATGTCACTTTGTTTGTCAAATGCGGCTCAAAATAGATGTGTCGTTCAGCTTGTCAAATGTGCTACAAAATATCAGATGTGTCTCTATGAAGGATGAATGTGTCTTTGTGTTGCAGATGCATCGTGACACGTCAAATGTGGCTCAAAAAATTGTCTTTGTGTCATTTCATACCTATACTTGGAAAAAAAATGATGAAAAGGTCATACGAAAACTCCAAAATATGTTTTTCACATCGTGTTCACCAATGTAACTAAGGAAAAAATTCATGTTAGCATAACACAAGATGCATAAAAGAAACCCTAGCTAAACAATGAAGCACAAAGGAGGAAAAATTCATAACAAAGGGAAGATTTCACCAAGCAGCCTTCATGCCCTCCATGATTGACCTTCATTGCCCTTCTCCATTTGTTGTAAAATGATGTTTTCCCTTATATTTTGAAGAGAAACTAAGACCTATGACAAAGACTCAAGCAAATATTGAAGGATTTCCAAATTAGGAAAGTTTGCAAGCTAAGAGATTAAGAGATGCCAAGAGATTCTAAGAGATTGAGAGGTGTCCAAATGAGGCTACCAAAGCCTTTTTACAGACTTTCCATTTTTGGATGAATGACCAAGATTGAAAGTTGAAAAAAGCCCTAAGATCAAAGGTTGAAAGTACATGTGACAACTAGCAATTAGGGTTAGGGAAAACTTAGGTCAGAATTCGAAATGAAGGGTTCATATTTGATTTTGTTAAAATCAAATCAAGGGTCAAGAATGCATGTGACAAGGAGATATTGGGCACATAAAAAGAGGTAGGAGGAGAATCAAATAAGACTTAAAAATTATTTGATTCAAGAGGTGATGTTGACCTTTTGAATTAAAAATTAATTTAATTTAAAAGTGGTGCGGTCATGTGACAATAAACAATTATTTTAAATTATTTAATTGATGGGAATTTTAAATAAATGCCTTTAATTAAATTTAGGGAAAAGGTAATAAGACAATTAAATAATTAATAATAATATTTAATTGTGGAGAGAATGGACAATTTGGACAATGATTAAATAAATTATAGGAATTTATTTAATTATAAGAAGATATGGGGAATTAATGACGTATTTAAATAAATAAATAAAATTTATTTATTTAAATAATCAGGAGGTAATAATAGGTAAATGATAATTAAATAAAAGATATATGAAGTTATAGGAATTTATTTAATTATAGGGAGACATAGGAAGTTGGCGAAATATTTAAATAAAATAAATGTAATTTATGTATTTAAATAGCCAGGAGAAATAAAAGATATGAATTAATTAAATAATTAAGAATTATTTAATTAATAGTTGAATTTGGACCATAGGACATAATTAAATGTTTTAATTATGTTGAGAAGAAATATGGAATAAATGAAGTTTGTAGGCCTAGGTAAATTTTGTGTCTACACATTCCACCCTTTTTCTTCAATAAAACCGACTAGAACAAGCTCATTTCTCCACGAGATTGGGAAAGGGTCGTCGTTTCACATCAACACGAAACCACTCCCACAATGGGATAGGTTTTAATGGATTAGAGCAAGAATTTTTAAAGCTTTCATAGTTTAGTATGCTTGGTATTAATGGATGTTTGGTTTAGTTTACACTTGATTGATCTTGTTGAGATTAACAGTTAATGGCTTCATTATGCTTTGATTCTTCATCGATCAAGCGTAATCAACCCATGCTAATCTGTCAATCACATTCTGGCACTAGAAGGAGGGCATAACCGATCAAATTTAATCAATTTCTATCTTAATTTTTTTTTTCTAATACAATGACACCCAAAATAATTTTAGCAATGCCTTTGTTGGGCGTCACCATACAATGACGCTATTGTCATAAAAAATAACGATGCCTATTTAATATCCTAACGTTGATTAAACTAAATGGTGACGTTTGGTAAGAGCAAGAAGATGAGTCCACGAAATGTGGAAGTTTCTTCCTTAGGCAATAAAATGAAATCGGTTTGCTCAAAATGGGATCCCATTTTTTAATAAATGAGATCCTGTTTAGGTTCGGGATCCCAAGCCTAAAATAAAAAAATGGGATCCCGTATTAAATTTTTTCCAAAACTGGAAATTTCCATATTTGACAACTTTTCAAAATGGGATCCCAGTTCTTAAAAGCATATATATATTTTTTTTTATGAAACGGGATCCCATTTTAGAACGAGATCTCATTTTTTAAAATATGAATTTTTGGTCGGTATTGTGCTTTGTTTTTTGGTTCGAGAAAATGTTTGGGGATTTGAACCTAGGCCCTGGACCTAGTTTGACCTACAAGTTGAAGGTCCTAGCAATGTCACAAGAAAATAGTGACTTTGGGCATACGTCTGAAGACATTTTTTATAGAATTTTTTGACGAAATTAAAACCCATTATAGATGAGACAATGTAGATTCTAAATATGTCAAAAAAAATTACAATTGGATTAGTTATTTATTTTTCATTTAATTTCTAATGAAACTAGTCCATAAACTTGAATTATCAAGGTTTTTTAATTTTCTAATAACTTTTTATTAACATAATTTTTGACGAAGGGATTGCATGAAAGCGTACTTCAACCAATTATTTTAAATTTAAAAAAAAAATTAAAAAATGATAAGTTTAGGTCATCTTATATGTAATGTACATGACGATTTTTCAAAACACCAAATATGGCCGATAAAAAATTAACAAAAAAAAATATTCAATAAAAAATTACAAAAAAATATGGAAAGCGTGCTTCAGTGAGCTATAAATCTTTTCCTAAAAGGATTTAGAAAAAATATGATTATTTAGGTCAAAAAATGGATGATGTACACGTGCATGGTATGGTAAAAAAAAAAAACTTTTAAACAATGGTTTTTAGAAACACCTATTGAAAATCGATTTGTATCATCTGGGTATTGAAATAAATTACATACTTTGAAATTGGACTCTGAGTACTACATTTTATGGTCAATGACTTTTTCCAATATTCGATCTCTACGTCCTTCAAATTTTTAGGTCAAATGCGTCAAATTCTAAAAATAAAGGAAAAAACTTCCACTAAATGGCCAAAAAGTGGACTCAACTTCTTGCCAACACCTCGCTAATACTTTTTAGAGGTATCAAAATTTTTCAATCACGATGCTGCCAAAATCATGACACTATTGTTGTCATTGGTTTTTTGTAGAGCGATGCCCAAATTCACTAGAGTGGTGCCCATATTATTTATAGCGACGCTATTGTGAACAGTGACACCCTTCTCTAGTAAGAAAAAAATTGATCAATTCTCAACACGTGCTTTAATTTTTTACTTTATTGGATCACTAACATGCCTCTGACTCTGTTTTGGTTTTTAGGCTAACTGGGTTTTGTAGTTTGGACAATAAAAGTTGAAGTGAAAAAGCATCCTTGTCTTAAAATATTATAATTGTAACAAGCGTTTTGACGCTTTTGGGGCAATTATAACCCATTTATCATGCTTTTCATTTTATTCTTTAGGACCACACTAATTTTCATTTGGGTTTAAAAAGAGCACTCAAACAAGACTAAAATTAAACCCTCACTTCATCATTTTACTTTGGGTTTAAAATTGAACAATACAACTTAACACATCGTTTAGTGCATAAAATGAACTCATCTTTCTTTACAAGATTAAAATGAATGAGTTTTTGCCTTATTTTGACACACTTATAGTGTGTATCCACTCCCCTTGTGCTTCGTGCGATCTTGGGTGAAGAAAAACACTCCAAGTGTACTTCAATGTTAGTGTGAACTTATAGTATGTATTCATTCCCCTCATGCTTCGTGTGATCTTGGGCAAAGAGAAATACTTTAGTACACCTTTATGCTTTGTGTCACCCTTAAGAGAGGACTTACTATGAGACACACCCCACAATGGGAAACTCATAGGCAAGTTCTTGCAAGCATGTTTATCGTCGAGCTATATTAAAGGTTGGGAAATCGTGAGAAAGTACCTTCTATCCTGGATTGTATAACATACTACACCTAGTACCATGTCTTAAGTGGAACGAGAATGATAGTAAGAGCCTTAAGTGGAAAAGTGGGTTGTTATACAATTGGGTGTTCTTAGTTAATTACTAAGAACCATACGTTTTAGTTACCAAAAACCTTCATGCTTGTTGGTGTAGGCACGGTCATTTTGAAGCCGCACCACATTTGTACTATTCATTATTGAAACAAAAAAATCCTTAAGATCTTTGGATCTTCAATATTTTGAGATTTGATGGTCTCAAGAAGTGTGTGTCGTGGAGGGCAGCCAGTGTCACCAAATCTCTAACTTTTCACATTGTCTTAGTGTTTGGAGAAATTCAAGTGGGGATTCAACAAGTAGTATCTTCTGAACCTAGGATGGTAAATGCTTGTGAGTCAGTTTAATACTTTGCTTGGTTCCAAAACATTTCAAACAAACTATCACAATCTTCCTCAAATTTTCAAACCCTTTGGTCTAAGTATGGATACCCTTTGACAAAACCTTGGTATTAATGCTTGTCTTATGAATTTATTCTTAGATACTTCTAAGTATTTTGGTTTATATCTCAATTTGTACTTCCCAAAGTTAACATAGGCAACTATGCTTGAATTTCATCCTTTTCACAAAAATGAACTTTGTGGAATTGATGATGTTTTTGACATAGACATCTTAGTTTGAACTTAATCAAGACAAGTGTTTTTGGTAAAAAGAAACTCACTTAAGCAAGATAAATTGACAAAATTGAACCCCACATGACCATTTGGAGATCGATCGCTCCTATTGAACAACCTGACCTTATGCCTGCTATTATTCAACCAAAATTTTAACTCATTGAAGGAGAACAAACTGATATAATTAGTATTTTTAGAAGCTTCACTTTTGAAACAAAAGAAACACCCTTTCAATCAAGAAACATAGCATAAGTCATAGACAAAGAAGAGGAACAAGTTGATATTATGGCTAGAAGGCCCATATTACCACCACTTGTGTGGCAATAAATATCCTCTTTTTATGATCTTAACTGAGACTTCTCTAAATGATCTCACACAAAATAATAATCCCCAAGAGAAGGTCTATAGGTCGTCATTTCAAACTTAAGCATCTTACTCCAAAAGCTCTCAAAAAACACCTTTTATCACTTCACCAAAATATAACCAAGTTGGTATAAAACTTCTACAAACGTGTTTCAAGAAACAATCCAAACTTGTATATGTTCTTTTTCAGTCAAAACCTTGGTCTTTTCATGATAACAAACCTATCTAAAACATCAGGTCTTTAGGATTTGCAAGCTTTAAAGGTCTAGCATGTTTCTCACTACCTTGGTCTTATCAAACAAAGGTTCACTTTAGGTCAACATTGGGTCAAACATTTCATCCACCCCTTCATCAAAATTCATCCTTCACCTCACCAAAATTTGCAATTTTTTTGAATACACCAACACTTTTTGACTTAAACATCTATCCAATCAACCCCTAACTAGGCTACTTTGTATGTGAAATATATCCTTTTCCATGCACTTAGTTAAGATAGTTATCATCTTTGAGCTAGTTTAACTTGAAGGTCACAAGTCTATCCTGAATATTTCCAAGTTCATCAACATCCTTTATCAAACATCAAACATCAAAATCTTAAGTCAAAAGTGTTGTCCCAAAACATTTTCAAAAATCACTTTACACATCATCCATCTCTTCCCCCATTATCATCATTGCTCCCAAAAGACTTAGAGCATCCCTTTTACCTAGATTTGAGTCAAATAGAGAGTTTAAACATTACAAATTTCAACACAACTCTCCCATAGGTGACCCAAAATCTATGAGTAAAATAAGATCACAACACAAGAGAATCATGGAGAAAACCAAAGTCACATTCACCTCAAGTGATCGCAATCCTTTAGAATTCGATCCAAGAAGTCAAGTTACCCAATCACAACAACCCTCATCTCCATTAGGACCATATGAGATAAAAAAATGTTACAAACAACCCATTTGGACTTACTAAGGAAGAAATCATGGAGTACAAACAAGAACATCAAGCCTTAGAAAGTGTTGCTCTGGTTTCCCCATCTTTTGTTGCTCAACCTTTCACACAAGACTTAACAACTCCATCACTAGGGCTAAATAAAAAATCCACTCCTAGTCTTGCAACTAGTCTTGCCAAGGACTTTGGTCTAACAATTCCATTTGGAAGAAATACACTTGTGGGTACTCTCAACACCAATCCATCCACTACTTGGACACCAACATTTGGCACTTCTACCATTCTCGAACACCCCCAACATCAACATCAACCACTTACACTTCATGAATCCATGACAACATCAACATATTGAGGGTACCCATCTTGATCCATCTCCACAAGTACCATAAGTGTGCCCAACATCCTACAAGGAAGTGTGGACCAAGTATCTCAAATCGACCCACAAGGGCATGCCAACACCATAATGAAAAATCAACCCTTAATGCAAATAGGGACATCTTTATCCAATAGCTCAACTGGTTAATTCACACCATTGGTTTCAAAAAACACATCCATCCCATCCATCTTCAACCCGAATAAAAAATAAAATCCCTTGGCCACGAATCCCATCAACCAAGGTAATACCTTGTCCACATCCCTAGTGCAAGGAAATCCTCATAATATTGGACAAGGGAATTTTTTCAATCAATGGACTCAAGGTCCTAGTATGTCATTACCATTGCAAAATCTAATGACACGTTGCTCATCTTTCCCCATGGTCCCTTTTACCATGCAAAATCAAATAGGACCTCACACTTACATTCCTTCATCTCAATCCACTATCCTCCAAGGAATGCTAATTCAAGGGAATCCATAACCTCTCATCAACAATCTGCTACCCACTAAAAACATCAACACCCAAAATCCATCACAGATGTCCCAACAACCAACTGATCCTATAGTGCAAGCAAATGTGTTGGCCTTACAAAAAGCACAATAGGCTTATCAGCAAGCCGTCCAACAACAACAACAACGAGTAGTCTTTGCAACACAACAACAACAACAACAACTAGTCTTAGCAACACAACAAACAACCTTAGCCCAACAAAAACATCAAGCCCATGAAACAACCTCAGTAGCACAAAAACAACATCAAGCCCATCAAGAAGCCTTAGTATCACAACAACAACAAGGCCAACATCAAGTAGCCTTAGCACAACAACAACAATCCCTAGTGGCACAAAAACAATAAGAAACCCTTGTGACTCAACATCAACATCAAGCCTTACTAGCTCAACAATATACACAACAACAACAACAAAAAATTTCCTACTATAATCCTCAATAGAACATCATCAATACAAATGCATTAGGAACTGTATCACCAAAAAGTGTAGCCTTGACACTTTTCACTCATTTGGGCCTTTTCCCTTGGATTTTGTCTTGATTTTTCTTAGATCTAATGTTGTAATGTGGCCAATACATTCACATTAGGCCTCGAATGCTTGCAAATCAACAAAAACCTAACAAAGTCTTACAAGGGTGTTGTGAAGTGTTGTAACACATTTCCTCACTTTTCTACAATAATTCACCTAAATAACCCTTTTCCAAACCTTAGTCTAAAGTGTTGTAACCAACCCTCACACTTTCCTAGGTTTTTCATCACTAATTCAACCATTTCTCATGAAAAAATGAGCCCTTAATGCACTTATAGGCCAGAATTAAGTGTGTTTCATGAGATAATCATGTTAATCAACATTAAACACCTTTTAATTCATGACTACCACTTGAATTTTTCCAAGTGGAATAAGTCGCCACCTTGGGCAACTTAGTCCCATTTGGCATAAAATTCAAAATTAAATCAAAATCCTAACGAGAATTTTCCTCCAAAACCCTAAGACCGGCCTGTGATGTGTTATTTTTAGGGAATTAGGGCATCACATGCATAAATAAGGGTTTTTCTCCTCATTTTACTCCTTCATCATATCTTGCACTCATACACTCTTTCATTCACAACATCTCTCAAGCAATCTATCTTCTCAAGCAAGCATTCAAGCACTGAGCACTTCAAGCAACATCCATTGGAGTTGGTTCTTGCATATCTTCAAACTTCTTCAACAAAGGTTTGGTGAGTGTTTACACTTGCATGTTATTCAATCATCTTTCCCTTTTTATTCTATTTCATTTGGGTTTGATTACCTACATGGGATTTGACTAAGGAAAACCCCTATTCTCTAACCCTAACCTTTTCCTTCTCTTTGCATGTGTGCTTTACAGGTTTGTATGTAGATTAGTCAAAGAGTAAAGTGTTGAAAATGTGTCTTCATTCCATCCACATCATTCCAAGTCAACAAACCCTAGAAGGAGTTAAAAGACAACTTGCAGGTCATTTTCTGTAGATTCAAACATGGGTCTCTGTAAGAAATAGATGTACAAGTTGGGTACCTGCAGATTCCAACCTTGAAACTCCTGAAAGACCTAGGTGGTCTAAGTCGCCATCATTGGTGAATTAGTCCCTGTATCAGGCCTGAAAAGTGGTTTTTGTGTTTTTGGATACCCTTTTGCTAGAAACTTGTTTTAGAAAAGTTTCCTGAGAAGAGGACTAGGTTGCCCATTCAGGCGTAAGTGTCCCAGTAAGCATTTTTAGCAGATTCTAGAAGATTTTGGAGCTCCTCTTCTTCAACCTTCAGTTTCCAAGTGCACTATCTCTGTCTCTTCCAGTTTCCTTACAACTTGCATACATTTTAGGTCATTCTTAGGATATTGCATATAGTTTATATTTACATTGGTTTTACATTTCATATTTAGTTTATTCCATTACATTGTAGCACTTAGGAACACACATCACACCCATTTCAAAAACCCCAATCTTTGAATGAACTCACCAAGAATCCTTTAGTGTGAAAGAGAGCCATTTCTCAACCTAGATCCTAGGTGAAAAATCCTAGGAGCCTAATTGGGGAATCCTCTTTCCCTAAAAGTGCCTTTCATTTTTGGTGGTTCATTTTTGGTGAACTCGTCCTTAGAACACTTTTTTTCACTTTTGACTTTGCATTTGCATCCTAAGAAAAAACTTGCATTGCATTAGGGTTTTGTATTGTTTTCATTCTAGGGTTCTTAAAAGTGCATTAGTGAAAATTTCATGTTATCTTGCATTTTGCATTACATTTTCATGGAAAAAGTATAAAAAAATCTGCATTTACATTCTGTGTTTGCATCAAAAAAGCATAAAAATCATAAAAACTAGTAAATAATTCAGGAAAGTGTCAAAAATATCACTGTTGGGACTAATTCGCCACAATAGGTGAATTATTCTACTTGCATTATCTGTACTATAATTTTTGGCATTTTCAGAGCATTGTCTACACCTCTTTTTTCTATCATTGCATTTCTATTTTTGTTTCTATATTCTCTATTTGAGTCAATCTATTGTCATTTGTTTGCTTTCATTAGGGCTATGTCTTTAAAAAAAAATTGATGTCCTTCAAATCCCTAGTGGATATGTCAAGATGCACCTTTTCCAATGATCCCAATGACCTCGAACCACTCCTAATCAATCACCTCCTAATGCATGTCCTCCTCATGATGTTGAAATCATTGGAGATGATGATGCTAGCATGAACTGGTTCCTTAATGACTACCTTGATAATCTCAAATAAAAGGCAACCTTCTATCCATCCATGAAACAACTCGAGCTTCGTACCATGTCACCCCTTGGAACATTTGGCTATCTACATCCTGAAGCACAAAACAAACCTAAATTCCCTACCCAAGGTGAGCCCAGTTTGTCTAAACATACCACTACTCAACCATTTTACAATAACCAAATGATAAAAACCCCAATCAACCTTCACCAAACCTATGGAAATTTTTTTACGATTCTAAGTAAACAAAGTGGTGACAAAACAAATGAACATGATATACACAAATTTTATGAACTCTCACTTGATGAAACTACCAAGGGGATAGGCTATTAGGATCCCCCTCATCACCGTATGCCTACTCAAGATTATCTTCGGCTTTGTGATGATGGTATGGTGATCTTAGATTCCCCCCTGGTCTGAATGTCCTTCTTCATAAATAGCACCCACCATCTCCTAACACTATCGTGGACAAAAATAAGATCATATCGGGACCTCCTACCCTATCCTCCTCACACAAAGTAGGAGAATCTATTAAATGCAAGAGGCATTATAAATTACAGAAACTCAAGTTTCCTCTTCATCCCCCACTTGAATGTGAGAGGAAATTTCAAATTATCCTAAACAAAGACCTCATCACATTGCCACCTAGGAATACGGTGGTAATATTCCCTAGAGATGTTAATGTCCCACATTGTGCATAGCATTGTGTTCTTGGCCATATAAGCAATGAGTTTCATCATGTGAAAGAGATATTGAGCAAGTATCATTTCGATGATGAATATTGCTACCCCCTCAAACTATAAACTACTATCACACACCCTATCATGTAATGGTTGTAGAACATTCTCTTCTAACTATTGCATGATCCTTCCAATCACCTCACTTGACTCATTCTTGCCTTGCACTAAGTGGGGACACAAAGTTGTTAGCCTTTTCCTAGTAATGCACTTGTCTTTGTCCCTTAGCCATTCATCTCCCACTTATACCAACTGAGATTGGGAGGCATATGACTTGCTTGCCGATTGACAAGCATTTTCCTTACTAGTCTTTTATTTTTCTTTTGCATGTTTGCTTGTGTCTAACGTGTTTCCCTCGTATTGTTATGTTTGATTTTCTATCTCTTAGTGACATTCTTCTATTTGTACCTTCATTATTCTATATCCCATGACTTCACTTCCGCTTTTTCCTTTGCTTTTGTCTTCATTTTGGGGATGATGCAAGTCATTGAGACCACAATGTCTCCTTCATGTTGACCCAATAGGCCCATTTCCTTTTCTTTTTTCTTTTTTTCTTCCTTTTGGGGATGATGCAAGGCATTGAGACCGCAATGTCTCCTTCATGTTGACCCAAAAGGCCCCTTTCATTTTATTTTTTCTTTTTGTCTTCCCTTTGGGGATGACGCAAGGCATTGAGACCACAATGTCTCCTTCATGTTGACCCAAAAGGCCCCTTTCATTTTATTTTTTCTTTTTGTCTTCCCTTTGGGGATGACGCAAGGCATTGAGACCACAATGTCTCCATTATGTAGACCCAAAAGGCTCTTTTCCTTTTCTTTTTTCTTTTTGTCTTCCTTTTGGGGATGATGCAAGGCATTGAGACTGCAATATATCCTTCATTTTGACCCAAAAGGCTCTTTTTTCTTCTCTTTTTCTTTTTCTTTTGTTGTCCTTTTGGGGACGATGCAAAGCGTCGAGACATCCTACGTCTCTTTCATGTTGACCCAAAACAACTCTTTCTTTTCATTTATTTTCACTCTCTTTGTGTCCTTCCAGTTCTATGTATTTAGGGAGATGATGACAGTTCTGAGCTCTCTACACAAATATTATAGCAACGAACATACTGACCTCGAATCCATAGATCCCTTATGTGTTTGGTGTTTTTCATTTTTTCGGGCAAACCCTTTATCTTTTCTTTCTTTTTACATGGTGTGGCCACACTTGGAAACATATCATTTGGCATAGGGCTTTCCAAGTTGGTTTTCATGTTCTTGATTTCTTCTTTCATTTTCCATTTTCCTAATTTAAATTAGTTTCTCATAGTACGATGCTTCGCAATTCCTTTAAAGTGGGGGCATACTTGGCATTATTTCCTTTTGTATTTTGGAATTTTTATTTTCCTTTTTCTTGGTTCTTAATGCAGCCTTATTACTTCATACGACATGTTTCTCACTTTGTGGATGACATTGGGTATAATGTCCTTCATGAAAGTAACCTATCCTAGCATATTACATTCCTCTTAGTGGCTTGATGCGACACATTGCATCCCCTAAGTTTTGAATTTTTTATTCTTTGATTGGTCCTCTCTTCGAGACATTAGACACAATGTTCCCTAAGTTAAAGACCTCACATAAACTAAATAAGACTCCTTTGAACACCCATTTTTCATTTTATATGTTGCATTTTGCATTTTGCATTTTGCATATATGGCCACCTTGCATAACACAACTTGCATTCCTATGGTGCCATCTTGCACTTGTTCATGAGTTCCAAGCATACAAAGATTTGATAGTATCATGAACTGAAAACCGTTGTCTTTTGTGGTGCCTTATCAAATTTATCAAAAGGTATAGCTTTGGTATGGTTAAGCAGGAATCCCAACTAGTGGAACAACTTTCCCCATAGCCACTTGTGTGTGTGTGGGTACATACCAGCTGTATGTTTCTCAACTTTTGGGCCTTCTCACTCGACATAAAATTGAAAGTCTTGTCACCCCAGAGTGAGTACAATTCATTTCAAACAAACAACCTAGATTTGATCCACTAGCTAGACAAACAGTCGAAGCTTGATCCAACTTCCCCTCTCTCTTCACTCTTTCACATCAATTTATTGTGTGATCTTTCGTACTAATGTTTGGTTTGCCATGGGATCTTGATCTTGGGGGCTTGATCATCCCTCTCAATTATAGTTGTCTCATCTTACTAGCATGAATACATTGGACCCCTCTCGATATGCATGTCTTGGCTACTTTCATGTGAGTTTGAAGCAAGTTCATCCTCTCACTCAAGTGGGGGCTAAATGTGTCACCAAAAAGTGTAGCCTTGACACTTTTCACTCATTTGGGCCTTTTCCCTTGGATTTTGGCCCAATTTTTCTTAGATCTAATGTTGTAATGTGGCCAATGCATTCACATTAGGCCTCGAATGCTTGCAAATCAACAAAAACCTAACAAAGTATTACAAGGGTGTTGTGAAGTGTTGTAACACATTTCCTCTCTTTTCTAGGAATTTTATACAATAATTCACCTAAATAACCCTTTTCCAAGCCTTGGTCTAAAGTGTTGTAAGGTTTTGTAGCCAACCCTCACACTTTCATAGGCTTGTCATAACTAATTCAACTCTTTCTCATGACAAAATGACCCCTTAATGCACTTATAGGCCCGACTTGAGTGTGTTTCAGGAGGTAATATCGTTAATCAACATTAAACACCTTTTAATTCGTGACTACCACTTGAATTTTTCCAAGTGGACTAAGTCACCACCTTGGGCGACTTAGTCCCATTTGGCATAAAATTCAAAATTAAATCAAAATTCTAACAAGAATTTTCCTCCAAAACCCTAAGGTCAACATGTGATGTGTAATTTTCAGGGAATTAGGGCATCACATGTATAAATAAGGATTTTTATCCTCATTTTACCCCTTCATCATCTCTTGCACTCATACACTCTTGCATTCACAAAATCTCTCAAGTAATATATCTTCTCAAGCAAGCATTCAAGCACTAATTACTTCAAGCAACATCCATTGGAGTTGGTCCTTGCATATATTCAAACTTCTTCAACAAGAGTTTGGTGAGTGTTTACACTTGCATGTTATTCAATCATCTTTCCCTTTTTATTCTATTTAATTTCGGTTTGATTACCTACATGGGGTTTGACTAAGGAAAACCCCTATTCTCTAACCCTGACCTTTTCCTTCTCTTTGCATGTGTGCTTTGTAGGTTTTTATGTATATTAGTCAAGGAGTAAAGTGTTGAAAAGGTGTCTTGATTCCATCCACATCATTCCAAGTCAACAAACCTTAGAAGGAGCTAAAAGACAACTTGCAGGTCATTTTTTGTAGATTCGGACACAATTCTTTGTCAAAAACATAAGTACAAGTGGGCATCTATAGATTCCAACCTCAAAACTCTTGAAATCCCTAAGTAGACTAATTCACCATCATTGGTGAATTAGTCCCTATATCAAGCTTGAGAAGTGGTTTCTGTGTTTTTGGATACCCTTTTGTCAAAAACCTATTCCAATAAAGTTTCCTGAGAAGAGGACTAGGTTACCCATTCTAGCACAAGTGTCCCAGTAAGCATTTTTAGTAGATTCTAGAAGATTCTAGAGCTCCTCTTCTTCAACCTTCAGCTTCCAAGTGCACTATCTCTGTCTCTTCTAGTTTCCTTACAACTTGCATACATTTTAGGGCATTCTTAGGACATTGCATATAGTTTATATTTACATCGGTTTTACATTTCATAGTTAGTTTATTCCACTACATTGCAACACTTAGGCACACACATCACACCCATTTCAAAACCCCCAATCTTTGAATGAACTCACCAAGAATCCTTTAGTGTGAAAGAGAGCCATTCCTCAACCTAGCTCCTAGGTGAAAAACCTTAGGAGCCTAATTGAGGAATCCTCTTTCCCTAAAAGTGACTTTCATTTTGGTGGTTCAGGAACATACGCATTAACACGTCAATCACCTTCACAAAATACCACACCGCCATATAAACCATACACCACTTTATCATATCAGCATCCCACATGTAATCCATCTACCATCCCACAATACGCAACATATGTCCATCGACCAAACCCACACGATGATCTAGCATCTCAACTTAAGATGTTATCACAAGAAATGTAGGATCTTTGGATGGGCAAGACAAAGAAACCCCATACACAAAAATATTGTCCATATCCCTTCGATCAAAACATCGCAATGGTACCATTCCCTCCTAGTTTTAAAATTCCTAAATTTGATCAATACAAAGGGAGAGGAAGTCATGTAGACCATGTTAAATATTTTAACATCATCTATATGGTGGTCACTTACAATGATTCTTACTTAATATGCCTTTTCCCCCAAAGTTTAACAGGTTCTTCCAAGGATTGGTTTTCTCAACTACCTCTTGGTATCAAAACTTTTCAATAAATCACCAATAAATTCAGAGGTCACTTCTCCTTTAACCTTGACACAGGTGTTAGCTTAGAATAGTTGTATATTCTTAAACAAAACAAAGGATAATATTTCACCAATTTCTTGCAGCGGTGGAGACAAAGAGCTAGTAAGAGCAAGTGGCCCCTTTCCAACGAACAACAAGTGGGGATCATCATAGAAAATATGGATTTAGATCTATCCTTCCACTTGAAAATACAGTGCATCACCTCTTATCATGAGCTTGTCCCTTGAGCCCTTAACATTGAGAGAGCTTTAATATCACAAGGAAATACTCAAGCTTAAAATCGTCCATCAACAAGTTCAAAGGACAAGCCTCGTGTTTGGGCTAAGAACAAGAACGTAAAACATGATGGTGTGGTAGATGCTAAGGTGGTCCTAAGTGCTTCTAAACTAAACAACAATCAATTTTCTAACATTCAACCAATTGTACAACAAATGACACCTCCTCAGAACAATCACATCAATAAAACTGGCATGCAACAAAGACAAACTCCTAACAAGAAAAACTATCTAAAATGCAAGTACACACAATTATCAAAACCTATTGAAATCATCATGAATAAATTGGTCGGTTCAAACTTGATAACACTACCCAACTTTGAAAATTACCAAGAACCACAAGAGAAGCCATCTTGGTACAATGAGAATGATCTTTGTGACTTTCACAAAATCAAAGGACACAAACTAGAAAACTACATGAGGCTCAAAAACATTATCCAAGAACTTATAGAGAATGGCACCATATCTATTGAAGTACCAGCTAGTAACCAGGATCTGAAGATATACAAGAACCCTATGCCAAATTATAGCAAAGGGAACAACACTAAAAAATCTAAAGATTACACAAACGTATAGAATACCTATTCCAACATAGTTGCTTCCTGTGACAATGTCATTATCATTGTCACCATCAAAGGGCCTAGTGCGGAGTGTGGATTCACCACACGACATGGAAAATTCACCATCCAAGGAGTCCCATCTCAATCTAGGGCACAACCTACTTTGACAAAATCAAATCCCAACAAGTATAATCTCCTAGATTGGCTTAAGAAGACCCCCACATAGATTTCTATCTTGGAACTATTAAGGTTATCCCCCACACATAGGGAAACCTTAGAGAAAGTTTTTTCATAGTCATTTGTCCCTAAGGATATTGATATAGATTAGTTTCAAGCTATGGTAGGGCATATCACTAATAATCTTCTCACCTTCTCATAACAAGACCTACCCTCACAACCATCTCATAACCAGGCCTTACACCTTGAGGTCATTATTCATATAAGAAAAAAATCAAAAGAGTCTTAGTGGATGGAGGTGTTGGTTTGAACATTTGCACTCTTTAGTTAATCAAGAACTTAGGCTATTCAAAGGATACTATTGAGAAAACAAAGAGTACCACCATCAGAGCATATGACAACCAAGAAAGGATATCCCAAGGCATCATTTCCCTACCCATCCAAGTGGGACCCATCATTGCAGAAACTACTTGCCAAGTGTTAGACCTTGATCTTCCCTACAACATCCTACTTGGTTGACCATAGATCCATGCCTTAAAAGTTGTAGCCTTGACCTATCATCAATGTGTAAAGTTTCCTTTTGAAAGTAGATAAATTACCATCCATGGAGATCCTAAACCTTTTTACTACTACAAGAATCTTGAGACCAAGTTCTATGAAATTCCCTAAGTACCCAAAAATGACAAAGGGCCTACACCATCTACCCCATTTATTGACCCATCATCCCTTGCATCGATCTCATAAATGAAAATACCTATTGTGTAGAACATTCTTGACATTAAAGAAGTGATCTAGGATGATGGTTGTGGAAACTATAAGCTAATGAAGAATACCTTTGTCTTGGGATAGCTACCTCTTTCTCCTCAATCCCATGGGAAACCCACATCTAGCAAAAAAGACCCTGAAACAATAAAGATGGAAGCTACTACCTTCACTAAGTGGGGGGATCTGAACCAAGAAGATATCAATGAAGAAGATGTCTCTAAACTCCTTTATTAGGATGAACGACCTGTCCCTGTTCTTCCCATGGAAGATGACAACAAAGGCTTACAACTAATGAAGGGATGGGGATATAATAAGAATGATAAGTTAGGAAAGAATACCAATGATTTTCTAGAACCCATCGTTCCTAAGAAATGCCTAAAGAATCTTGGGCTAGGTTGTACCACTAGCAAGGTCACCCTTATTGGAAAAGGTACTTTTGCTAAATGAGTTGAGGCTTCCTCTTGGTTACCAACATCCCCTTTGATGTTGCTAACTTATTTGAGAACACATACCTCTTCATGATATCCATAACATCCTTTTTCTCCAAATAATCAATCGACTGAACTACGCCTAGTATACCCACAACTCATTAACTTGGACCAACAAGGACTATTGATTCTAGATTTATTCAAAAATGATGAAGTGATCTCAAAATTCATGGGATTCCATGACAACTTATCATGGGCAGAGCACAAATCATGTTTTGACATAGAGCTAGAAACAAGAGCATACTATGAGGAGACGATTGAATCCTTCAATCACAAAATTGACGAAAAGGAAATAACATGCAGATCTTTGAGTGAAAGCCATATCGTGGCATTTTCTGATCCTAAAATAGTAAAAAGAAAGGATGCATCCAAAGGTGAAAACCTCTTTGAGGCATCCAAGGATGAGGGATTCAATCTTCTCCTTAGTGCAATTCATCCAGAGAAGTCAACAGTACTAGAAGAAAAGACCACTCCAGTCAATGTGGGAAGAGAAGAAGCACTTAAGATTACTTTCTATGTCGAATCCCTAATGGATGAAGAATTGAAAAGCCTAGAAGAATTATTGAAAGGGTGAAGAGATAACTTTGCATGGTCATACACTGATATGCTAGGGCTCAATCTAGAATTATTTGTGCATTACTTAGCAGTTTATCCTAAAGCCAAGCAATTGAAGCAAAAATTAAGGAAGATGCACCCTCAAGCAGCACTCTTGGTGAAACTTGAGTTACAAAATATTTTTGACGTTGGATTCATATGACCTATAGATTGCCTTGAGTGGGTTTCAAACTTGGTACCAATCTCCAAACCCACTAGGGGCATCCAAATGTGCATGGATTTTAGAGACTTAATAAAGCATGCTCAAAGGATGATTTCCCTCTTCTTAAATTCAACCTCATTGTGGAATTGACATCAAGGCATGAAATTTTATAACTCATAGATGGTTTTGTAGGCTACAATAAAATTATGATCGCCAAGGAGGATCAACACAAAAATGCATTCGCTTTTCCATGGGGAACGTATTGCTCGAACATGATGCCATTTGGGTTAAAAAATGTAGGAGTGACCTATCAGAGAACAATGACCTTCATCTTTCATGACATGATCCACAAAACAATCAAAGATTATGTGGATGATATTTCAGAAAATTCAAAGAAAAGGAATGAACACATACAAGTCTTAGGACCCATCTTTGACAGACTCAAAGAGTACAAGGTACAATTGAATCCAGGAAAGTGTCTTTGGGGTTACATCATGGAAAATTCTTGGCTATATCGTCTCACAAAGAGGAATAGAAATTGATCCAAGACAAGTAAAATCAATCCTCGACATGGAACCACAACAAACACTAAAGTAGATGAGAGGGTTACAAGGAAGATTGGAGTCCATCAGGAGGTTCATATCGCAACTATCAGACAAAATCCACCCTTTTTTGCATCTTCTCCATAAAGGAGTAACTTAAAAATGGGATGAGAAGTGCGATAAATCCTTCCAACATATCAAAGACTATCTATTGGCACCTCCAATACTCATGTCGCCAGTACTGAACAAACCATTGATCCTGTATATCTCAACAACATCAGTAGCACTAGGTGCTTTTCTAGCACAACATGATGAAGACGGAAAGTAAAGGGATATATATTATATCAATAGGACCTTGGTAGGCTATGAAATGAATTACTCATCCATTAAGAAAGCATGCTTAGCATCGGTTTTTGCTTCATAATTTAATTTTAGAAATTACATGTTGTCACATCTAGTAAAGCTCATTGCAAAGATGAACCCATTAAAATATCTATTGTCCAAATCCACTCTCATTGGGCGAATGGACAAATGGGTGATGATCTTAATTGAATTTGGCATAGAGTACCTAGAGTGTAAGGCAATCAAGGGTCAAGTGATTGCAGACGAACTAGTAGAGGCACCTATCTATGCAGAGAACCCATTAATATTTGAATTCCTTGATGAATCATTATTCCTTGTCAATCTAAATGATCAATAGAAAATATACTCTGATGGATCGTTCACCCAACATGGATAAGGAGCAGGTATTATCTTTATCAACCCTCAAGGTGATTACATTCCAAAGTCATACGGGATATCATTTTCGTGTATTAACAACATTGTTGAGTATGAAGCCCTAACCACAGGTCTAAGGATAGCAGTTCAATGGTAGATAAAAGAGATGAAAGTATATGGAGAATAACTAAAAATTATGATGTAATTTGGTGCACAATAATTTCTATATGTTTATCAGAAATTTGTACCCCCTGGGATCGATAAACCTTTTGAATTTCATTGACCAAGTGATTCTAACTATGCTCCATAGATGACAACCTTACTCCTTATAAAAAGATAGTAGAAAAATATCAAGGACCTTTTCATTGATATTTTTGAAAAGATTCCTTGCATGAACAACTGAGCAGTATACACTATGGCAACAATTAGATCATTGTTAGACATGCCAAACAATGTCCTCCAATTCATATTCTTAGTAGAAAAAATTCTCATACAAACTTTTGAAATCCCTAAATTTGAATTTGTGTGTGTCATTGTTGGTCTTGGATCCTCATGGTATCATGACATATTCATCTACCTAAGAAGAGGAACTCTCCTATCTAATATCACCTCCAACCTTAAAAAGACATTTTTCAAGAAGGCATTCAGATTCGTGATCTTAGGTGATACCCTTTATCGCCGAAGCATCGAAGGGACATCACTATGATTTCTTAACCAAGAGGAAGCCTTGACCACTTTAACAAAAGTACACGATGGCATATATGGTTCCCATTCTAGTGGTATGACTTTAGCTAAGAAACTGTTGAGGACGAGGTACTACTGGCCAACCATGGAAAGAGAAGCCCATAAGTATGTACAGAAGTGTGTCCAATGTCAACATCATGGAGATATGATTCATGCTCTAGCTCGGGAGTTGCAACCAATGATCACACCTTGTCCTTTCTTGCAATGAGGGCTTGACCTCATAGGAAAAATCACTCCAACCTCATCTAATGACCATAATTTTATCATAACAACCACTGAATACTCTACCAAGTGGTTCAAAGCCATCCCTATGACCTACATAATGGGGAAGAAAATTGCCAAGTTTATATTGAATTACCTAATCTACCATTATGGTGTTCCACAAACACTTATCTCAAACAACAAAACACCCTTCAAAAATCAAGATTTGAAAGAGCTATGTCAAAGATTTAACATCCAACACTGATTCTCTACCCCATATTATCCCCAGGGCAATGGTCAAGTTGAGGCTACAAACAAGACCATTCTAAAAATCCTAAAGAAAATGGTCAATGAAGCTAGTCATGACTAGCATATGCAGTTAAATCTTGCTCTTTGGGAATATCGAACCAGCATCCGTACACCAAAAAGTGCAACCCCTTTCTCCTTGGTCTTCAAATCAGAAGCCATCTTTCCTATTGAGGTCGAGCTTCCATTTCTATGAGTGTCACTACAAAACCTAATCACTGATGAAGAATATAGAGTATCTTAGCTAAATGAACTAGAATTCTTGGACGGTCGTTGACGCCCTTAATCACTTGAAAGTATATCAAAACTGACTGAAGCAGAGATAGAACAAGAAGATCAAGTGTCAGTCTTTCCATGTAGGGGATCTGGTCCTGAAGCATAATCAAAAGAATCTTCTAGATCATGATAGTAAAGGAAAGTTTGAGCATAACTGGTTGGGTCTCTTTGTCATCACAACCAGCTATGGATCAAGAGAATATCAATTTTCAACATCTAAAGGTGAACCCTTGCAAGAACCAACTAATAGTATACATCTCAAGAAAAATTATGTCTAGTCTTGAAGGGTGTAAATCTGAATATACAAAAAAATTAAAAAAGATCAAAATCCAAAAAATAAGAAAAAAGATTGAGAAAAAGTAGTAAATAAAAAAGCCATCCTCTAGGGAAAACCACTTTGGTGGAGCTTTGGGAAAGTAACTTGGTGAAAACCTAGCAAATAGGCGCCTTGCGTAAATAAAGCACCTCCTTCCATCTATGGATCTTTATCCTATCATTCTTGGTATCCCATACATCAATCCTATTTATTCTATCACTCATTCTCATCCCTATCATAGCTTAATCTTGTGAAGTATCCTATCCCCTTTGGTACTACTTGGCATATTCCTAAGGATGACATGTTCTACATATATCAAGGTAGTTTATTCCATCACACTAGGGCCAATTCATTATGGATCATATCAGGTTCTTGTATATCTTAAGGTTATCAAAAATCCCAAAAACATTCGTAAAACATTCATCAGAAAATCCAAAAAAAATTGTAAAATCATGTATAGCTAAAATCCAAAAACATTCATAAAATTGTTAAGTCAAAATCCAAAACATCCAAAACACATCAAAAACCCCTAAAAAGGTCAAACATTGAAAATCCAAAAATAGTACCCTGTCAAACTATGAGTCTCTAAGCTTGAACGTAGGCAAGGCCATCATTGATGTGCCCTCGAGACACCTTGGGTCAATCTTTAGGATTCTATCATAATAAACTAGAATTTCGTCAATTGTTCATATCTCATCTTCAATAAGTCGAGTTAGTCAAACTACATGGTCTCTGCATGTATAACGTAGGCAAGTCTAATATTTGATCAGCCCCTGAGGCCCCTAGGATAGGTCTTTTAGGTTAGGTTTGTGGTCAAAACTATCGAAAAACCCCTTAACATTCAAATATCAGAAAAATCTTAAACATTTACAAAATCTCAAAAAAATATTAAACATTCAAATACCAGAAAAGCATTAAAAATTCATAAAATCTCAAAAAATCCCAAAACATTCAAAATTTTAAAAACACAAAAAACATTCAAATATATTAGAGAAAACCCTAAACAACCTCAAATAACCAAAAACCAAAACATTCACATAAACTTTCAAAAAGACCAAAAAAAACCTCTAAACATTTTTTAAAATACCAAAAACATTGAAATATTCCAAAAACCCAAAACCATCCATCCCATTTCACTTTCAACCACAATAAACCTTAACCCATAATAAATCGATCATCACCTTCAACCTTTGGAAAAACAAGTAGAAAGAAAATATCACAAGTAGTAAAGTGAGAGCTTAAGTGTCAAAATCTAAAGTGTAGATCATAGGTAAATGTGTCAGTGGAGTTTGTATCAATGACTTATCACACATATCATCCTAATCAAAACATCTGATCAACATGTCCTAGGATGTATCCTTCCTGTGATGGGCATGAGTATCAGAAATCACCTTAGCTACATTTTAAAATGGAAAGAGATATAGATAACACTGATTGTTTGCCTTTGATCTTTTCTTATGATTTATCTTATTGACCCATTTCAAGGACCTCTCGATGATGTCTATCAAAATTATTTAGAGAGAAAGGAATGGGGCATCGATCCTTATCTTTCTTTTTTTGTTCTTGTGGGTATTCTTGTAAAATAATCTTGGTGCATACTTGCTTAGTTGTGTGTAGGGAGGTTGTTTAGAGTACATTATTGACTATTGTGTATGCTTTGGTCCAGTATATTCTAAACTTCTAACTTACATTCCAACAAGGTTTTTGTATGTCAAGGTGTGAACAAGAACTATCCTATCTATTTTCAGATTCAAATTCCATTACACTGGATATAACGCCATCTTGGTTATCAATACCTTGATGCATCGTGTCTACATGTTATATCAAAAATAAGGAATGATGAAAAATATTGATCCCAAGATATGAGAAAATCATCATCATCATGCATTTCTCATTACCATCTCTAATAAAGTCTCGGTGGATTATAGACTTGTTGAACATTTTGAGGAAATCATCAAAATCAATAGTCATTCATCTTCTTTCTTCTATCTTCTCTTTGCGCTAACCTGGTATCATGACAGTCATCAAAAATATCATCAATGCATCCACCCTGCATCCACAAACCATCAACATGCATACATCTTGCATCATCATTATCATTTAATTTTTGATGAATAATAAAGATTTTTTATTCTAAGCATCTTAAATCGTTGCACACATACCATACACATACATTGCATTATCATAGCATAAAGAATAAACATATGCATTATCCATACATACATCCATATGCATACATCATGATAAATTGCATAGAAAATACACACAAAGAAATGCATCCATATCATTTGCATAAGCATACAATCTACATATCACATCATCCATCCCATAACATGTCATAAAAAGATATTGAAAAAGAAGTGTATCCATCCATTGCATTGCATTGCATTACATCACTTATCATCACATATTACATAAGGATATATAAGCATCACATCACATCAACATCAAATGCATCCATACATTCATAAGAATGAAATAAAATGAACACATCACATCATGAATCTGTATCATATCATATATATCAAAAAATAGTGACTTTCATGGTACAAATATGAGTCAGTGTAAGTATATTGATCAAAAGTACAATATCCATGAGGCTATCAAAAAGGTGTTCATGAATGTATATATGTATAAAGAATCGAGCAATAATCAAAAAGCATCTATACAAGCAAGCTAAACCTGATGGTTGCTCTCCTCACTAGGTTGTCTCTCTGGTTGATCCTCAGCCTGAGGATGTGCCCCACTCCTCTGTGAGTAATTCGGTTGTCTGATTTCCGCAGGGACATCCTGATGGTAGTGCAAGTGATAATAGGCCACCTCAATCACGACATCTCTGTACAATCGGTAGACGCTATTTGCCCCTGGGCTGCAGCTATCATGGACTCCAATTGCTAGTACTGCTTGACCTCCTTTGCAAACTGCATCTCGATAGTCTACCTAAGCTTACACTGTTGGTCCCTCTCTATTGTGAATGCCTATACCTGTTGCCTGGCCTAGTCTCTCTCAGCAGTAATGACCAAAATATGCTAGTGTGACTAATATCTCTCACTCGTCACCACCTGGAACTGTTGTATCTATAAATCATGGGGATTGAGCCTTGGCGATGGTTGTTGCGGTGGCTGTTGGGTGATCCCACAATACTGGTTTACAATTTTTGGCCAAACTAGACATTGAAATAATTTTTTCTAACTAAATCTTCACTTTCGGGCACCTTAGCAGCTAAACCATGAGGAATTTGAACATGATGAAAACTAGCGATTTGTGACATTTTGTCTGTAGATTCTAAAAATATCTTTTTCAAAAAAATTGGAATTAGATTGCACTTCTTTTTCCATCTTCAAAAATTAGTTATTTTTCAGTAAACAACATTTTTAAGGAGTGACACTCACCGTATACAACATACCTTTTTTTCCATGAAGGATAAAATTCTATTTTTTTTGAATTTACATTTGTAACTATGATATCTAGTGTTTCCAATTGGTTTCATAGTTTTTTATTGAATATTTTTTCCTTAATCAGATTTCAAAGTCAAACCAATTAAAATTCAGACATAGGTGGACCATATACAATGTAACTTTTTTTGTATGTATTGAAATTCAAAAAAAAAATTGTTGGATCAAGGAATTCAATATTTGGTGTACTCATATTTTTCAATTTTTTTGATAATCTGCTATTTTTCCACATGTGTAGGACAAAGAGCTTGATTTCCGATGAAAAACCTATGTTTAAGAAAACTAAAAAAACAAATACATATTAAAATTATATTCATTGGATAGCTCGTTCCGAGGACTACCATCATCCAATTGGGTCTATGAATTATCCTCCATTTTCATCCTCAGGCCGAGCTTCGAAGGGAAATTTTTTGGATTTTTTTGGGCCAAAGGGTGAGAAGGTGGGAAAAGGGGGGTTCAAGCGAACCCCCTTTCAAAAAAAGGTTTTTTTTTGCGAGAATGGTGGGCTCGGGGTATTTAATGGGTTTGCTGAAACTGGGGTTACAAAGAACCCTCTTTTAGTTCACTCAAACCAATAAGTTCGTTCAAACCCCAAAAACCAATTTATTTGGCATCGGGTCATTTTTTGCAACTTTTCCTTCCTCACTCAAATTGTAAACCACTTTTGTGGGTTTATCCTGCTACTGTATCAGAGGTTGTTGATGCAATAGTGGGGCCCCTAGGACCTATCCATCCTACTGATCTTGGCCATCTTTTCATTTGCCTCATCCTCTGCCCTACCCATCATCTGGCTGACCTCTACCTCTGCCTACACCCATCCCTCTCAGTCTCCCTCGTGGAGGTATACTTGTTGGATCTGTAATTGACGAGTGGGTTTGAACCAAGCATCATATGTAGGCTTAGTTTGTGCATCCGCATGTCCCTAATCATAGGCCCATGGCCTAGCAACCAACTGTCAAAATCCCTCGACAACCTCATGGGTTGGGATCGTAGGTCCCCATGTTGTCTCTCGGGTTGACCTGGCAAAAATAACAATATATTGGTCATTAGGTCTATCCAGCCTCTAGCCAAACTATTTGGTAAGCCTATCAGACATGTACCTCTCTATAATGGTGTGCTCTCGACCCTACATAAATTGATTCTATCGAGTAAAGAATAATTATTGTACGTCATCATACCAAACTGGCATATGAAGCCAGGGTCACCATCTGAATATTATCATATCATCAATCACTCTGCACTAGTAAGGAATCTTGAGTTGCCTTGTGTGTTTTAATGTGATGGCACCCCTGTATCTCTAGACAATTGGATCATCTAGGTCTACCATCTAACTAATAGGTTGAAGCACAACGATGTGCTCCTAGGCCCAAATGTGAAGAAGGGTGACCCCTATACCAATAGCCCTTACATCACAGTATACAAAGTCATGCATATCATGGTAAAGGGAGGCCAACATCACTGGCCATCATTCATACTAGGTCCCCCTGACCAATATCTTCTGCCAAGCCAGTCCCCATCCTGGACTGAATCCTTTGCTTTGTCAATCTGGAGCAACCAAACTTGAGATCACTACTGCAATAATTAGTTTGAAAGTTGACACACAACCTCTATACATCTTGAGGTCAATCTGGGAGGTGACAAAAACAATTTCCTCTTGGTCGAGCACCTCATGGAAATCATCATAGCTGGTGTCAACATCATAGATCATGCACTCACCATGTATCGACAAACACAAAATCCACCATACATCCTCCATCACCATTGTTGCCTTGTCAGTAGGTAAGTGGAATGACAAGGTCTCGCTATGCCATCGCTTGCACAGTATTGTCATCATCGCCAAATGGGTCTGGACGATGGGCATGTAAGCAACGAACCACAAGTCGATCTCTCCCAAATGCTCCTGTCACAACTCAGATAAATCACCAATTATGGATAAAATTGTCGGTCGGTGCTTGTGAGACATCAAAGGTGAGATAACCTCCTGCACCCACGAAGCACACAATGTCAAAATTCACAAAAATTGGCTATGTTTGGAGTTTTTATCCCCCAAAATGGCAATAGCGTTGCTATAATTCAAATTTCAAACTGCGACACTCGAAGCATTTAAAATGAAAATTGTGATATGTTGGATTTTTTGGTTGTGTTTTTTATATGTGGTTGTCATTGATGTCAACACTATTAGCATCGATGATTTTTAAGGTTGTATATGTCGAGGAGATTGAGAAAATTGTAATAAATATATTGCGAACAACTAGTGAAGCTAAGAAGGTCATAGTGATGAAATTTTTTGTACGTTGATGGTCAGAAGGCACGCATTAAAGGGTTTTTTGCTGAGCCTAACTGGTATGTTGTCTGAAATTTTTAGGGGTGCGCATCAAGAATTGAGGAAGTTATGAAGTTATGTGTTCCTAGAGTTATTTAGTTACTGTAGCAAGTGTTTCTGGAAGATGAGATTGCAATTCTGGTGAAATGAGTTGTTGCATGTGTTCCTGAGGTGTTCAGTGATGTTTCTAGATTGTGCTCTATCAGTGTGGTACGTCCACATTGATCAGTGCGTTTGTGATTAAATATTTTTCCTTGTGTGTTTAAAGGTTTTCATGCTCTTGGTTGACATGATGGTGGTAGCATGTTGTGGATCCTTATGGATTAATCTTGTATTATTTGGAATTTTCAAGGATGTTGATTTAGGTCCTCACTATGGTGTGACTGACTTAGGTTGGTGTGCATTAATATTTGTTCATGTATTGAGGCCGACAGTTGTAATTTATTCTTTATTTTTGGCCGACAGATTTGTTGATGTAAATTTGTGTAGCAGATATATAAGAGCGATTGTTTACTTATTTTAAAGTATGCTTAGTGAATGTATGTGAAGTGTATACAAGATATGTGTGAATAAAGATCAAATCATTTGAGTGTAGAGTAGAGTGTGAAGAAGTATTTTTGTGCCTAATCAAAACTGTAATCAATCTTTTGTACAAGCTAATTTCTCAGTTCAACCTCATCAGATGGATTTAATCTAATTGTTTTATGTAAGGCAGTGAGCCTTCCCTTTGAGTAGTGATCTCTAGGAAGTGTGCCTGAATGCAAGTGCATTCCCTATTCATTTCTTTCATTATACTTCTAACAAGGTATAATCTTGTGGACTAACATCCACTATGGTTTTTCCCCTAACAGGGTTTCCACGTATAAAAATCTTGGTTTTCATGTGTCTCTGATGTGTTGTTGATTCATTCTTTCACTGTTAATTATTAGGTATAAGATTAAAAAAATTTTAAGGTTGAATAAGATTAATTTTTGTAACAACTGATTCACCCCCCCTCTCAGTTTTCTATCTTTGTTTTGCCAACAATTGGTAGTAGAGGTAGTTCCTCTGACGAAGTCTAATAGCTTGAGGTGATCTGAGATGGCATCATACAAGAAGGATAGTCCTAGATTCGATGGTACAAACTTCTCTATGGAAAGTCAAAATGGAGTGTCATTTGAAGTGCATTGGCGAGCCTTTCTGGAAGATTACAAATAATGCATATATAATTCCGCAGAATGGTCCCTCTACTATTAAGGAGATCAAAGAAGTAGAAACTAATACCAAGGCTATAGAATCATTGCTAAGTGCTTTGAAAAATTCCAAGATGACAAATGTAATAAGTCTAAAAATTGCACATGAGATCTAGACAAAATTGGAAACATTGTATGAAGGAGATGCACTAGTGAAAGTTGCTAAGCTGCAAAGTCTAAAAGGCAAGTGAGAGAACATGAAGATGAGTGAAGATGAAAACATCTTTTCTTTCTCACAAAAGGTAAATGAATTAGTTATGGACATTAGATGTGTTGGAGGAACCTTGGAAGAAGATGAGATTGTGGCTAAAATACTTAGATTTGTGTCTACTTACAAAACAAAATCTCATGCTATTGAAGAACTCAAGACAGTAACAAATGTGACAAAAGACGTGTTGATTGGAAAACTTGTTGCCTTTGAGTTGAGTGAATTTGGTGAATATTTTCCTAAGACAAAGTTTGCATTCAAAGCTACTGTATCCGAAAAAATACAACAAAGATATGATCCAAGAGAGAGTTCCAGAAAAACATTCAAGTATGAAGAAGAGATGAAACTGATTGAAGATGAAGAAAGAGAGCTAGAAGAACTAGAAGCACTAATTGTGAAAAGAGAAGCTAGAGGAAAAGGTAATTACAAAGGAAATACACCTATTAAATGTTTCTCTTGCAGTAAGATAGGTCATTTTGCATCAAGATGCCATGAAAGAGTCTCTAAGTATAAACCTGATAAGACTAGATTTCAAAAGAAATTTTATTATGATGAAGGAGTTAATGATGATGAATCTGATAAAGAAACTGGAAATGAAGATGAATGGGTATTCATTGCTATCAAGGAAAATGGTCTGGTCTCCACTAAATCGGTTGGTAATCAGAATATTGAAAAATATCTTGCAACCAAAATTGATGAGAAGGATGAGTGAGTGATCGACAACGAATGCTCACATCATATGATTGGTGATAAAAGCAAGTTTCTAAGCATGGAAAAGTATGACAATAGTGTTGTAAGATTTGGAGATAACAATGCTGGTGTGATTTGTGGCAGAGGCACTATTTTTCTTGGTGGAAAATGCAATACTGATGATGTTCTTTATGTTGAAGGATTGAAGAATAATTTTTTTAGTGTTGGACAGATGGTAAATGCAGGATATTGGGAAGCTCAGGAAATGTGATTGCTTCAGGTACAAAGATAAGAGGTAATATTTTTCACTTGAATGTTCCTAGTGAAAGTTGTTTGATTGCTCAAGTTGATGTAGGTTGGTTATGGCATATAAGGTTGTGTCATGTGAATTTTGATAACATTATCAAAATAAGCTCCACACAAGCAGTCAAAGATCTACCTAAGTTAGTGAAGCCTACTAACACTATATGCAAGGAATGTCAGATGGGAAAACAAACAAGAATTTCATTTCAGAGAAAACAACATCATTCCAATGGAGTACTGGATTTGGTACATACTGATCTATGTGGTCCATCCAAAATCAAAAGTCTAAAAGGAGAAAGGTACTTTATGTTGCTTATTGATGATTATTCTAGAATGGTTTGGGTTTCCTTCTTAAGAGAAAAACATGAGGCATTAGAGAAATTCAAAAGCTTCAAAGCTTTGGTAGAAATTGAGATAGGTTTGAAGATCAAATGTCTAAGATCAGTCAAAGGTGGTGAATTCACTTACGGGGAGTTTGATTCATTATGTGAAGAGCATGGAATAAAAATATAGTTATCTTCTCCCCAGACCCCACAACAGAACGAATTTGTTGAGAGAAAGAACAAAATAATTTTAGATGCTGCCAGAACTATGATGATGGAAGGTAATGTTCCTCATCTATACTAGAGAGAAGCTATAAGCACTGTTGTGTATACTATCAATACTAATTCTGGCAAGACTCCTTTTGACTTATGGTTTGGTTATAAACCTACTGTTAAGTATTTCAAAATCTTTGAAAGGCGATGTTATGTTAAAAGAGATGAAGATATTGGAAAGTTTGAAGCTAGAAGTGATGAAGGAATCTTTTTGGGATACTCTACTAAGAGAAAAGCCTACCGATGTTACAATAAAAGATTGAAGAAAATAGTTGAGAGTGCAAATGTCAGAGTTGATGAGAATATGGAAAGATAATATAGGTATTGCAGATATGACTCAGATGACCAAAAAGATAGTAATGATAATGGAAAGAATTCACAAAGACAAAATCAAACTCAAAGTGTTCTAGTGAATCAATAAAATCATGAAGAAGACAGTGGAAATGCAGAAGAAAGAACAAAACCCAAAAATCTAAGGTATGTAAAGCGAAGTCATTCTAAAAGTCAGATCATATGAGACAAGAACAAAGGTGTGCAAACTAGAAGAATAATTGCAAAAGAATATTGTCTGATATCCAAGACTAGGCCTAACAATGTCAATGAAGCATGAAAAGATGAATATTGGATGGAAGCAATGAAGGAAGAACTGATGCAGATAGAGAAAAATGATACATGGATTCTTGTTCATAGACCTCAAAAAAAAATGTGATTGGAACCAAATGGGTCTTTAAGAATAAGATGAATGAACAAGGTGAAGTGATCATGAATAAAGAAAGACTAGTATGTAAAGGATATTCACAAATGGAAGGTATTGATTTTGAAGAAAATTTTGCCCCTATTGCTAGAATTGAAGCTGTAAGGTTATTTCTTGCTTATGCTACTTTCAAGAACTACAAAGTATATCAAATGGATGTGAAGTCAACATTTATAAATGGTGAGTTAGAAGAAGAAGTTTATGTTGAACAATCAGATGGATTTCAATTGACTGATGAAAAGGACATGGTGTGTTGGTTGAAGAAAGCACTATATGGAGTCAAACATGACCTTAGAGCTTGGTATTCAAGACTGGATAAATACTTTTTGAAGCTTGGATTCAATAAAGGTATTGCTAACAGTAATTTGTATTTCAAGGTGGATCAGGATAAAGAATTGATTATTGAAGTCTTTGTTGATGACATTATTTTTGAAGGTGATGATAACTTATGTATGAAATTTTTTGATGAAATGAAAAGTGAATTTGAAATGTCAATGATAGGAGAACTAAAATTCATTTTAGGATTGAAAATTACTCAGTTAGATGATGGAATCTTTATTTCTTAGTCCAAGTATGTCAGAGAGTTACTGAAAAAGTTTGGCATGGAAGATTCAAAGCCAGTTGGTACACCCATGGTATCCGGATGCAAAATATCTCAAAATGATGATTCTCCTAAGGCTCATCAAACAAGATATAGGTAAATGATTGGTGGATTACTATATTTGACTCAGACAAGACCAGACATTATGAATGTTGTGTGTGCGCTTGCTAGATATCAAGCTGGTCCAAAGGAATCACATGTGACTGCAATAAAGAGAATATCCAGATACTTGAAAGGAATAGTTGACTTTAGGTTATGGTATCCAAAGGATGATGATCTTACTTTGAATGCCTTTATAGATGCAGATTGGGCAAGAGATGTAAATGATAGGAAAAGTGTAAGTGGTGGTGTATTCTTCTTGGGAAAGAAGCTGGTGTTTTGGCTAAGTAAGAAGCAAAATTCCATCTCTATCTACTACTGAGGCATAATATATTGTTGCTACAAAAAATTGTACTCAAGTATTGTGGATGAAGTAGATGCTGAGAGACATCAAAATTGAGTATGATGAGCCAATTTGTATTTTTTGTGACAATTCAAGTGCCATAAAAATTTCTAAGAATCTGGTGCTACACTCAAAGACAAAACATATATCTATCAAGTATCACTTTTTGAGAGACAAGGTGAGTGATAAAGAGGTTAGATTGGAATATGTGCATACAAAGGAACAAATTGTAGATATCTTTACTAAATCGTTGCCCAGGATACTTTTGAGTATCTTAGAGGCAAGTTAGGGGTAATTTCCCCTCCTAAACTGAACTAAGATGCAAGTCTTTGCATCAATCCGTGGACTTACTGTCAGATCTTGTTTTGGATTGATGTTGTGGTGGTTGCTACTCAGGGGGAGTAGTCAAATGATTCGGATGATAGGTGGATCAAATCATGTGTACCTTTGCCATTGATGTCAAAGGGGGAAGAAAAATGTGAAAAACTCTTGAAGAAAGGAGGAGAAGAATGAACAAAGGGGGAGAAGTGTTTTATGTGGACAACTAGTTGTGTTAATGGTATTATTTTTTGCATCATGTGTTGCCATCAATTCCAAAGGGGGAGATTTTTGGATGTTGTGGTTGTGTTGTTGATATGTGGTTATCATTGATGTCAACACTATTATCATTGGTGATTTTGAAGGTTGTATATGTCGAAGAGATTGAGAAAATTGTAATAAATATATTGCAGGAAACTAGTGAAGCTGAGAAGGTCAAAGTGATGAATTTTTTTGTATGTTGATGGTTAGAAGGCGTACATTAAAGGGTTTTTTGTTGAGCCTATCTAGTATTTTTTTTTAAAGTTTCAGGGGTAGGCATCAAGAATTGAGGAAGTTATGAAGTTTTGTGTTCCTACAGTTATTTAGTTACTATAGAAGGTGTTTCTGAAAGATGAGATTGCAATTCTGGTGAAGTGAGTTGTTGTGTATATTCCTGAGGTGTTCGGTGATGTTTCTATATCATGCTCTATCAGTGTGGTACCTCTACATTGATCGGTGTGTTCGTGATTGAATATTTTTCATTGTGTGTTTAAGGTTTTCATATTCTTGGCCGACATGATGGTGGTAGCGTGTTGTGGATCCTTATGGATTAATCTTGTATTGTTTGGCATGTTCAAGGATGTTGATTTAGGTCCTCACTATGTTGTGACCGACTTAGGTTGGTGTGCATTAAGACTTTTTCATGTATTGAGGCTGACAGTTGTAATTTATTCTTTATTTTTGGCCGACAGAGTTGTTGATGTAAATCGGTGTAGTGGATATATAAGAGCGATTTTTTACTCATTTTAAAGTATGCTCGATGAATGTATGTGAAGTATATACAAGACATGTGTGAATAAACATCAAATCATTTGAGTGCAAAGTAGAGTGTGAAGGAGATTGAGCGAAGTGTGAAGAAGTGTTTTTGTGCTTAACCGAAACTGTAACCAAGCTTTTGTAGAAGCTAATTTCTTAGTTCAACCTTATCTGATGGATTTAATCTGATTGTTTTATGTAAGGTAGTGAGCCTTCCCTTTGAGCAGTGAGTTCTAGGCAGTGTGCTTGAATACATGTGCATTCCCTATTCATTTCTTTCATTATACTTCTAACAGGGTATAATCTTGTGGACTAACATCCACCGTGGTTTTTCCCCTAACAGGATTTCCATGAATAAAAATCTTGGTGTTCATGTGTCTTTGATGTGTTGTTGATTCATGATTTCACTGTTAATTATCAGATCTGAGATTAAAATTTGTTTAAGGTTGAATAAACTTAATTTGTGTAACAATTGATTCATCCCTCCTCTCAGTTTCTATCCTCGTTTTTCCAACACAATATGCATCGTTGAACACATATGCGCCACTATTTGACTTTGGCAAACCATAAACCTAATTTTCAAATCATAACTTGCATCGCTATTTACATATGCGTCGATATTTTAAATCTAAAACCCTAATGTTAAATCGTGAACCATGTCGCTAAACACCTATGCATCACTATAAATCACAATAGTGTCGTTGATTCTAAAAATAGCGTCGCTATATAACGACGCCCCCAAAGTTCAAATATCAAAATGCATTAAATGCGCCTAAAATTCAACATTCAAATCGGGTTTCAAACCACATACCGATGGTCCTGCACTTGGAAGCCTCTGGTACTCGCGAACTCGATCGAAAATATGTTGTGAGAGCATTCGTTATGACATTTCGTCAGAAGTTTAGAGCTCAAACTACAACAATTCTCTAAGGTGTGAATGCACAAATGAATTGAAAGTGACCCTTCCTCACCTTTTTATGCCTCAAAACTAGGGCTTTTTTGCCCTAATTTAACCTTGCGGCTAGGGTTTTTCTCCATTTTTACCAATCTTGCCAAGCTAAAGCTTATTTTGCATCATTTTTGGCATTTTTGGCATGTTTTTTGCATTCCAACGCCTTTCTGGACCCCTAGGGCAACCTTTAACCTTTGTCAAGAAATCAACCCAAAATTCAAAATTTTCGCCCAATTTCTTGAGGGGGCAAGGAACCATCTTAGTCCTTCCGCTGGGGCAGTAGTGGGGCATCTAAAAATCATATTTATTTTTTATCTAAGCAACAAATTTTTAATTTGAAGGAGCATCATTCTTTGAACCAAAGTTGCAGGTACCTCACTTGAAAGAGGAGGAAAATGTAGACACTTAAAAATATCTTGAATGATATTATACACTCGAATTGGGTATACTAACATCATTTTATCTTGAAATCATTCCTCTTTTCGCTTAATTGGTTAAACTAGCCTAGCTATTTAATTAATTATGTATTTCTTATCTATTAATCTAATTAATTTAATTAGGTTAATTCATCCTCTTTCATGCTAACATTTCATCCTATTAAATTAAATAAATTAGATCCCTAAGTCTCCTTATTTAATTAAATAACCGTAAGTTATTTAATTAAATATCATTCCACCTTTCCCCCATTCATTAAATCATTTTATTTAATGAATGCCATCTAATTCTTTTAAATTCCCCTAATTGTATAATTAAACCTTTGTTTAATTATCAATTACTAATTAATCTAATTCCCCCCACTTGCAAGGGAATATTCCTCCTTTGCATATTCTTCCAAAAGGAATATTCCTTCCCCCTTTTACACAATTAAACCTTGTTTTATTTTGTTAAATTATCCTTTTCCCTCACCCATGAGAATATTCCAAAGAATATTCTCTCTCCTCATTTGAAAAAGGGAATATTCTTACTTAGCTTAATATGCAAGTTAACTCAAAACTTCTTGTGCAAGTTAACTTGTGACCTCTTGTACATGTCAAAAGTGTGTTTGTTTGAAGGAATATTAGCCCTTGATTAAATAATCATCTTTCATTCTCATCCATTGATGAGAATCCATGATCCATGCCTCCGCCTTCCTTCATCCTTGACCATTGATTATCTTTTTTTATCTCAACCCTCCATTTCTCATTTGCTCTCCTATAAATAGGTCACTATTTGAAGACAAATGGATCCATCTTTTAACATCAGAGTTATATTGTTAAAATCACTCACACTCACATTCATATTTAGCATATATTTAGCATCCTTTTTAGTTTAACTACTTTCATATTAGTTTAGCTTCCATTAATGGCTTTCATGGTCAAATATTGCATTAGCTTGTTTATTAATTAGGGTTTGAATCTTTTAGTTTATAATCCATTTAGAATTATCTTAGCATTTGCACATCTACATAATTTAAGCATAAAATCATGTTAAATTAGCTTGCATCATGCTCATTTATATTAAAATCATGTTTCCATACACATCTCACAATCGTTCCATCAGTTTTCTTTAATAAAACTAACTGGAACAAGCTCATTTATCCATAGGATTGGGAAAGGGTCATCATTCCACATCAACACGACACCACTCCCACAATAGGATAGGTTTCAATGGATTAGAGTAGACATTTTTAAAGCTTTCATAGTTTAGTATGCTTGGTTTTAATGGATGCTTGGTTTAATTTACACTTGATCAATCATGTTGAGATTGACATTAGTGGCTTCATTATGCTTCAATTCTTCATGGATCGAGCATAATTGGCCCGTGCTAATCCATCATGTTAAGAACCAAATGAAGAATAAAAATAGAAACATAAATCAAGCATGAAACAAGAACACAATCACAACACAATGATTTACCCTGGAAAACCCATATTGGGGAAAACCAGCAATGAAGATCTTCATATTAACCCTCAAGCCCAACTGAGTTTAGCCTAGAGGCTTCAACCAGCCACACATACAATGGAGTCACCAAGCCATTATATAGACTTCCATACATGCAAAACCATGGGCTCAAAACCATGAGCTCCAAAACCATGGACCAATACAACTAGCAAAAAACCATGTGCTCAAGACCACTTATGGTTAATTCACTAACTCTAACCCAAGAGCTAGTTTAACCCACCAATCCCCCCTTTAAACTTGGTCTTGGGGTTAACACCAAACCCCCCTTCCACAAACACATACAAGGCCTTTCCTTTTAGGGATCGAGCAAGCCATACCAGGTCTTACAACCATCAGCCCATATACATGTATAAAAAATTACATACAACTCCATTACAATCTTGTTCTTGCTACAACCAACATGCTTATAGCAACAACCATGACCAATCTTAGACAAACATGCTCGAACTTCTTCTAGGAGCCAGAGTGTTGAGGCACACACTCAAACCTTTTGTTTCAACAAAATATCAAATCGAGAAATAAATGTTGCCTTATCTTCACACACTGTGAGCAAATGATCAATCTTCAACCAATTCCTTTAGACTTCCTCAAGCTTGTTAGGCTAAGAAATATTCACAAAAGAAATACCTAGAACCTTAAACATCAAGAATCCTTACATGCATCAACATGCGAGTCCCATGCGAGTCCATGCAAGTACATGCAACAGACATGCAAGTACATGCAACTCACAAACCTGCGCATGCAAGCAAAAAGAAAACTCCAAAACCTTGCTTTGATACCACTTGTTAAGAACCAAATGAAGAATAAAAATAGAAACACAAATCAAGCATGAAACAAGAACACAATCACAACACATTGATTTACCCTGGAAAACCCCAAACTAGCGAAAAACCAACAATAAAGATCTTCATATTAACCCTCAGTCCCAACCGGGTTGAGCCTGGAGGCTTCAACCAACCACACATACAATGTAGTCACCAAGCCATTATATAGACTTCACTAACTCTAACCCAAGAGCTAGTTTAACCCAACACATCAGTCACAGATAGGTAGAAAACATGATTGGTGGTGAAGGGGTATTCCCATGTTGAGGGGTGAATTTTTTCTCGTGTTTTTCTAAACTTGATTTTAGCTCCAAGTTAGAGCAAATGAACGTGAAATATATTTTCTACACATGGATCTAGAGGAAGATGTTTATGTTTTAGTTTGATAATTTGGTTGAAAAGGGAAGGCAAAATCTAATTTATATTTTAAAGAGGTCCTTGTATGGTGTAAATCAATCTCCTAGGATGTGTTATTAGAAATTTTATGCTTACAATTTTCTATTTAATATTTTTTTGTCATTACCAATATTTGGCTCATCATGATCTGGCGTATGCCTAGATAGTAGTGTACAATGTATAGGTTTGAAGTGTGGGGATTAACTATTAGATTACTTTATTACACAAATTTTTGTACTATTTATTAGAGCAACCCATTGTGTTTGCAAGTTTCTTACAAGTTAATACAACATTTAAGTTTATATTTAAAAAATCTAAAAACATATTTCATATGAATCTAATTATGTAAAAAATCTAAAAACATATTTCATATGAATCTAATTATGTACTTGTTGATGATCATTTTCTTCTTTCATATTTCAATCATATCAAATCTCATTTCAAGTTTATACAAAAAAATCACGTCACATTCAAAACCTCTTTTATATATCCAACTAAAAAATAGTAATATTTCCAACAACTTACATACCAATATAATCAAGATTGTCTTCTTCTTCTTTCATATTTCAACCATATCAATCTTCTAATTTAAAAAAATACTTCTTTTATATTTCCAAAAACTTAGATGCCAATACAATCCATCTATGTATTACATGAAAACATCATTATTATGTGTACTATTGTAAGAATGAGATATAGTTGAAAAACGTGCATTATTCATCAAAAACAACATAAGAAAATTGACAAAACTAAAAGTAATGAAGTGCTAAAATCATATATGGTTTGTTGTGAATGAAATGTGTAGATAAAGTGTTCTAAATTAGAAAAAAGAAGTGTTTCCCTTGTTAAATATCACATCCACCGAATCCCTTCATTCATGCCTCAAATCATGCTACCTAATATAATGGTTAAGACATAACCAAATTCTCTTCACTTGTCTCCCCTTATATGGAAAACCCATTTACCAACGTTTAGTGACCTTTCAAAGCCAACCAATTTGAACAAAAACAATTGTCTTTAAGGGCGGTGAGAAAAGGTATGTCCACCACAACGTCCTTAAAGTCAAGCCCGCATGTGTTGAATTAGGTCCACAAACTTTTGTGATAGATGTAGTTTCCATGTCTTTTATGGACTTTTTTTTAGAAAATACAAGTACAACTTGTTTGGATTATAAGACTCGGGATTGAACATTTCAACCAATAAATATAAAATAATATTATTGTATATTAAAACATAAGTTTTTATAATTATGTTATCCAAAAGAGTTTTCTAAATTTTAGGTCGATTTATGAGAATTTATAATTTTATATTAATGCGTTACACTCTGTAATAGTGGGCATGGACATTTCATTGACTAAAATAATATTTTTTAACACCTTAAAAATTATTATTGTGAAATGTAGGTTGATTATTTTATATATTTAATAAATAATTATTTATAAATTGAGTAGATATTTATATATATTGTTAGATGTGATGTCTTTAGATGAGACTTATATTTTTCAATTTTATATATATATATATAAGGTCATAGACCTATATAAAGATATGTACAAGAGTTTTAGATTCATGGTTCAAAAGTTCATATTTATCCCCTATTCTTCCAGTAATACAAAGTATATGAGGATGTTGAGATTTTACCCACAAATCCAGAGTTTACAATATATTTTTGAACTAAGCAAAAAACAAAACAAAACCAATTCAGTCATTTCATTAAGAGTGAGTGGATTAAGAAGAACTATTAAATATTGTTTCAATTATAAATATTGTAGATATTAATATGTTACAAATTTTATTGAGTTAATTTTTAAGAAAAATATTTATTTAATCATAATATTAAAGTACATCTAAAAATTTATCAATAATATTGATTTAATTATATGAAATATTTTTACAAATTCAAATTTATTAAATTTTGTATTGATCACAAATGAAAAACTTTATCTTTACTTTAAAAACAACTCTCAATACAATACTACAAATACTCAAATTACAATAATTTATTGTTACTTTACTTAATACTTATCATTCATATGAATTATAAAAGACCATCTCATCAATCAATCACCATGAATACATAAAAATATAGTAATTAGTCTAAGCCACACAAATATAATTTAACGTTTAATTCATTTAAGATATAATCATTTATCATTTAGTTTATAAATGGTGAGCCTAAAAAGGTGTGTGTAGTTCAGTAGTACGTGCTTCATTTGAGTACTTATAGGGGAGAGGAGCCGATACGTAAGCACCCAAAACCGCACGGTCTAGTTGGCAGACCACGTGGACCAATAGCATTTTAAAAAAAAAACCCATTATAGAAAAAGGCTAATTAAACAATAAATTATTATTTTAATTTTTTTAAAATAAAATTTGCCACGTGGAACGTCCAATTTTGTCCACACATCGAAAAAAATGAAAAAAAGACCCATCGATCGATACAAACTCACCTCGAGTGCCACTATGTGTGTGGCTTGGCGTCCGAAGGTGACAACCTTGCCACATCAACTCTTCCCAATCCGCCACCCTAACAATCCACTACTGAGCATTTATCACTCGCCGCCACTTCCTATTCCTATCTATAGTCTCAAATAAATGCTGCCACCTCTCCTAAGCTCCACGCTACCCCACGTTTATTCCGAAGTGAACTGCATTGAATGCTCCTAGTGCCTCGCTCTTCTCGCCATTCAACCAGCCTTTCATTTTCTCGAGGAAACTTTCCATCTTCACTTCTTCACCGGTACCTACTCGTTTCGTCGTCTGCAACCTTCACACTCTCACCACAACCTGCAATGCTCGGAGACCATATACAGTTTGAGTAGAAGCCGATACGGAGACGGGTAGACGCCACTTACCGAATGTTGCCAGCAGCTCCACTTCCGCCATGCAAGCAACGAACAGGTTCCTCGCTGCCATGAATGAGTTCCTCACCGCCATGAACAGGTTCCTCGCTGCCATGAAGGTCACCGCAAGCAACGAAGGGATTCGTCGCGTGTTCGACCCAGGTGAGCTTGCTCACTAAGGCTGGCCATTGTTCTTCTGTTTGTGTTTGGTTTGCAATTTCGCTTTGTTTTATATGTTTTTTGGTGTTGCAG
The DNA here is from genome assembly GCA_007115665.2 of Sequoiadendron giganteum. Lineage (NCBI taxonomy): Eukaryota > Viridiplantae > Streptophyta > Pinopsida > Cupressales > Cupressaceae > Sequoiadendron > Sequoiadendron giganteum. The sequence continues at coordinate 904,450,605 of CM021100.1, read as the reverse complement.
ATTTCGTTTATTTTGTTGAAGTTGAGTGTTTATGAACACTGCATTATTTGTGTTCATAAACACACTAAATATTTGGAAATTAATCTTTTTTTCAAGCATCTCTCTGTTTCGTATGAATTATATTTATGCAATTGGTTGTTTTATTCTTTCGACATGTAATAATTTTCGTTGTTTATATGGGTTTTGCTCTGTAGGGTTTATATTGCAAATATTATGCTCATATTTACCTCATTTCTCTTTCAGTAGGGTTTATTTTGAGAATATAGCACGCATAGTTTACCATTTATGTTTCGGTAGGGTTTATTTTGCAAGTTTTACAGTCATAGTTTTGGGTTATCCTATTCTCATAGGATTTGCATTGACATTGACTTTGCAAATCATATTCTCACAGGTTTTGCATTATCATTCACTCTGGTTAGCATAATCTCAGAGGTTCTGCATTATCATTCACTCTGCTTGTCGTTTTCTCATAGGTTCTGCATTATGATTCACTCTGCTTCTCGTATTCTCATACATTCTGCATTATTATTGACTCTACTTAGCATAATCTCATAGGTTCTGCATTATCATTCACTCTGCTTATGTGTATGTCTATGTCTATTTGTATGTGTATGTGTATGTGTATGTGTATGTGACTATGTGTATGTATGTGTATGTTTATGTGTATGTGACTATGTGTACGTCTATGTCTATGTGTATTTCTATGTGTATGTGTATGTCTATGTGTATGTCTGTGTATGTGTATGTGACTATGTGTATGTGTATGTGTATGTCTATGTTTATGTGTATGTGTATGTCTATGTGTATGTGACTATGTGTATGTGTATGTCTATGTGTATGTCTATGTCTACGTGTATGTCTCTATGTATGTCTATGTCTATGTCTATGTCTATGTGACTATGTGTATGTGACTATGTGTATGTCTATGTCTTTGTGTATGTGACTATGTGTATGTTTATGTGTATGTTTATGTGTATGTGTCTATGTCTATGTCTATGTCTATATCCATGTCTATGTGACTATGTGTATGTTTATGTGTATGTGACTATGTGTATGTGACTATGTGTATGTCTATGTCTTTGTGTATGTGACTATGTGTATGTTTATGTGTATGTGTCTATGTCTATGTCTATGTCTATGTCTATGTGACTATGTGTATGTTTATGTGTATGTGACTATGTGTATGTGTATGTCTTTGTGTATGTGACTATGTGTATGTTTATGTGTATGTGACTATGTGTATGTTTATGTGTATGTGTATGTCTATGTCTATGTCTATGTCTATGTGACTATGTGTATGTTTATGTGTATGTGACTATGTGTATGTTTATGTGTATGTGTCTATGTCTATGTCTATGTCTATGTGACTATGTGTATGTTTATGTGTATGTGACTATGTCTATGTCTATGTCTATGTCTATGTGTCTATGTCTATTTCTATGTCTATGTCTATGTCTATGTGACTATGTGTATGTTTATGTGTATGTGACTATGTGTATGTCTATGTCTTTGTGTATGTGACTATGTGTATGTTTATGTGTATGTCTATGTCTATGTCATTGCTATTTACACCTCTGTCAAACCTCCACCATATGCAATACCTGCAATGGAACACTTCAAGAACTCCATTGAATTGCAAGTCAATGTCCTTTTAGTATCCATTCCGTTTTCCCTCTTTAGTGCAACTATTGTTCTCCCATCTATGTTTGTTTAACATTCTTATTATTCAAATTGATAGGAAGAATGAACATCATTTATACATGATCGAAGTATATTTTATCCATTGAATCAGACTCATCCTTATTCAATCTGTTCTTCTTGATAGCTCTTACTCTTACAAGTATAACATTGTTGTTTCAGTTTGTATCATTCAATTATTTCTAAGAGTATGATTTCTTGATGTCATACTATAACATGCAATTTATGTTTCCTTGCAAACCTGCCCTTCATCACCTCAGGATATAAGATTTACAATTGTGGACTTATGGTGAAATAAGTCTAATCTGCCTAAGATATACCAAACTACTATTCATGATGGCATTAATGGTTTCTCTGTTCATCAGTTACACTCAATCTTACATGTATGATTTTGTTCTTACACTTTTTATCAATATTTGATATGCATATGTATATGCATATGCAGTATATGCATATGCAGTATATGCATATGCAGTATATGCATATGCAGTATATGCATGTGTATTTGCATATGCATGTGCATACATATACATATGCAATTGTATGTACATATATGCATATGTACATGTATATGTATATATGCATATGCAAACAAAAAATGAAGTTGTTTTAGATGTAGATTGTAGCGAATGGATGGAACATGCATAATTTGAAAGAAGAACACCATTACACTCTCCCTTAAGCTATGCATTGTATCTTCCATTCCTTACACTCTCCATTCAAAATGCATTGCATATGCATATATATGTTTACATATACATATGCATATATGTATATGTGTATATATACAACCTAATTGGATGTACGCTTTGTTTGTTGTTCAATTAAAGTGACTGTAAATATTGGCCCCTCTCCCTTACAGCTAACTATGATGATGGTTGACTCCTACTTATGCTTATAATTCAAATTGATAGCAAGAATGAACATCATTTATACATGATCGAAGTATATTTTATCCATTGAATCAGACCCATCCTTATTCATGCCTTGGGTATCCCAATTTAGATTAAACATTATAACATGTGTTAATGATAGTTTCATCCAATCTCTTATTCTCACCTAAAATTCATTATCACAATCAACCAACTAATCCTCTACCTCAGGTACATAGTGAAAACAATATCCTAACTACAAAAAATAAGAAACTATTTGATGTCAAAGGGGAAGCAAAACTCAAATAATTGTCTAGCTTATATTACATCATATCTCTTTTCAATATGTTTTTCATTATCATTCACTTTGCTTATCGTAATCTTACAGGTTATGCATTATCATTCACTCTCCTTATTGTTTTCTCATAGGTTTTGCATTATCATTGATTCTGATTTTGGGTAATGCTCCATCAATTTTATATCTGATTTATGTTTGATGTGATCAAGCCTATCTATGGATGAAAATGCTCCATCAATTTTATATCTGATTTATGTTTGATGTGATCAAGCCTATCTATGGATGAAATTAACCTTACGTTGTGGAAGACCAGCGTATAGGTGTGGGCCCCAACGAGCGCATGTCCCATAGCACATTAGGGCCCCCGCTTACGTATTAGGGGAGAGGAGCCGATACGTATGCACCCAAAATCACACTGTCGACATGGCAGGCCACGTGAACCAATAACATTTAAATGAAAAAAAAAACCCATATCCTTCAATAAGTCTGTAATGCAAATGTTTCTATCTTTTCTTAGGTGCCATTGGTTATTTTGGGGGTGTTATCTTTTGCATAGGTTATTTTCCATCATATTAGTCATCCAATTATTGTACCTTAATTTTGTGTCTTGGAAATAAATGGGGGTTGTTCTATTTTTTTAAGGTTCTGATTCATCAACATAGACATAGACAAATACATAGGCATAGACATATACATAGACAGATAGATAGACATATACATACACATATACATAGACATATGGATATGTATATCAGATATAAAATGCACACATAATTGTAATTATTTTGAAACAAAACAATTACACGCTGGCAGCCAAACATGATGAAGTGTATCCAACTTGTATATGCTTAAGGTCTTTGCATCTTACTATATATATATATATATATATATATATATATATATATGCATATGTATAGACATATTCATATACATATACATATGTTTATGTTTATGTATATGTTTATAGATTACCATAGCTTTGTATTTGAATCTATATATGTTTATGTCTATGTATGTGTGTATGTAAATCTATGTATATGTGTAAATAAATCTATGAATATGTGTATGTTTATGTCAATGTATATGTGTATGTAAATCTATATGGATATGTAAATATGTATATGTGTATGTGTATGTGTATGTGTATGTGTATGTGTATGTGTATGTGTATGTGTATGTTTATGTGTATGTGTATGTGTATGTGTATGTCTATGACTATGTGTATGTCTATGTGTATGTGTATGTGTATGTGTATGTCTATGTTTATGTGTATGTGTATGGATATGTGTATGTCTATGACTATGTCCATGTCTATGTCTATGTCTATGTCTATGTCTATGTTTATGTGTATGTGTATGTGTATGTCTATATTTATGTCTATATGTAAATATGTATTTGTATATGTAAATGTGTATGTGTGAATGTGTACGTCTATATGTAAATGTGTGTGGGTATAGATGTGTGAAGAGGTGTTAAGTGGACAACCTTGCCACGTCTACTTCTCTCAGTCAACCACCCTAACAATCCACTGCATCACATTTATCACTTGCTGCCTCTTCGTATACTTCTCTATAGTCGTGTTTAATTCACTTATGTGTATGTGTATGTGTATGTGTATGTGTATGTATATGTCTATATTCATAAATTCAGACCTGCAACAATTGTATCTTTTATATGTGCCATTTATTAATTTGGGGGTGTCAACTTTATATGGTGTGCACCTATACGCTAGTCCTCCACAACGTCAGCTTAAATTCATCCATAGATAGGCTTGATCACATCAAACATATCTTAGATATAAAATGCACGAAACCCATCCGACCCATCTTTGACTGACTAGCGAACCCATTACAAGATTGTTTCCCATCGTAGCATAACCAAACCAACACACAAATGCATTCGCCTATCTCGTCTACCATGAGATATACAACACGTATCAGCTTCAATCTGTCCCATCTTGCCAAGTAGGGTGCGCACTTATTGGAGCCAAATGCAAATATCCCACCGGCATCCATTTAACACTCCTGTAAGGCCGCCATTATTCAAAACAAAAGCATGGAAACAATTTCAAATAATCCACCAAACCAATCAAGTCAAGAATTAAAGGCTGAAATCAATCAAATCTCCAATTCATACGAAACATAACTCAAATTCAAAAGAGGATAGCAATTTATTTCACCACACTAAACAACCATCAATCGGATTCAAATAATTCCCAAGTCAAATAGCCATGAAAACCTTCAAGTATTCACATGTATTACCATAGATCATTATTGAGCACTAAAACTTTCTTACAACATGTATTTAGGGGACCTGGTTTTCCCAAGGCCTTTCATGCTTGCCTATGTAGCACTTCACATAGATTACCATAGCTTTGTATTTGAATGACTTAGGGGACTTGGTTTTTTGAAGGCTTGTCATGGTTCCCTAAGCAACACTTCACAATTCGAATGGAGTTGTGAACCCATGCAGCATAGGTTGCCATCAAACGAGCATTCATAAAATCAAGTCTCCCTAAAACATGTCTCTATTGCTTAGTTGATTGAATTGATGAAGCATAACCTATATGTATATTTGTATGTCTATGTTTTATGTATATACATGTGTGGCCTATGTAGCACTTCACATAGATTACCATACCTTTGTATTTGAATGACTTAGGGGACTTGGTTTTTTGAAGGCTTGTCATGGTTCCCTATGCAACACTCACAATTCAAATGGAGTTGTGGACTCGTGTAGCATAGGTTGCCATCAAACGAGCGTTCACAAAATCAAGTCTCCCTAAAACATGTCTCTATTGCTTAGTTGATTGAAATGATGAAGCATAACCTATATGTATATTTGTATGTCTATGTTTTATGTATATACATGTGTGGCCTATGTAGCACTTCACATAGGTGTCCATAGATTTGTATTTGAATGACTTAGGAGACTTGGTTTTGTGAAGGCTTCTCATGGTTACCTATGCAACACTTCACAATTCGAATGGAGTTGTGGACCCGTGCAACATAGGTTGCCATCACCTATGAAAAATTTAACACCCCCAAATTCATCAATGGCACCTGAAAAAGATAGAATAATTGCATGACTTAATTGTATACAAATATGTATATGTGTATACATATGCATATGTATATAGATATGTATATGTATGCATATACATATACATATCTATATACATATGCATATGTATATACATATGTATGCATATACATATGTATATGTATGTGTATGTATGCATATATATATACATATACAATATATGTATGTGGATGTATGCATATATATATGTACATATGTATATGTATATGTATATGTATATGGAACTCGTTCATGGTGGTGAGGAACCCGTTCGTTGCTTGCATGGCGGAAGTGGAGCTGCTAGTGACGCTCGGCAATTGGCGTCTACCCATCTCCGTATCGGCTTCTACCCAAACAAGATATGGTCTCCGAGCATTGCAGGTTGTTGTGAGACGGTGAAGGTTGCAGACGACGAAACGAGCAGGTACCGGCGAGCAAGTGAAGATGGAATGTTTTCTCGAGAAAATGAAAGGCTGGTTGAATGGCGAGAAGAGCGAGGCATTGCGACCATTCAATGCAGTTCGTTTCGGAATAAACGCATATGTATGTAGATATGTATTTGCATATGCATATGTATATGTATATAGATATGTATATGCATATACATATACATATATCTATATACATATACATATGTATATGCATATACATATCTACATACATATACATATACATATAAGTATGTATATGCATATGCATATGTATGAATATACATATGCATATGTCTATGTATATGTATGTGCATATGCATACACATATGTATATGTATGCATATACATATACATATGCATATGTATATGTATAGGTTGGTTGGAATAAAATTGCGGGGTGGCGTGGAGCTTAGGAGAGGTGGTAGCATTTATTTGAGACTGTAGATAGGAATAGGAAGTGGTGGCGAGTGATAAATGCTCAGTAGTGGATTGTTAGGGTGGCGGACTAGGAAGAGTTGATGTGGCAAGGCTATCACCTTCGGACGTCGAGCCACACACGTAGTGGCACCCGAAGTGCATCTGTATCGGTCGACGGGTCTTTTTTTCATTTTTTTCGACGCGTGGACAAAGTTGGACCTTCCACATGGCAAAATATTTGGAAAAAGGAATAGAAAATGACAAAATGTCAATGAAGAAGAAAACATTTGAAGCAGAAATAGTGACACATTGCAAATTACATAGAACACACATTGCAATATGATCCTAATACATTGCAAATCAAAACAAAAATGATGCATCTGTAGTTCTCATATATTTAAAAATGTCAACAAAGAAGCATACATTGCAAATTACATACAACACTTTTTTGAATCTGATCAGATTACTTCAAAAAACAAAACAATAATGGTCAATCTATACCTATCAAAAAATTACAACTGTCCACAATTTCGGTGCATTTGTAAATATCAATACTTCTAAAGTCTATGAAACTAGCATTTGTAATCTAGCTGCTGCTGTTGTGAAAAGGATCTTGGCTGGTTGGGGTGCCAATTGCCATGTTCTCATCCCCTTCTAGTCGATGGGGATTGCTGCATACATGAGTGGGACTTGGAGTGGTAAATTGGGTGCAAGTGACATGTGTTGGGGGCGGTGGTGAAGACATTTGTACATCCCGAGTGCCAAATTGATATGGATATTGATTGCCCCTAAAGTCAGATTGGGAGAGGCTTGAATAATTCATTTTCGTGGAGAACTGAGGGATATTAATGTTGAGAATATCACGGAAGACTCCATTACTTTGAGACAACAGATTAGAAGTGTTCCTTAACCGCTTCTCTCTCTGTAAAACCCTCTGTACCTCCTCAATCTCTTTTTCCTTTCGGTCCTGTTCCTTGTGAAGCCTCTCTTGCTCCTTTTTTGCATCTCTATCCTTTTTTTGTTGTAATTTTTGCTGCTCTTTTTCTTTTCACAGTATGTCCTTCTCAATTCTGGCATTCTCCTTCAACTCCGCTGCCACAATTCTTGCTTCCCTTTTCTCTGCATTTTGTTGTCTCTTTCTTGCTTTTATCTCCTCGACCTCTTTCTTCCTTTGCTCTTGCTCCATTAACAACCTCATGTAGTCATCTGTTGTCAACAATTGAGACTGTCTACTGATCCGAATCGCACCTGCTTTGGATTTCATTTGACGAGCAGTGTGCACAGGCAACTTGAGGAACTTGTTGATGTGTGGAATTGTTTGTGTTTGTTGTGTCGCATCTGACTATGTGCCAATGACCTCCTCGACTACCTATGAGCCCTGTGGTACATCTTCATTGGCTTGTAAATCTGAATTGCAAGAAGGAGCATAGTAATGGACAACTTGAGAAAGGTCAATTTCTGGTGGTGGTGATGGAAAAGTATAGGTATCCTCTTATTTTGGGATTTCCAAATGAATGCCCAAGTTCATTGCTCCCTCAACCAACCAAGATGGTTGGCTTCGTTGTGATGGAAGATCTAAACTTTCGTTGAATTGATCAACGGTCCTGTCCACCATGGGAGGGGTGTGTTCATTAACCACCACTTGTGCAACTGATTTAGCGGGACATGTATGGGGTGAGTGTTGTGTTTTTGTTGCAGGCTGCATGTGTCCATCTAGAAGAGTGGACTGCAATACTATGACATCATCACTTGACACACCAAGTCCAGAAAGGCTAAGAATGTTTTCAACTGCGTCAGTATCCTCACTGACAACAAATGTCTCACTTGGATGCATGTCATTGACAAGTGCATCGAGATTCAACGGCCATATACCAATCCTTCTAAACCCAGCCTTGATGTTGTCAACTATCAAAGCTCTTTTCATTGCTTTGCTGCCTAACATTGCAAGTTCTCTCCTCCTCACTTCAATGTTTGGAAACCTTGACAAAAATTCTGCACGTTCTGATTTGAAGTAAGCTTTGAAAGGTGCAAACAAACTCACATCCAACGACTGTAGCTTATGTGATGTGTGTGATGGCAATGTTAACTAATCTATACCGATATCTCTTGCTTCCTGGATGGTTTCGAGCGCTACGTGGCTTCCATGGCTGTCAAAGATCAGTAAGACCCTGTTTGTGGGCGAGACACCGCCTGGAATCGAGGTTTTGAAGTGGTTCAACCAATCTATGAACAAGTCTTTGGTCATCCATGCATGTGGCTGGGCTGCCATGCAAGCACTTGGTTCACAATCTATGATGTAATTATCTATGTTCACACTCCCCTTGAACAAGTAGAATCCTGGAATGCTCTACCCGGCAGCATTGACACAACATAGAATGGTTATCCATTCACGGCTCTTTGGGATAATGTAAGAGACATTCCTACTACCTTTTCTTGCGAGCACCTTCATGGACCCATTTTTGCCTGCTTGGATGCCAGTTTCATTGCAATTCCATATGCGATCGGGACCGTATGGCATGGCATTGTATGCTACAGACAATGTTTTGTAGAATGCATCTACAACATCAGGTCTAAGATTGAATGCCCTATCTTTGTCTAGGCCTTCAACAATTCGTAATGCGAGTTGAGGATGTCTGTGCTTGAAGCCTGTCCACCAGGACTTCCCTAGGAAGCCATTGGTGAAAGGGTTTGGCCTATTTTGACATATTTGAGCAACCTCAGACTTAAGATTGACTATCTCAAGACCATGACCAATATCAGCCATTTGCTCGCCCCATTCCACAATGCGATTTTCTTCCTCTTCTGTGAGGACTGCTGGCAAACCTTTCTTGGAAGATGTTGTTAGACCCCCTAGCCATTTGGACAGTGTGGCTGTTGGGATTGACCACTTTTTGGAAGCCCCCCTTATCGACATGTCATTCTCTTCAACGTCATAGAGTGCCCTTTTCATGTCATCCTCAGACCACAGCTTTTGTATTTGTTTTACCTTCTGCGGTATTTGAGGTGTAGTAACCTCAATCTGCAGTATTTGAGGAGTAGAAACCTCATCTACTTGTGCAACATGATCTATTTTAGGGGGGAATCTGCATCCTCGTTTCTCAGCAGGCAACCTTGTCGTGGCTCTTTTCTTTTTTTTGTTCCCAATACGGGTCACCACTGCATTGCCCTTGGCCATCTACACAGAATAATTAGAATCAAAACAGTGATGCTTGAACAGAAAAACAATCACTTTGTAATGCATAACATATGAGAATATGATAAGCAGAGTCAATGATAATGCATAACCTATGAAACATAAATGGTAAACTATGAAATACATCTATGTGTATGTATGAAGAGAGTGTAAACTATGTGTAAACTATGAAATACATCTATGTACCTATGATGCTTGAACAGAAGAATAATTAGTTTGTGATGCCGAACATATGAGAATATGATAACCAGAGTAAATGATAATGCAGAATCTAGGAAAGATAAATGGTAAACTATGAAACACAAATGCTTTAACAGTTATCTTTATATTTATGAAGAGAGTGATGCTTGAACAAAAGATTATTTAGTTTGTGTATGTGTTATATTTTTAGTTTCTTGCATTTCAATTGAGATTATCTTCTGTAACAGGAGTTTGTTATCTTGAGTTATCTATTCTGGAGTGAGCGACATAAGGAAGTAGAGGAGTAAGAACACAAAATTACAAGCTATGCAAGGGAGTTAGAGTTTAAGAACATCTCATAACCTTTTAAGCGTTTACAACATTAACATTCTCATGCACAAGAAAGTGAAAACCACACTCATGTTTGAACAACAGAAACTTTAGAGACTGATAATGCAGAAGATATGAGAATAAGATATCTAGAGTGAATGACAATGTAGAACTGAAAGAAGAATAAGATAAGCAGAGTGAATGATAATGCAGAACCTGTGAGATTATGCTAAGCAGAGTCAATGATAATGCATAACCTATGAGAATAATATAACTAGAGTGAATGATAATGCAGAACCTATGAGAATAAGATAATTAGAGTGAATGATAATGTAGGACCATTGAAACAGAAATGGTAAACCATGACCAATATGTAACATATAAACGATAATGCAGAACCTATGAGACTATGATGTGAGACTACGATAAGCAAAGTGAATGATAATGCATAACCTATGAGACTATGATGTGAGACTACGATAAGCAGAGTGAATGATAATGTAGAACCTATGTAACACAAATGTTAAACTATGAGGGTAATATTTGCAATATAAACCCTACTGAAACAGAAAGGGTAAACAATGACTGTAACATTTTCAATATAAACCCTAGGGAAACAGAGATGGTAAACTATGACTGTAATATTTGCAATATAAACCCTAGGGAAAGCCTTAAATGGTAAACCATGACTGTAATATATGCATTATAAACCCTATGGAACACTATGCTAACCTATGACTGCAATATTTGCAATATAAACCCTACCGATACATAAAGAAACATGTAATATGACTGTAATGGGTGTAATGAAGATCAATATGGATGTTGTTAATGGTTGTAATGAAGAACAAGTGTGAAAAGGAAAACCTGGTACAATATGGATGCTGGTGCACTAGAATCTGAGCTGTTGCCTCCCCTTGATGTTAACTCATTCAATTATGTGCTTGTCACTCCTCCTTTTCTTATGTCGCTCACTGTAGAATAACTAAATACTTGTTGGTTTTCATGGCTATTTGAATTGGGAATTATTTGAATTTGATTAATGGTTGTTTGGTGTCGTGAAATAAATTGCTGTCCTCTTTTGAATTTGAGTTCTGTTTCGTATGAATTGGAGATTTGATTGATTTCAGCCTTTAATTCTTGACTTGATTGGTTTGGTGGATTATTTGAAATTGTTTCCATGCTTTTGTTTTGAATAATGGCAACCTTATAGGAGTGTTAAATGGATGCAGGTGGGATATTTGCATTTGGCTCTAGTACGTGCGCACCCTACTTGGCAAGATGGGACAGATTGAAGCTGATATGTGTTGAAGATCTCATGGTAGATGGGACAGGCGAATGCATTTGCGTGTTGGTTTGGTTATGCTACGATGGGAAACAATATTGTAATGGGTTCGCCAGTCGTTCAAAGATGGGTCAGATGGGTTTCAAAGTTGTTGAGTTGGCATCTTGTTTATTTTCTGTAGTTGTGACTAATGTGAAAGTGACGCCTGTATTGGTGTGAAAGTTGGGTTTAATAGTTTATGGGGAAGGGTGCATGTCTTAGTGTTTGGGCTGTTTTAATTCCATGTCGGAATGGTACTTGTTCAATGTTAGATACAAGTTGGATACACTTCATCATGTTTGGCTGCCACCGTGTACTTGTTAAGTTTTTAAATTAATGCTAACTTGTGTGCATTTTATATCTGATTTATGTTTGATGTGATCAAGCCTATATATGGATGAAATTAAGCTTACCTTGTGGAGGACCAGTGTATAGGTGTGGGCCCCAACGAGCACATGTCCCATCGCACGTTCGGGCCCCCGCCTACGTATCGACTTCTCTCCCCTAGATGGGAGAAATTAAGATTTTTAATATTGTGGTAATTGATTGGTCTCTTTGAAGAGACTCCTATGAGTAGCTATCATTGGCATTAATTTTTTTAAATAAAGTTAAAAAAATTTTTTTGTCATGCATTAAATTTTTTAAACAATATTTATAAATAATTATTATATTAATAATATTTTTCTTTATATTTTTTATATGTTTTTAGTTATACTTAATATTTCTTATTTCTATTTTGAAGTTTTTGGCTTGTATCTAAAGAGTAGAAATTTTTTAAATTGTTTTGCAAATTATGAATTTAATTGTAGGGTTTTCTCAGTGTGATTGTCTTGGGATAACTTATTCCTTTACTTCTAATTATAAGGGTTTTGATGCAATTCATGTGTCCTTGGAATGCTTACACTTAATACTAACCTAGATTTGATATCTTCCTAAGTAGTTGTTTCTTCTAGTGTGGATAATATTAGTTTAGAAGCTTCCTCTTCCTAAATCATAATCACGTTTCCCTTAAATCATGTAGGATGCCCTTTGTGGGAAAAATAAAATCCTCATTTGGAGAATGGTGATTCCAGAGGCATTGTAATAGTCATGACAACCAATGTATCTTAGACCTCAATCATGTAGCTCAAGATACATAGCAAAAAAATTGTAAATCTTAGATTTGGAAAGATGGTTTGATTGCAAAATAGAGAAAATGCTTGAATTGGTTTTTTATTAGGATAAATAAGTAGATATGTCCATTGGTAACAACTTGGGATGAATCCAAATGGCTCATTGAATCCTCTTCCTCTTGCCTCCTCTCTCATTTTTTAATTAATCTTTTGACATTAGACACTCTCATAACTCGCTTGGAACTCTCTTTTGCACCCTCAAGCTCACACATAGCTCTCTCAAGCATTCTAAAACACACCAAAATTCTTCCTACAACACTCTTGTCTCGTTGGCTTCTTTAATCCTACACAAGTGATATTGTTCTTATTCATTGTTATTGTACTTGTCTATCTTTTTATTTGCTATTTTTATTCCCTTGAGCACCTTGGGATCCAAACATCCCTTTGCTCTCCTTCTTTCTAGTTTTTACCATTGCACTTGCACTACTCTTATCATTCCCAAACACACTTTGAATATGAGCAGCCATAGACAATATTTTTAATATCTTTATCATTGACTATTATGGAGGTAGAAATACCAAATTAAGGGTTTGACTTGAAGGTAAACCTCCAACCAACCCCAAACAATTTTCTTTGTCTTTGTTCTTGTAGTTATCCTTAGAGCACTCAACTATATAGAGGTTTGCAAGTGCTTTCATATTTATTCTTCTTCTTCTTGTATTTAATATAAATCTTGTCATTTAATATATTTATTTATAAATTTCTATCACTTGGTATTTGTTGGTGTGTTCCTATGTCTAATTGAACAGTTGGTTTGAACTTCCACATTGTTTAGAAGTACTTTGATATTATGGTTGTACGAATGCCAATGCTTAGCACAAGCACAACATGTTATGCAATTAATCTTCGTAAGCTCATTTTTAGTCTTCAATAAACAAAACTTTATTTAATGTTCCTCTTTTACACTTAGTAGTAGGTTTTAATGCCAAAACGAAAGATTTTGATCAATTTTCTTCTCAAAATTTTAATATTTATCTCCTTTTACTTTATTATAGGATGCAAAGACACCTTTAGTGTTGGGGGCTTCAAAGCATGGTAAGATCCATACTATGGATTTTGTTTTTTATATTGGATTGCAAGTCATGCATGACCTTGAGCATGAATGGACAAAAGTGAAAAATAAGAAGGAACACTCATTGGGGAAGATAACTCATCAAATTTCTTAAGATGTTTCAAGAATATGAGGAAGAATTCACCTAAACATTGAGGCTCTTGAGTTAGTTTGGTTTATTTTTAAGATGATAATGAAATTTTTGAGATCCAAATAAGCCATAAAGTTATTTCAATCTAACACTAAACTCCATTTTTAATGAACCTTGGGTCCCTTACCTAAATTATTCAAAAAATATAAATATTTTTCTTATATCAATAAAATTTTAAAACCAAAGAACTTTAATTCTTTTAATTTTAAATTACTTGATCTCATAAATCAAATATTTTGAATTACTTGATCTCAAAATTGACTCACATTCTAAACTTGAGAGATGATATATCTATTTTTAAGCAAAAGTGGCAAGCCACTATATTATATTGTATTATATATAAAAAGATTTACAAACCTTGGTTCAACAAGCATACTGATAGGAAAGAACCAGGAAGAAAACCTCCGGTTATAGCTTGAAAAGTTACAAAAAAAATTACAAACTAGACCATTTACATGATTTTCAATTAACTGGTCTTATTATGTATGTATTTACATAGTAATTATAGCAACCAAAATCTTCCACTTGGATTTTTGTTGAGTGGCCAAATTATCAACCAACATATTGAATTACGTGCCCATAATCCAAAATTTTGCACTACATCCACTTTTTGTTAAGTAGACAAAAATTGGCTTTACCATTTTATCTTGAATTTTGCATATTTAAGCCCAACCAAAAATTTGTTCAAAAATACTTGCATTCGAATACCTGGACATGGCGATAACCAGGCTTAAAAAACACACTTTTTCTTTTACTTATTCTTCCATCTGCATAATCTCCAGTGAGTTCTCTCCTTGCTCTCCATTACCTGCATCCATATTTTGAGACTTGAGCGCAATATTCATATCTGGAACCACTCCAGTGGCAACCCAATTGCGATAATTGACTCCTTGAGTAAGAGCTAGAGAAATGTTGTGGATCAAATTTTGAGCGACCCCCTACAATGTCGGTTGTGCACTGTCTAACTGGCGTTGAATAAGAGAAGTTGCATGATAACAATTGTAGTGTAGCACGAAAGAGACATAATGATATTTCTCTCTGAAACATTTAGACATTTCCCTCCCCATATGGTGGCTATATCTTGACAAAGCCCTATTAAGATGACATGGGTCACTGAACCCTAGAGACTGCTTGAGTCCATCAAATACATTAACAAAATCTCTATTATGAGGTAAGGAATATGGTGGGAAGATACCATCCACATAGCCCTCCCCCATACTAAAAACATATTTTTGTGCACAAACAACAGGAGCATCATTTTGCAAGAATATATCATTTACCATTTTTTTTTGCAATTACAATCAAAGAATCTAGACATTCTAACATGTCCATTAGATTAGAGATAAAAAAATTGACAAAATATTTGATGGGAATAGCAATCTCCTTGACTTAGGATGAAGAAATTTCATCCCAATAACACACTTGAGACACTATAATCATAGGGACATCGAAACTTGAACACTGATTGCAGATGAATCTTCTCCAATCTTCCTAAAAATGGCCTCTCCCACCTTTGCACTGGAAACCACACTCAAATTTTTTTTGGGTGATAATCCATCATTGTTGTAGACCTTTAAACCAAAACAAAATTAATCTTTACAAAAAATAGAGATTAATTTACTATTTCCAACAGTCGTTTACTTTGGCTGAATAAATAGAGGAGATTTTGCCATAAAACATAAACTCTAATGATGACTTGGAGTTTAGAATGTACAAATCTTAGCTTGATCATCTCAAAGATGAAATTTAACACATGCTTCATCGACCTTCTGCATATCTAAAGTAATTGAACCTTTAATACATAAGATGCTAAACGTACTAAAAATTGTGAAAGCATACTAAGTAATAATGAGATCAATACACTTGTAAACATGTCACAAATATTAGTTCTTTCACAAAGGACGGATATGTAAAATACAAACATGCCATACTTCAGAGTTGGCAACTCCATTTTACTTTGATGTGTACTAAGGAGTACGAATAGGATGAACCACACAAATGTATGATTACACCAGCTGCGGGAAAAACATAAGTGCTTACATCACCATGAAATAGAAACATGTTGTTACTTGATTCTAATTCTTGCTAATCAGATTTCCCAAAAAATGGCGTACCCCCAAATCTGTGTGAAACATTAACACAAGATCTTGTGTAATTCTATTGAAAAGACATACTGCCACATTGTTTGAACTGACACATCATATATTTCTCTTTTATAAAGATTTGGTCAAAAATATAACATACATGTAATTGCCAATTACACATGTGTTGCTAGATCACCATCATAAATTTGGACAAAAACATTTCTCTTGTAATTGAAAATTAATCGTGTGTTGTTAGAGATAACACACTTGTAATTACCAATTACACGTGCATAGCCAGATCACCAAGAATATCTTTTTCATAGATCTAACCAAAACATAACACAGCTGTAATTATCAATTACACATGTGTTGCCAGATCATCTCATTGCCACATAAGAAAGTTATCACAGATTTATGTATCATATTCTTATTCATAAAATAAGTCAAACCCTGACTAACATCCATAAATTCTTGAATATTAGCTAGAATTTGAGATTATTTAGGAATTTCCATCCATAATAAAAAATGCTACCAACTTTGAAAGCAATTTTTCCAAAACTATACCATATCCGAATTCATCAGATATTTGTTTCCTCTTTTTAAATTTAGGCTTCTAAAATAGGATGAATCTTACCCAGTTCAACCACATGTGTCACTTCATTAACTGCTTGATCACACCCATAGTTTGCCAAAAAATATGCAACCATATTACCTTCTCTATATGTATGCAAGATTTAATAGTTTCTTATTTTATCAAGAATAGACCAGATCTATTTAGCAATATACTCCAACTTCCAATTCTTTATCTCAACATGCATTAATTAAGATCAACAAATCTCCTTCAACTTGAATCATAAGGAGCTTAAAACTAAGTACTAATTTCAAACCTTGCAAGAGAGCTTGTGCTTCAACAACATTGTTAGTCCCAAATAACAATTTGAATGATTTAGCACATAAAACTAACCCTTTATGATCCCTTATAACCACCCCTACTCCAGATAAACCTGGGTTACCCCTAAAGGCTCCATCTATATTCAACTTCAAGATGTTGTTAGGAGGAGGTAACAAAATAATAAAAGATCCATTTACTTTTTGAGTATACAGATGAAGATTACCTTTGAAAGGCAGAGATAAGAATGCCCATGAAAACAACAAATTTGAATCCCAATTAGTAAATAGTGAACCAACATGTTTAGCTTTACAAAAATATGCGTTTATAGTTTAAGATATTGCCCTTTCCAATAATAACAACATCTGATCAATATTCAGTTTCTCTTTCCTAAAAATGCATCTATTTCTTGCCCACCAAATAGCCCATAAAACTGAAGAGGGTATAATACACCAGATACTTGCAAAAAAAAGAAGATTTATACAGTTGAGGCCAACAAGTAAATAATTTCCAAATAGTGTTTGGCAAAATTGTCTACCAATTCATTTTAGCCACAACAAACAACCAACAAACTTGTGCTACTAGACACAAAAGGAAAATATGATTGATATCTTCCAACTCTTGATCACAAAGCACACATTTAAAAGGAACAACTATTAGTTTTGCTAACTTATCACTTGTAAGAGTTTTATTTTGAATAGCTAGCCATGAAAAATAGCTTGCTTTAGGTAAAATTTTTGAGTTCCAACAAAATTGATATGCTCTCTGATCTGACAATTGAAAAGCAGCTTGAGAAATTGATTTGTACCCCTCTTTAACTGTATAACAACCAATTGTTGCTTTAGACCAAATTAATCTATTAGGGTTGGATGAAAGATAAACTAATATTTCATAAAGGATAGATGTAATCTTTCCTTTATGATTCTCGTCTATTGACTCATTTGAGAAATCTTTCCACTTGACTTTACTAGTCAATGAATCCACATTTTGAACATAATCTTTGACTTTTGGGCCCCAACATTGAGTCAATAGGGTTGCAGTACTCTCAAAATTATAACTTTTAGCTAGATTATGATGTCCATTCCATGAATCTTTCCAAAATAGGGCTTCATTACCATCATTTACCTCCCAAGTTAAATGAGGTAAAATGACTTTTCTAGAAGAGACTAAAAAATATATCTTTGGACTTAGTTATACTTGATAGTTTTTTTTATTCTAAAAACTTTAATTCTATATAAAACATCTTTACAAATTCAAGTAAAATTTTAAAGACAATATGTTTTTAATAAGTTTTATAATATGACATGTATTTTATAGTCGAGCGTATGGAATCAAATGATGTTACAAGCTTGTAGGTTTATACATTTATTTGAGATATCTTTTTAGGTTATATAATTAAAGTTGAATTTACATAACTATTGGTAAATATTTAAATATTTTTATAAGAAGATTCTTTACAAAATATTTATATTCAGTTTGATGAAGGTGTTTATTTGTAACATACATAAAAGAAGTCTCAAATTTTAAATTCTTATTTAGTAGTGAATGTATTTTCTAGATTATTATTAAGTAGGAAATAAAAATAACAAAATCTAAAAAATTACATTAAATTAATATCAATGAATGGTATATCATTCAAACTAATATAATCCAAATTAAAAAGATTATTACAATATTTCAATTTTTGTTTTTTAAATTGAAAAAAAAAAATCTCAAAATGAAACTTTTTACTATCTATCAAAATATATAAAATAAATGGCTCTTCTCACTAATAATTCTAATATGATATTAAAATGTAATAAGGCTTGTGCATATAACTATGAAACACATATCTTTGCTAGAATAATGAGAAAAATGATTACTCTACAAAAATAGATGTTGAGAAGATAAATTTTAGATGTACATAACTAACCCCAAACAAAGGTTTGTGAAAATACTATTATAAATCTCACAAGCCTTAAGAGATCAATAGATTAATTTACTCTATCATGAACAATAAGAAACTATTTTTATATAATTAGAGATTTTTTATAATAATTAAAAATTATTATTTAAAAAGAAAATCAAAGACATTCTAAAGAGAATAAAATCCTAAACAAACAACTATAAAAATTACAATTAGAAAAGCTATATTATAATATAAAAACATTCTAAAAGGAATTTAGAATCCATCACATTCAGACTAATTTAGTAGAGAAGTTCTAAAGGAGCTCCAAATTTGAACTTATGGGTAAAATTAGAAAACATATTTTGTTGATTCATGTTTATTGTAAAAGGGACAAGAGGGGATGATTTAAAGAAATCACAAGCAATTGCCTAAGGCAATTTTGGCATGGAGAAGTTTTGAAGATGTCAATCGAGATTGGGCATTAGCTTTAGACTAGCACAATCTCTTGTTAAGAGACAATTAATTAATACAAGATAACTTACTTTTTCATTTGAAATGTAGATGTGAGAGAATGGGGAAAGAAGGAAGCAACATACAATAGATGGATTTGAGGGGAAAGAAGAAGATGTTGTAAGCATTAAGTTGTCATCTTTCAAAAGTTACATTGATAGAAGGATGGCAACTTTAACATGAGGGAAGGGGGTGAGATCTTGAATTGTCAAAATAACCTATTTGTCAAGGTTTTTGAGAGAGAGTTCATTCTTGAGTAGAGTCTAGGATTTCCATTGGAGATTGGGAAGATCCCACATGCCTTTGAAAAGCTTGATACCTTTATTGAACAATCTTTTTCCCTTGAACCAATTGATGATGCCTAGTGGTTGTTCATTATATTGAACCAATCTATTCCACAAATATGAAAAAGTATGAAATCTAAGGCCATGTCTTATAGATTTGTCTAACCATGTAAAACTATTGAGACATAGTTTACCATGCTATCCAAATGTTGTTAAATAGTGTTTAATTTAGAGTTATATAAAAAGGTATGAGAAACACTTTGTCTTTTGAGGATACCTCCTTTCAAGAGTTATTTACAACTGTAGTTTGGATTTTAAAATGTTTGGATACTTCCAAAGAACATCTACTTCCAAAATTCTAATTATCGAAAAATATTTATAATTTATTATTGTGAATATACAAATAAATTGATAGCATTCCAAATCTATATAAAATTAATTAAAAAACTCAAAACTAAATAAAACGTTATATACTTAAAAATAATAATGTTAAAATACATTAAGGGAAGTGTCGGAAAAGAACATGAAGACAAATTAAGTTTGTTTGTTTCGATCCCATAGAATCTTTAGTTTCGTGGATACGATTAAAATCCTTCATTCATTCATTCCATAATACATCTAATCAATCAGTCATGCAAATGTTGTAAGTTTAGAGTCTCATTTTATGTTGTGTACCATGGATGATTGGAGGATAGGTATTTCAGTCGAAATGAGGATGCATTCAAAACCCTTCATGAGGTCCCCATCCACAGCCACTAGATTCAAAAACTACTTTTGTAAAGAGTCTTATAAAACATTACGCTACCTCATTACTACAGATTGCTTAAGGGGCAGGTTTGTTAATGATTTCACATAATAATAATGACAGCGAGGTACAATTAGTGTATATATGGAAAATAAGTGCCCAAATCAAACTGATTGTCCATGCACGGTTTGGATATGACCTGCATTGCAGATTTGTGACGTTTGTTTTTATTATTTATTTAGTCTCAGAGTCTTTTGACTATTCTCCACCTCACGCTACACGTGCAGACTAAACATTCGACAACTAGGCTATGGTAAAAAAATCCCATGTTCAGTACTGTGCGACGTTTGGGTGATGGCCGAGTGCCTGTTAAAAAAGAACCCTATTCCGAATGATAAGATTTAATCGGTAAGATGACGTGGGGTCTTTAATGATGGTGAAGACTGTCTCTATCTCAATATTCAAACAAATGAGCTTCTTGTTATGTGTGCACTGTCAATCCGTCCTTTCTTGATGTTACAACATTTCCATTAATTCTGCCCTAGCAATTACACCGACAGCACAGTCAATCAATAATCCTAAATTACATTTAAAAAAATAACAGACTGTTTCTTCCTTCAAATATGTTTCTCCACTGAGCTATCTTGACATATTTGGTTTCTTATTGTAGACCCATTTTTGCAATGGAGTATAAGATCTACGACTACTCCATGGCTGCTGCTTCAGGGTATCCTCAGATCAATGAAAATGATGTTCTTTTGTTGAATGGCAATGTGGGTCATGAAATTTGCTTGCCCCAACAGAATAACAACACTCTTCCGGGCGGATTCTGTGGAGGAAATGTGAAGGTTTCGACCTCTGCTTCGACTTCCAAACGGCAGGTCGCTTCGAGTGGTGTGCAGAAGAAGAAAATTCAGTCGAAGCACAGCACGACCAAGCTGTCGGTGGATCCTCAGAGCGTGGCAGCTCGTCAGAGGAGGCATCGGATCAGTAAGAGGTTCAGAATTCTGCAGACTCTTGTTCCCGGTGGTACAAAGATGGACACTGCCTCCATGCTGGACGAGGCCATTCAGTATGTGAAGTTTCTCAAGTACCAGATTTGGTTTCATGAGATGATGGGCTCTGTTCTAAATAACTCCAACAATGCCAATAACTGCAATTCCTTGAGCGGTTCCTCTGGTCAAGAGGTTTCTCCATCGGTGCAGATGGAAACTGATAGCTATGCCAGCTTTAATGCCCACTCGTTTACAGAGGCTAATAGTATTAGTTACGTTAGTGGAAACTGGGGAATTAATTAGGTTAGAAAATGATCTAGCTGTGTTAGTCTACAATTGCTGTTGTTGGTCAGGATCCCAATTTCCTGACTGTATATTGTTGTCTGTTCAGATGTGCTGTGTAGGTTATGACTTACCATGGTGTTAAACTTCTGGGTTAAATGCAATGAGGCCGTCTTCTGTGTTATTGTTGTGTAATTTTTTTTAAAGTAGAACATATGTTCTTGTAACTAAGTAATTAGTTGAAAGTATTGAGTAGCAAATGTTGTATGATATAACAAACTAAGTAGTTATAAAGTAAAAGAGAGACAATCTGGCACGGATGTGCAGAATAGTACAGCTAGCTTATCTCTTGTGCTTGGTAGATAGACTATCGTGGTATTATCCTCAGTTCGATGTAAAGAAACCTGTTTTTTTTGGTTTTCGAGGTTTGTTAGTAACCATAGTTTCTGAGAGTTTCTGGATTCAACTGTGACTGATATTTCGAACCACACCCAGTTTGTATTGAGAGGCGCTGCAGAAAATATGTTGAAAAATCATTGTTTGTATGTATTCTAATGCCTTGTTTGTATGTATTCTAATTCTTTCAACTGCAGGATTATATTTCTATAGTGCAATGACTGTAAATGCATAAGTTTGTCATGGCAGGCGTGCTAGAAAGGGTATATCAAGCAAAACCATCAGAAGTTAGATAATCTGAAGTGGGTATTCTTAATTTAAGGATGATGATTATTGGGTACCTCTAATTTAAGGATAATGATCTTCTAAGCCACTGATTTCTAAGAATCGTTCAAGGAAAAGGCTTCTTCTAAATGTTAACTAGTTTCTGGTATTATTTTCTGCTCATCAGGACGAAGATTATTTTCCTTGTAAATTCTGACAAGGATTCATTTCAAACTATATGTGATCGTTGTTATGGAACTATCATCTGTGAGCAAAATTATTTCAATTCAAGCAAAAGGTCCAAATTTCAAAGTAGGCATTACAAAATCTTGAGTTGGGGGGCATTTCAACTCTAAGAGCAATGTGCCTTTCATAGGACGAACTGAAATATAGTCACAATTAGACCTATTATCTGGAGTGAGTTTGGTTGTCATTTCTTGCTATTATCAAATTATGATAAACAAATTGTCCTGCAGATATATAGGCTATATCAGTTGATAAATATATACTATTATCAATGTGAGCTTTCTTCCAGTGATTGGGTGGCATTATTGAAATTCCACTAAAATGGACACTGATCTTACAGTGATTAATAAAACACCATGATTCCTGTGTTTTCCTTGTCTTAAATTAAGAATTCAACTAATTGTACATATCCTCTTTTCTTAACTTTAATATCTATCCAGATTAAACATTCAATATGTATGTAAACCTGTAGCATGCCTACTAATAATACATGATATCTCTATCTTAATACCAGTTCATCAATCCTCTTTACCCAATACTATCATTTGCTGTTGCTTCCACTAATTTTTAGATTATATAATAAGAAATTATGATCTTATAACTTTCGTAAAGCAAATTTGAATCTCTGTAGATCTACCTAATCGTATTTTTCGTCCACAACCGAGAACAAAATTAGGGTATATCGAATCTAATTCCAAAGATTCCGTTTGGAATTAGAATTGTTCTCAACTTTCTTGAGAAAAAGCTGAGATTTGATTTTATTTCGCAGGTGTAATTACAAAGATGATGAAATGAAACGGAAGGGATTCTCAATTCTCATGTTATGTTGAAGATAAAGACTAGAGGGAATAATTAAACTTCATGGTCTAGGAACAACCTAGATTGTTGTAGTTTTATGCAGAGTCTATCAAAAACATAATGGTTCTGAAATGTTTGGATATGATAAATATATTAGTTGGTTTAAATATTAATTATGTTATGAGTGAATTTTAAGTAGGGTAAAATTGAAGGGGTGAAGAAGAGGAAGATTTGTTTAATAGTGAGATTTATGGTTCTGATTATCGATTTTTTTAAAAATTTTATTATCGATAAATTTATTATAAGGAGGAATAGTATTAGTTAATAATTTTGATATTAAAAGATTTTTTTAATATACAAGAAAAATGGTGTTAAGATTTTTTAAGAAAGTTGAATTGGTTTTTCTTTTGTCTTTTTGTATGGAAGATGTTGTTACCTCTTGTCAACTTATGCATCCACTTTTGTTCACAAATTCATTAGTATGAGATGTAATAAGATGATATATCTCATTAGAAAAACCAGAATGTAGTTTAAACTCAACCTAAATAATGTTGATGATTAAAATATATGGTCCATTTTCATATTTCTAGAGATAACATGGTGAATGTAATCGTTTAAATGTGTGTGAGTGAGAGGATGTTGTGTTGTAAGGATTCTTAATAGCCTTTGAAAAGTGAGAAAGATTGTATATTCAACTAAGTCATTGTTTTGCAATTTTGATAGGGTTATTTGAGGACTACTAAAGGCGCATTGTTTTAAGTTGTGTAAGGCATCTAATTCTTATGAAGGGGAATCCCACTTATAATTTGATCGTGGATTGTTTACTAATTTTTTTATCTAAAATGAAATTTTTAAAGGTGAATCACATATATATTTTGGATGATATTTTTTTCTATTACTTATATAATTTATTTGCATGTTCTAACATCTTATAGTACAATTATATAATAATTAGTTGCATACAACTTCATTTTTTTCACAAATATAATGTTCGTATCAACATGTTCTTGATTGTTCTATAATACTTTAGACTGATAAGCATTATTTGATTGTGTATAAATAATGATTTATATTGATAAAACATATTAAAGAATATTTATGTCAATAATGAATCATATAATATAGTCATCCAAGTTATCATAATCTTTTGATGATATTTATTCATGCAAAAAATAATTATTTTACTTCGAAGACACCATTGAGAGTAATATACACTTTAAAATTTAATAAATATAATATAATATTTCTACAAATGAAAATTTCATAAATTTGAAGGTATAATATTTACTAGGAGGTAATAGTACATAGTTAATGTTGGAGTAAATTGATTTACCTATCTAGGTCCTATTTACATGTTAAGTCCACTTAGGTCCTAGGAAGAGATCTTTCTAGTCAAGCATTAGTTGTCACTTATCTTATGTGGTTGACATTTATTTAATGATTGTGTCCTAAGTAGTTATGACTTAGTTGTCTCATGTGATAGGATTAAGATACTTGTTATGATCTTGTCTAATCCTATTTCTCACATTTCCTATATAAGCAAGGCTTCATATGTACATTGCTATATTCATTTTGGCTATCATTTTGGTATTTTTGCATCCTTAATCATATCATGATATTTTTGTCATCTGTTGTGGAAGTTATTTTGTTTTGCAAGTGATCCTAGAGTATTGAGGAGTTCACCATAAATTCCTACATGGTATCAAAGCTTCAGTGCTACAAATTTTCTTCCTAGATTTGAGGAATCAATCTTGGTGTAATTTTTTTGCTGGGTGTGAGTTGGGGTCTTGAGAACCTCACCATTGAGTCTAGGACGTTAGAGAGAGTTGGGTTTTACTTTCATTTCCTCAATTTTCATCATATATTAACTGATCTACAAGGGTTTGGAGGAAGGGTTTCAATTGTCAGATCTAGGGGGTAGCTAATTTTTTGGAGCAGTTTGGGTGAAAACTGACCTCACCATTGCATTCAGGGGCCCTGAAAACTAAAGGATTGACTATTAAAATCGTTGAAATCTGACACTTTTTACCAAGACATTAGGTAAAAAAATCGTCGATCATATGGATCCATACTTGGCCGTACAGTACGATTGGCGTCACAAGGTCTATAGGGTTTGTATCGAGTGAATATTTCTTTGCAGATTCGTTGTTGGTGTCACTGTTGAGTACTCTGGCATAATCATCTGCAAATTCCCTATACCTTCAAAGCCATCGTGTCAACACTCAAATCAACTATTGGTCAGTACACTCTTTTTTTTGTTAATCCAGGGGTATCCCCATTGTACTTAGTACAATTGCGACTCAATCCACCGATTCCAACCACACCCTGCCTCAGGCTTATTTTTTATGTTGAGTTGGGGTATGTAAGGGCGAGTTGAGGCGAGACTAGTCCCCTGGAGACTAAGGGTCGGGCTCGAACCGATCCATCAATTGGGCATCTAATTATTAAAACTTTTGTTATTAATAATTTCATAAGAAGATGTGTGCTCTTCAAAGGTACATATCTATAATATAAACAATCAAGAACTCTTAATAAATGGGTTGACATTCTAAGTAGGAATAGATTCATGCTCATAAAGATAATATTAATAATATCAATTTATATTTTGAAAACTTGTAGTTCAATTGGTTGAGCACAATTGATGAAAATGTTCTTGATTACACCATCCACCGAAGTTCAAACCCTTGAAGACATGATTAAGCTAAATTGATCCTTAAGTGACTTTGATAGACCAGATTTTCTTGCCCATAATTGCTTATGCTAAGGATGACTTAAAATTTAGATATATGCTTGCTTGTAATGTTGCTACATAGCCAATTTAAATATATGTGACTACTCATATTGAATTAAGTGCTTTGCCAATATGGGTGGCTTGATCCGTGAGCATTATTTGATTGGATCACTTTGGAATTCGTGAATGAAATCAAATAACGTCATATTTCATGTTAGCTATGTTCAAATTTCAATGAACTTTTTGATCTCTGGAATGATTATCTGCATTGGAATTTGGCTGACAACAATTGCCAGCAGGATGGTTTCTTGGGATCTCCATATTAGGCTGTATTCTCCCAATAATATATTTTGTGGACGTATTAGGTATATGGCCCGCAAACCGTTTATTAATGAAGGGTAGGTGCAGTTGGCTCCGAGGAGGAGCAATCAAGTCAATGGCTGTGGGGAGACCTGCTGTTCGACATTGCGTGTACTTTTCGTTATTCTTGTGTTCAGACACTGAGCCATAATTCATAATTCTAGTCCTCCATCATTGGCATTAAGGCTTTTTGGTTTGTTGGGATATGATATCATTAAATCTACTTGTCAAAGTCATTGCATTCTCTTACGCTATCAAATGGCCTATAAAATTCGTATAGAAAGTATTTTGTTTACATTTTTTTATTGAATAAAGCTCAAAACATGTATTACATCATAAATTAGCAATGATAGTCTCAATAAAGGACAAATAAAATTGGATGACTTTAAAGTTAAATTATTTTTTTTGGGATAATTGTCTATTCAATTTAGTTAGAAATTAAAACGGAGGATCTCATATTTGTAATTCTAATAAATTTACAACAATTTTGTTTTTGTTTTTTTCTCTCGAAAAAAATGTATAATATCATATTAGAAATAAGATATTACATTTAGTAGAAGTTGAAGAAAGTTTTAATAAGCATGAGGATGATATTTTCCATACGATAGAGCCCCTTTATCCATTTGATGATGACCTCAGAATCACCGAAAATTTGTAATTGATCCATCCTTTTGTCCTTGGCCATAGTCAACAAAAGTTTCAAAGCCATAATCTCCACAAAATTATTTGTACCACAACCCAAACCAACACTAAAAGAGATATAATGATTTGGGTTGTAAAATATTATGCCACTCGCCCCACAAAGAGCAAAATTACCTTGACTAGCCCTATCAAAGAAACCCCAAGGATGAGATTTATCAATTAACGAAGGAGTTATGGGTCTCAAAATATTCACCTTATGGATAGTTTGAAAGTGTCAAAAAATGAACTAAATCTAAGAAGTGCATTGGAAGGCACGAATCAACTTATTTTGAAAAATTGCAGCATTTCTGGCCAACCAAATACCCCAGGCAACTAGAAGAGGTAGATTCCTATAGGAATATAGCGACCTATGATGATACCAATTCTCAAAACAAAGCAATAGAGTATTTCCAGCCCAAACATTCCTTTGACTAATCAATCTTTCCAAATTAGACCAAACTTGGATAGTGTAAGGACAATTGATTAAGAGGTGATCAATAGATTCCAAATCCATCAAGCACAGAGAACAACGTCTCAGACCCTACCAACTTGTTTTATACTATGGTGTTTAAGTTTTCAACATTGTTATAGTTTGACAATAAGGATGGCGACAATGTGTATATCTAGATAATTAATGAGGTTTAATTGATGATGAGGATACTATTATGATGTTGGATATCTAGTTGGATGTGTGCAGTCCGTGCCAAATCTATTGCCACATCTAAGAAGATCTACAAAGCCAATGATTTGATGGTGTTGGGGGCTCTACAAGACAAGAAGTAGGTCTCTTTTGGTGCCTTTAGTTGGGGCATTAGGAAAGGCTTCCTACTCTCACAAGTCTTGTGAGAGTGATTAATCTAAATACAAAGGTGTCTAGTCTTATGGTTTGTGTAGAGTCTTAGCCTACCAAGATTATGTTCCATTAGCTTTCAATGGTAGCTCTTGATGATGGTATGTCTAAGGATGTTTTCGATTTGGATGGCTCAAGTGGGATTGGGGTTGGGTGCTCAAATGTGACTTGGTTTCCCCCTTCTTTGACTATTGAGGGGTTAGTGTTATCCCATTTTGTTGTTTCTATGTGGCTCAAAGGGCTACAATAAGGGTTTTCCCCTTGAAGTCTTGGTTAAGAAAGTCAATAGTGCTTCTCCTAGCATTTCTCTTCCTTCTATTCCCATGGATTTCAAACAAGGAAGACAACTTAAAATTCTTGACTATGTTATTGACAAATCAACTTCCAAGTTGGTAAATGCTCTTGTGGGAAATTTTTAAGGGGATAGGCCAAATTTGGACAACTTTTAAAGAACCAAGGCTGGGAGGAAATGAAAAACCAAAGGTTCACTAGAGATCATTGTCTTATCAAATGACATCTTTCTCATCTCTTTCTCTCTTCATAAATATTATTTTTAAACCTTGAAGGGTGGACCATGGTTTCTTAGAAAATTGTGCCTCTTCCTCAAGAAGTGAGAACCAGGTTTGGATCTCAACAAGGTTGGCATTGAAAAATTCCATGTGTGGATAAAACTCCTTGGTTTATTGTTAGAGTATTGGGGTGAGGAAGTTTGGACATCCATAGCCTACTCTTTGGGGGATCTCAATGCGATTGATGATGTGACTAGATCCAAGAAATGTTTCCTCTTTGCTAGGTTTTGTGTCAAAGTTATTGTTTACAAGAAAATCCCTTCTTCAATCACTCAATCAAGTCAAATCTTGGAGATTGGGTGGACAAAATTGAATATGAGGGGCCCCTTGTGATGCACATCCTTAAATGTCGCATGCTAGGACATGAATCTGCTATGTGTGATGTTTTAAGGAACATGACCACATGAAATTTATGAATTTGAAGGGTCCTTTACCCTTAAGAAGAGATTGGCCTTCCCTTAGAGGGAATTGGTGGAGTAAATTGTCATTTTGTGGACAAGATTAACTCAAAGAGTGACACCTCTTTGATGGTAAAAAATAAAGTTTCAAAGTCAATTGCAATTCATGATCCTCCTCAAGGTCCTTTCCCCTTCAACAAGGAGAATTGATTGTCCTCTTTTATGAATCCCAACAAGAAGGGGTTTGATTCAAATAAGCATTGTGATGCTAGATCAAAATAAATCTCTAATGTATTTTAGATTCAAACCACCTTAAGAGGAGGTCCTATTCTTTTATGGCATTTCACTATATATGTTCTATTAAACCCTTATGTGGGGTGTTGTGGTTTGTTATTGTTTTTTTTGTCTCTAAGTGTTTCTTTTGTTCTTAGAAGTCATTAGTTGTTATTTTTTCTTATTTGTAAAGGGGTTTCCCCCTCCAATTTATAGCTCTAGTCAAAATAATTTACCATGATAATAAACACTATTATAGTTGAAAATTACACCATGTTAAATGATTTTATTGATAATTTGGTAAAAGCAAGATTAATTCTTTGAGTTTCACATCTTCAGTGTTGTCCCAATTTTATACTTTTTAACATTTTATGTTTTGATTTTTTGATAAGAACATTTTATAATTCAAAATTATGGTGGCTTATGTTGCTGAGAAAAAGGATTTTATATATGGCAAGTCAAATGACAAAGAGAGTTGTCATGCATTAAATTCAAATTTTTGTTTAATAGCATGCAAGTAAAAAGATATAAAACACATCTAGGCCAATAATTTCAAGGTTTGTCTAGAAAACAAAACTAAATCAATGCATAAATTATTGTTAGCTGTAGCAAAAGTATAAGAAGGATAGTTCACTACTAGTTGGTTCTATATACTCACTCCACTTTGACATTATAAACTCTTTAAAGACAAAGGACGATAACTTATCATATTCCTTCAGGCTTTCTATTTATATTGAAAGAAGACTTCAGTTTGAAGCAATCTTTGAATTGATACTTAGGAATGAAATAATCTACTTAACATTTGAATGCCAAGTGCTTCTTGTGCTATAAATTAAAGTATGTAAATATTTAATATTTTCATGTTATAAAGTATCTTTATTAAAATATCAATTAACTATAAATAAAAATGGCTTCAACTGAATTTCAACTACTATTTTTTTTAATTCTTAAATTCAAAAATTGAATGAAATTAAAACATTTTATTTTTAATTCCTAAATTCAAAAATGGACATAAAACTATCTCCACTTACATTTATTCATAACCTTGTTTCTACATTTATAAGGTTCTCTTCTAATCTAGAAAATGTATATTAGTAATGCTTGTGTTCTTGAAGCTATTGGTGATTTTCACGCTTCATAGAATCTAGGGGTATATGTGGAGATTACACAACTCACTAAGAGGATGGAAGAAAATTCCAATCTCCAATTGAGATGGATTTTTTTTTATTTTTCATTTTAGTCTGTGGTTTGGTTTTAGATTTTATGTTTCCATTTTAAAAAATTAGGGCCTTGATGAGGAATAGAGCAGTGTACATGTTATCGTTTTCCCCTCATCACCATTCAATAGATTTTGATAATCAATCATCTATAGTGATCAATATAGATTGATGGGTGTGACGTATGTTGAATCAATGAAACTTCAACATGATCATGTCAAGATGATAAGACATAGTCTAAATAATACACCAATTATATGTAACTAGGTTTGATTTTTTTTGTAATATCTATCAAAGGCTCTAGTTCATTTTATTTTTCTCCTTTAGATGAAGCGGCTTTGTTGGTGTTGATCCAAATTTTTGGTTATGTTAGAAGGATATGTTGTAATGTTTGTTGTAAGATCATAGTTTTCAATAACATGTGTGTCCCTATTTGCAACTTTGATGATCAATAACATAGACCTGTATCCCTATCTAGAATTATTCTTTAAGATAATAATTATTGATAATATGTGTATCCCCGTTTATAACTTTGATGTTGGTTAGTGTGTTTGTATTTATCCATGTTTCTTGCACGAGAAGGAAGTTTAATGATGTTGATCCAAAGTTTTGGTTACATTGGAAGGATATATTGTAATGTTTGTTGTAAGATAAATAATTGTCAATAACATGTGTGTCCATATTTACAACTTTGATTATCAGTAATATTTGTGTCCCTATCCATAATTATTGTAAGGTTATAGTTGATAATATATGTGTCCTTGTTTATAGATTTGATGTTGGATAGTGTGTTTTTCTTTATCCATGTCTATTGCATGAAAATGGATAGTTGAGTTTGTCTATATCCTTGGTTGAGAGTTCAGTAAGACTGTTCCTACTAATTTGAATAGCTTCCCAAGTGTATCCTTGATGATGTAAGTCATGGATTATAGTGTGTGTCGTAGTCCATGAATCTTTATGTACTTGGTGAGCTCTATTGAGTATGTACTGATTCAATTGGTGATTTTCCAAACTGTCATGTTAGTCTTATTTAAAACATGATGTAAGGAAGGAATACAATGATTTATTAGATCATGCTTATTTTATAGGTTTATAATAGTTTACTAGATCCTATATGGGATCTAAGTAATTAATGAATTTGAATAGTTAAGTAGTTGAGTATGAGTTTTTGTTTCTTTGTGTTTTGTGTTTCCATTTTAGAGATCTGATGATGAGAAAAGGTGGTGTACACACTATATTTTTCCCTCATGATTGTTAGGGGGAGGTTTTGTGACTAATTATTCATGGTGATTGATATAGATTGAAGGTTGTGGGGCAACATTAAATCAATGAAACTTCAACACGATTATAGTAGGGCGAGAAGGAAAAATTTGACCAATAATAATAGTAGGAAAATAGGTTTGTAGAGTTACAAAACAACTATTAGATGCTCCAATTAATTTTATCATTTTCCTTTTGGGTCAAAGGGGTTTATTAGTATTAATCTAGTTTTGGTTGTATTAGTCTAAGATATGTTGTAATGCTTGTTGTAAGATCACAATTGTTGATTAAATGTGTATCCTTATTTACAACATTGGTGATGTATATCATGTATTTCCCTATCTAAGGTTTTTGTTAGATTATAGATGTTGATGATGTATGTATCCTTATTTATAACTTTGATGTTGGAGTTTTTGTGTGTTCTTATTCAAATTTGTTGTATGTCATGAATAGTTGAGTTTGTCATTGTATCATTGATTAAGATTTTAATAAGACAATTCCCATTATTGTGAATAGATGGGTGTGCTTTTGATGATGTAAGACATGTATTATAGTGTGTACTCTAGCCTATGAACCTATAAATACTTGGTGCTCTATTTAGTGTGTCCTAATTAAACATACAATTATTTTGAATTGTTGTGTTTGTCATAGTTGAATTGTTGGTACCCCTAACCCAATTTATTCAAAACCTAACATCATACTCTAGACTTTATGATTGCTATCATTTTCAAATCACAAACTTTCTTATGAATTAATCTCATTTTATCAATTGATAATATTTTTGACCTCCTTCAATAGAACAAGTTTAACTTCATAAAAAACAATTATAACAAACACCTATTATGAATGTTTCATAAATAAAAGAACAATTGGGACAATCCCTATAAGAATATTGGGTGAGGAGGAGGGATCCCACACGACATGCTTATAAAGTATAGATTAAGAAAGATGGGAAAAGCACTACTATAAAGTCAATTGTTGTGTCTCACTAGAACAATGGTCACCACAAATTTCACAAAATAATGAAAATCTTTTTAAAATGTTGGGCTGAATTTGTTCCCACCCAACAACAAAGTTTGGTGTAATGCTTATTCTATATGTGAGACAAAACATGCCCAATCCCAATTACAAAGTAGCGTCATGATTGATAAGATTGAAAACTTCGTATGTGACCGACAGAAGCAGTCGTCCGAGAAGTTCGTCGAAAAGGTGAGATTCAATTAGTGCAGAGAAATTGCCAAATATCTCTGGAATGAAAAAAGGAGAGAAAGTTTCCTCGTTGCACGTATTCAAGAAGACCTTACTTTTGAAACAGTGGTCAATGGCTGTCAACTTTCTCTTGTCTCCTTGATTTGCGCACTTCTTTGTCGTTTCCATTTCTCTCCAATTTATATTTCCTTAGGTCGATTTCAGTCGTCTTCGATCCAAACAATGAGAATATAATTTTTAATGCACCGTTTGCGTTTGGATTATTTTCTCCTATTAAAAACACTTTTTCTCCTATTATTATTTTGTTTGCTTACGCAGTACGCAGCCTACTCAGTATTCGAAATTCACAGATATCGGCTTATGGTTAAGTGAATTGATCGACAAAGGATTGATGAAGACGAGAGTTTTATTCCTTTCCTCCATCTTCTCTGCAATATGATCTAGAAAAACAATTTTTTCTCTTATTATTATTGTGTTTGCTTAGAGTACGCAGCCTACTCAATATTGATTGATAGAATACGAGAGGTTTTTTTAATAAGTTATTTAATAAAGTTAGGTTGTTTCATGTGATGGGGACGTGGGGACAGGTTTCAAGGTTGAGGGATCAAAGGTCTAAGTTTGGGGATGGTGGAGGAAGGTTGGAGGACGGTGACAGGGTGACAGAAGGGTGCTGAAATACATATAGTTTTTGAAAAAATAGTTATAAGAAGATGTATATGTATAAGAATTATACATCTTGTAGATAACTAGGAGTCCCCTAGACGCCTTGAGGACACCTCGACGTCCTCAAAGTCCTAGCGACGTCTTGAAGACGACGATGTTGGTGGTGCTGGTGGTGGAGGTGGGGGGACACCTCCCCCTCCCTCCCCACAAATCTCCAAGTCTTTAAGATGGGGATGTCTAAGAAACATGAGGTTTTTTGGGGGGAGATCCCATGGAACACTATTTTTAATTTATTGGTATTGGGAGTATGAATTTAGATTGTATGGATAATCGTTTTTTCTTAATTTAGAGTTAAGGATTTAGGGACATTTATTATGTCGAATTGGCTCAAAGTATAATGCATCATCTCTTGAAAGATTTGAACTTTCATAGATAATATAATAAAGCAATATACCATCACCCTCACTAATGTTCAATTAATCAATGAACAACCACCCTTTAATGATATAAAGTTTTTAATCCATATGTTATTATATATGTAAACATTTTGAATTGAGTGTTCTAACATCAAGATAATGACATTAATATGTTCTTATAAGAATAATTAAAAAATATCAAAAATATAAATATACAATCCTTTCATCAAAATTTTATTTCCATCTAAAAAAATTCAAACATTTTTTTTTAAAGGTCATTAATAATGAATGATATATATTTTTTCTTGATGGAGGTCATCCACAAATCCTTTTTTTCTACCCGATACGGGAGCACGAGCCTTCTTGGGTTGAACCTCTTCGGCTAAGAGCCAAGGATTGAGGGGTATCCATTCCGTTAAATTCGCCCTGGGCACGATCCCGACCTCATCCCTTTTTCAATGTCAGAGCCTTTGCACTCAGCAAGACTTGATCCCTGGTGGGCTCATTTAAAACCTTTCAACTTCACCAGTTGACCAAGGGCCCATTGACATGAATGAGATTTTTATAATCCACGAGATAGGAGAAAACAACTTATGATAATAAGAAAGTCATTAATAATGAACATAAAATTTTACTTAATTAGATAGTAGAAAATAAGTCTCTAACTAGAATTATATATTTAATTTAAATTAATGTTTTAATTATATTTTATTCTTTATAATCAAGATAATAAGAATGATGCGATGATAAGATATTTCTATATTATATTATAGATAGTAAGAGATTCATATTCATTATTTTGATATCATTATCATGATGATGGATCACACACAAATTCTGATCCTAAAATGAATTTAAATATACATATTTGTTACTAAAAATTCTTTTCTACTATCATATAGACTATGAAAATATCGTATTCAATAAATTGGTATCTTTCATGAGAAGGAAATATGTTGGAAACCTATTTTTTTAGAAGATAAGAATGAAACTAGAAAAAAAGGATTTACATTCCAATGCAATCCTCTCAACATTATAATCTTATTATATAATGATAATGGATCATATAGTCTTATCCAGAGCATTGATGTAAATTAAATGAATAGAGT
Source organism: Sequoiadendron giganteum (assembly GCA_007115665.2). Taxonomy (NCBI): domain Eukaryota; kingdom Viridiplantae; phylum Streptophyta; class Pinopsida; order Cupressales; family Cupressaceae; genus Sequoiadendron; species Sequoiadendron giganteum. Next base: position 904,415,290 of record CM021100.1, on the reverse strand, counting down.
TTTTACCCAAAAAATATTTCTACTATATCATGGCTTGTGAAAACTTTGTGTTTGTAATTGATAACTTTCATAGGAGGGAACCATACATGTTTGAAAGGTAATTCTTTTGAGAAGTTCTATAACAATCTCAAGTCATTTTAGTGACACATTCTAATTGGGATCACAAGTCTAAGTTGCATGAATAATCAACATCTCATGGATAAGAGCTAAAGAATAAGAGTTATCCAATTCACTAAATTTGCGTAGGAAATAATCTTGACCTCATTCCTTATTTATTCTATATCCAGGAAATTTGAACCTGGGTGGATGGCATAATAAAAACATACTAGTTCTTTCTCACCAATTGTGCTCAATCAATTGAGCCACAACCCTTTGGAAATATACAAAATTTTCACTATAGGATATTTTCTACCATCTCATGGAAAATGAAAACTTCATGTTCATTATTGATACCCTTCATGGGAGGGAATTATGTTTGAAAGTCAATATTTGAAAATATGAGAATGAAAATTAAATTAATGAAGCTCGGATCATAGATTTGACTTTAGATTCAACTATCTTGTAATCCTCTCATCATTTCAATCTCATTATCATGATGATGGATCATATAGTGTGACCCAAAATATTGATGTAAATTAAACTACACAATTTTTATTAGAAGTTATTTTCTAATAACTCATACATGTAAAAAAATTCATACTCATTATTAGCACCCTTCATGGGAGGGAAGTATGTTTTTAAAAGCCAAGCTTTAGAATATGAGATTGAACTTAATGAAGATGATTTAAAATTTAACTTTACATTAAGCTATCATGTAATCTTCTCATCATTTTGATTTCATTATTATGATGACGGATCAAAAAGTTTGATCCAAAACATTGATGTAACTAAATGTACACAATTTTAATAGAATATTTTTCTATTGTTTGAATGGATTATGAAATCTTCATTTTCATTATTGATATCCTACATGGAGGGAACTTTGTTCGAAATACAATATATTTGAGAATATGAGAATGAAATTAATAAGAGGGTTGTGTATTTGGATTTATATTGACCTATCTTCCAATCTTTTTATTATTTTAAAATATCATTAGTCTTATGATGAATCATAGAGTGTGGTCCAAAATGATGATATAAATTAAATGCACACAATTTCTTTTAGAGACTCTATTTTACCATCTCACGAAATATGAAAACTTCTTGTTCATTATTGATATCTTATATGGGAGGGAACTACGTTTGAAAAAACAAGTTTTTTTTTATAAAATGAAACTGAAACTGATGAATATGATTTATAGATTTGGTTTTATATTCTATTCTATCTTGCAACCCTCTCATCATTTTGATCTCAGTATTATAATGATGGATTACATAACTTGCGAGTTGAAATATTTATGTAAATTAAATGTACACAATTTTTATCAAAATTTCTTTTTAATTATGGTGAATATTTTCAATCCCTTTATCAATGTCTTTTTGAATATGAGCTTGAGCCTTAATATTTCAATTAAAAATGCATACACAATTTTTTTTGAGAGTTTGTCAAGTTGAAATCACAACTTACATGTTGTTTCTATATGAAAGTATCAAGTACTTGAGCAAGCTCGAACAATTGTGTTTGCACTAGGGCATCAACAACCCATTTCTTTTTCAATGTAACACTATTAGTTGTGACTTCAAATTCATTAGTTAACTCTCATTAGTAATAAATTAAATAAAATAGCCATCTAGGGGACCATGTATAGTTAAGTTGTGACAATGTTAAATAAGCCACTCAAGTTCAAGTCCCTACTATGCCATTGAGCTCATGGGCTTTAATCCCTTCACTAGACCATTGAATTTGTAGATTTGTACAATATTAATTTTTGGGGATAAACAACTCCAATTTATGGTCTTATAAGTTGTGCCTAACTAATATCTCGATTTCACCAATGAGAAACTAATTAAATGAAATGAGTTCTTTAAAACAAGTTATATGAAAAAAAATGGCTTTAGGAAAATTCATCGCTAGCAATTCACTGATGAAAAATTTACTAACAACAATTCATCGCAAAAAAAATCACTGCCACAAAAAAATAACTGCATTAAAATTAATTTAATCTATGCGATTAATTTTTCGTGGTGGTGAATTTTCCATCAGTGAATCGTTGGCGGTGAATTTGTCGTATGCCGAAAAAAATCATATGATTATAAAAAATATGACTTAACACACAATGTTAGATTTACTTTTTAAGGTTGACAATATGTTTGGATTTGACTATCTAAATTTTTTTCTTTGTTAACATTTAGGATCATACTCCATGTTCCATCATCAAGATGAGATAGATAGAAAAGATAAATGAAATGATGGATCATGGAATATGATTGGAAATGTTATGAATATTTTTTTTACATCAAATCAATAGATATTGCCAAACTTATTTTGTACATAATAAAAATTTCAAATCTTTAATAGATTAATTTTATATTTAATATTAATAAATACGTCAGCGTAAAAAATATTAACATAACACCATATTTGATAACAATGAACTTACTATATACTGCCATATAATTATCTCAAATCATTGATTTAATGGTGGAGAACTTGTACTCTTGAAATAGAGGTCACAAGTTCAAATCCTCCAAGGGGTAAGGTATGTATGCCTCATGTTCAAAGTACAATTAGGCGCCTTCGACATATTTGGAATATAGGTATACTATAAGTCATTTGTAGACCCAAAAACAAGGTAGTCTCATATATCATAAGCCATATGTAGACCCAAAAATAAAGTAGTCTCATATACTATAAGCCAAGTGTCATATATTATAAACCAAGTCTCATGTATTATAAGTCATTTGAAAATCTAAAAACAAATCACCTTGTCTCATATATTATAAGCCATTGTTTTCCTCTTTCTGATGATGGATCACTGAATGTGATCCAAAAAATTGATTGAAAAACATACAGAGTTGAATCCAAAAACTTGCAATACATTTTCATTAACTGTGAAAAACTCATACCAACTAAATCACTTTGTATCAAAAATTATAAAAGAATTTCATTTCCCTTCAAAATTACAAATAACAAAATTAGAACTCAAAAATAATAAGATTAAGTGAGTCCCAACAATAATGAGTTTAAGCGTACGCTCTTCGCCAGACTTAGGATGCTGTAATTTAGAAAACCAAATAAAGCTAACACCGAGTGAGGCCTACGCTTTGGACCTTCACGTGGGGCAAAGCTCACTGCTGAGATCATTGGCAGAATACTTTTGCTAGGAATGGCAGTAAAATTGCGTTGAAGACTGTCAGATACGATTATTCTGTGTGAAATAGCACTTGGCACATGAGAATTGTCCAAAACTATTTGGATCATCATGCCAACTTCCAAGTTTGGCTCAAGTTTTGACTGTGACGAATACGGTCTAGTGACGTGAATTCTACTCAAAGAGTCAGTTCAGCAAAGCGATTTGATCGTCACTCTGTAGCCCATTCTGAAAACCATATATTGTACAGAGGCATACGGCCTACCTAGTCTGTGGTCTATCGCTTAAAGACATGTCAAGTGCTGCTCGTACCAATGCCACCCACAAAGCATGTAGAATCTCTCTACAGCACAAGTTACACGGACGCCGATGTTCCATGCGTCACCCCCCTACTGTGTTGGTATTCTCTATTCTTTTTGTAGTTCAAACGCCCAGTTTCAAGAATACCCAAACAAGTGTCCGGGCAGCGGGAGGAGATCCCAGAATAGACCGTCCTTTTGGCGAGGAGCGAGGGCAAACTGTAGCCCTACAGTTTTAATGGGCCATACATTACTTCTTACTTTCCAGGCGAATACTGATTAATTTCAATTGGAGAATTAGTACGTATCTTGTAATGCTGTGCATAATCCACTTCTTCTCTGTAATGTTTAATTAGAAGCCAACTAAAGTAAGAATAATTCAACCAATACACAATTCCAAACTCTCACACCAGATCTAAAATTGTGAAGAATAATTAGAATAATAGAGCTGGGCCATTGCATTTCAACTTGAGATTCATGGGTTTTTTGTACTGGAAAGATTGAACTGAAGAGAAAAGATCTGACCGACATTTCAATCCCGCCCTCGAATTATCCATTAGGAAATATGAGAAATCTTTGACCGACATTTCCTTCATGTTGGCAAGTTTTCGATATTTGTGATATTATTTAATTGGAGGTTGCTTATTCAAATACCTATAGGTGTTACGTTGCAAATAGGCTCACAAAAATGGCAGCTGAAAAAATGGGTTGACGGTCTTTTCGTTTCATACTGGCATATGGTATGATTCGGAAAATGTAAGACATGCTTTCCACGCCAGCTGCTTTAATGCAGTCGTGTTGGGTCTCTACATGTGAGTTGTTCTTTCTTTCTTTTCTTTTTTTTTTTGGGTGTAGTGGTGGTTTTTGTTTTGTTTTTTTAATTTTGACATGTGAGTATTTTTTGGTTTGTTTTTTAGTGTATTAATTAGGTTCATTTTCATCTTAGATTCATGTTAGATTCATTTTGATTTAGGTCAATGAATTTGATGGTAAAATTACAAGGTTGAATCTTGATAGCAATATTACTAATAGGTTCATGTTAATCTTAGTTAGCTAGGATTTGATCGTGTAAAATTTTTATTATCATTTTTTCAGATCAAACTCTATGATCTATGGATAGAACATGATAAACTCATGTTAATCTTGCTATTAATTGAAATCCAATGTTTTTTACATTGCAGACTTGAATTTGATATATATTGTACTTATAGTAAAATAGATGGTATTCATACCAATAAAATAAACATTTTAATTTCATGTTATGTAAGTATGTACATTTCAATAATAATTTTGATGGACATTCATTTTTTATTTTTTTTATAAAAGTGAACTATTAAAAGGATTGCTAACAAGAAGAATAGAGGAAGACTATACTTGAAAAGAACACAACTGATATTTTATACAGCTAAACAAAAATATTATACATAAAATTATAAAAACAACAATTAATAACATGATTATACATAAGTATAATTGCTTAACATTTATTACAAAAATTGGATCAACAATACAAGTAGTTATTCCGAATATCATAATAGAACTTATGTAACTTATAATGACAATAATGCAGGGTTTTTAATTCTTTGATTGACTTGGAGCTAAATGATTTGTATTTAGATTTTCTCACATTGGTAGGTCACCTCTTTATTCATCTTTAACATTACTTGCAATTAAAAAGATAAGACAATTTGAGAAAAAATGTTAAGAGTAAAGTCTTAAAATTATAGTTTCTTGATGAACATAAGAACTAGAAAACAATGTTGAATATCTAAATTTTCATAAATGCAATGGAATTACTTGTGCAACTAAATAAAAAATACAATGATTTTTTAGACCTATTCCAAATAAAGTTCTTTTCCAGCACAAATGATGATCAAATAAAATAAGTCTATAAAAATAACATACCATTACATTTCTTGAAAAAAGTGTAGCACCAAAACAAGTGTTTCATGGTTTCATTTGATTGATAAAATGAACATTTAGTTAGCTAAACAACAATACATTTCATTTTGTCGCCACCAGATAGTTTGCAATGCAATTTTTTTAGGTTAGTATTTGTGTATCAAAATCAACTTTAGATGTCTAGATTTGTGCACTCAAGTTTATGACTAAATTTACATTTTTATTCAATAGCGAGGTGGAGAATTAAGGGCATTTTTGGAAGGAGGTAGAGGTAAAGTTATTTTAAGGGAATAAATGATAAATGATGGGAATACAAATGATTCTAGTCTTTGAAGAAGTTGTGCTTAATGTTGGAGTGTATAATTTAATCATTAATTAAGTAGAATTAAGGCCTACAAAAAAAAAATTGTTTGGATTTATTATTCAAGCTAGATTGATCTTTAGTGGCTTGTCAAGGAGACAAATGCAATGAATTAAAGTCCCATGTATCACTAAATTGTCAAACCCCTTTCTTGAACAAGTAATAAGATTTAATGATATTGATCAAGTTTCCAAAATCCATATTATTGTTCAATATTATTCTAGATTTGATTGTGTTGGAGTTTTTGCATCAACATTTTGGATCACACTTCATGATCTATCATTAGGATGATAGAGACCATAGGAGAAAAATGGTTTATTATAGACTAAGACAAGCTAAAAAAAAGGGAAGAAGGGTGATTACACACAACAAAACACAAGGTAAAAAAGAAAAATAATATAAAATTAATAAAATAATTACAAAATAAAAAGGAATTGTAATTACACAATTATTTTTCAACATAAAATAAATTATCTTACAATCTAAATAATTTTTAGATCAAGTAATTTTGGTTTAAGATTAAATTTAAGTCTAAAAAGACTAATACAATCAAATGATACTAAAATTAAATAATAAAAATAATTTTGGTTTTGTAATAGATATTCATATCATTTAATTCTAATATCATTTGAGTGTATTAGTCTTTTTAGAATAATTTAACTTTGATTTTAAACCAAAATTACTTGATCTAAGTATTACTTAGATTGTAAGATAATTTCTTTTATGTTGAAAATAACTGTGTAATCATATTTTTTTTTTAGTCTATAATTATTTTATTAATTTTTTTTATATATATTTTTATCTTGTGCCTCGTTGTGTGTATAACTTCCCTTCTCGACTCTTTTTTAGCTTTTCTAGGTCTGCAATAAACCAATTTTCTCCTCTACTCTCTATCATCTTGATGATGGATCATAGAGTATGATCCAAATCGTTGAAGCGAAAAATCCAACACAATCAAGTCCAAAATAATATTGTATAGGAAATAAACTTGCCTAAAAATTCTTATGGCTAATGATTTCTCTTGATATTGAATGTGCTTGTTCCACGAAAAGTTGTGTGCATGGAAATGAAGGACCAAAAAGGGGTCAAAAGTGGCCAATTTTTCTTTTCTTTTATGAAATCAATATAAACTAATTTTGGACGAGAAATTAAAGATAGCCATGCTCAAAATTTGAAGATGCGACAAAAACAAGATTCATAGTTTGAGCATAATCTAGTTTTTGAACTACTAATTAAAAAAATATGTTGGCTCATTAAAAGGTTCAAATAAGGGAGCACAAAAAGTGCTTTTATTTTCATAAAAAAATATAACATAACATTTGGTGTGCTCTCTCCAAAATATATATATTTTAAAAATATTTCACAAATTGCTTTGGTGAAAAAGTAGCTAACATCACATAGCTTATGCCTAATTTTTATGCTATTTTTTATTGAGTATATATATATTTTTATAAATTTCCAAAGTGGACACATTTTGAAAAATAAAAAGTTGAATGTGCTCCCCCTAATTCTTTTTGAAAATGAATTGAAATTCATTTCTTTTATTGAATGTGTATATAATAGAGTCTAGAATACAAAAATATAATTTATTTCAAAATTGAATGAATGAATACAAAATAACACCAAAAAACTATACAGAGGTTTTTGGAAAAAATGAAGACACTAGCAAAATAAATTGAAGATCAAAACCTTAACATATTCAAAATGTAGAAAAAATGGCATGGTTAGAAAGGTAAAAGAGAGATTTAAGTTATAGTGGCATTTTTTGTTCAACATCAAAAAATGTGCAAACTTGATGGAAATCATGCTTGGCATTTAATTATTTTTAATACTTTGAAAAAAGTACATCTTGAGGCATTGATATGCAAGTACACACCTTTGGGTTGGATGCCTAAGGAAAATCCACCCCTAAAGGTTAGTATTTTCCAAAGCAAGTTAAAAAATGAGTGCATTAAAAATGTGTTTGTATTTTATATATTTTTTTGAATCATGATTAGGTATCATTAGAGGAAACATACAAATTTATATAAAAATTCGAAGCTAAGAAAATGGATTGAAACATAAACAAACAAAACACAAGAGCATAAAGAACACAAATGGTTATACCTCAATGCATTCTCATCTCCATGGTTGAGCTAAACAAGCTTTGCACCCAAGAAGCTTATTGATATGATCTCAAATTTTCTAGAAGTGGATTGATCAAGAAGAGTTATAGCATAATCTATTTATAGCTAAAGACTTCATGAAAATGGATAGTGATGGCTTCTATTTATTGAAAGAGGGTCAAATGGATGGAGGGCTAAGATCTTCCCACAAGATCAATGGATCATGTTGAGAGGTTCTCTCAAGCAAGAGGGAGAGGACAAGTGTCATGTGAGGGCTAAGGGAGGATGGAGGCTTGGAAGAGAACAATTGGATAGGATGGAGGGGGAATTTAATATTAGATATTATGGAGAGGAGAGAGATGACCCCATACAAAGTCAACTTAGAAAGTGACATTTGTCATTAGTGGATTTATGAGATGGAGGCGAGAATTTATTGGAGGGTTGGAGACACAAGCATGTGAATGGAAACGATGTGTGACATTCAAAAAAACCTAAATTGAAGAAAAAGGATAAGTGGGTATTAATGAATGGTGATTTAATTAATTATTCTAGGATTAATTAATTAGTGACTTTTTAGAGGAAATAAATGGTGATGGCTAAGGTTACGTTAAATAAATAATCTAACCCTTTTAGAAGTGTATTGTCATAAATTGTCACCCTTGACAATTTCACACTATGTTTTGCTCCCTATAAATTATTGAGCCTAATTGAGTCCCTAATTTCCAAAATTATGCATTCTAAAGCCCATTTATACCACTTTCCAAGAAATTATGCATTCTTACGATGATGTAAAAGATCTCCAAATAACCAAAGCCCAAATAGCCTCTTTATTCATTAACCCCTGCACTGGTTTGCTAGTGAATGTTAATAAAACAAAACTTTCTATAAAATGGTGCATGAATAGGGACATCGTAGATAAATTTTGGGATCGTTGGTGTATAGGTTTTGATAAACCACTGAACAAAATTTTTGATATACCATTTTACTTTATTAAAAAACTATATGTTGAGTTTTTGTTAGGGCATCATGTCAATTACTTTGACATTAAACCCTTCCAGGGCGTCGGTGGAGGTATGCCCCAGGATAGACCAGGGGTAGTTAGAGTAGTCCCGCACCCAAATGTTTCCCTTCCTCCCCTTCCTCCACCATTTCCAATATATCATCTTGAGATTATCCAAGATGCAACCACATAGACTATTTAGGCTATTCACTCTTTGAGTGGTCATTTGGTTTTGCATGCTTCTACAGTAGCTCAACAACATTCTGGTGATGTTGGTGAAGGCTCGAGTGCTGTTGCATCATCCTCCTCAGGTCCACATATTTGTGTGCCACATACTTGCACTATGTACCGCCAGATATGCTTGAGTCCTCTTGTACAACTCGCTGAGCATCCCTTGGACACTTCTGATTATAACCTCCATGATGTGGAAATTATAGATCAGTCGTAGGGGAGTGGAGCGCACCCTACATAGTCCTCTCTTGCTAGAGAGGGGGATGCTGGAATAGTGACACAGGTAATATTTAAGTTGTAATTTCACAACTTGCATTTATTTTTAAATGAATATTAATAAGAGATAGTATCAAATACTAATATTTATTTACATGGTCTATTTAACAGTTGATGTCTGAGGAGGAGCACACGCGGGTGATTGATAGCACCCTTAGGGCCATTTCATTTGGCTTGAACACACACACACACAGTATATATTTTCGCACTCGTTTACATTTTTTATTATATACTTTCTTGTCATTAATGAAATTATATAATAAGTTATATGTTTATCTTATTTTCCTCTTGTAGGAAATACCTAGTGCGAGTGAGGTGCAGCCTTGTCCAGACTATGGAGGTGCAAAGTTAGATAAGGGGAAGGTAATTGAACTCAAATTGGATTGAATTAAGATTTTTAAGAACTTATATTGATTATACATACATCGACATAGATTGGTAGTTTCATTTATACTTGTCATTTTTATGTATAGGAAATTATGAGCTATACATCGTTGTTGACAAATGACACACCGCCTAAAGGATTAGGTATTGGAACACCTCAAGGAGTAGGTGTTGAAACACCTCAAGGAGGAGGTATCAAAACACTTAAAGGAGATAAAGAAAAAGATCAACCTAAAGAGTTATGTATTTTTTTTTTTGTGTTTGGTAAATATGTTCCTATTACCAATAATCGTATGCTAACTTGGATCAATTTTAAGTTTTTGTTCACATATATAGATTGGCATTTCAAAAATTTGTTTGGTATATTCTAGGACTCCCGACCCTTTGAAGAGACGTATATTTCAGGTAATCAAGATTTCAATTAAAATTCAATGTATATTGATTTTGATGTTAATTATTCGATTTTAAATTATATAGTATAACTAATCTAAATTGTGGTTTGAATTTTTCTTGTGCAGCTACCTTTAGAGCCAATGAGTACTTCAAAGAGGCTCCATTTTGATGATCTTCCAGTAGTTTAGGATGAGATAGACATTTTGGCATGTAAATTTTGAATACATATTGAGATGGCATATGCCACATTTTGTAAAACTTTGTCTGAGTTGGCGTCAATGCCATTTTTGTATATGGACCTACACTTGATTATTGGATAATTTGATATATAGAAGTTGATAGTCAAAATTTAATTTGTTCCTCATGTGCATGATTAAACTCTTTGAAAATTTTATCTTGAGCAATGGTTAAATATCAATGTACAATAGCATAAAAATAATGGTTATATTATGTAGTTTATATTTATATCGCTGATTACATTGCATTACACATCTTTCAAACTCAAATCATTACTTCACATTGCATTAATAACAACTAGATGTTCATAGATGAAAAAAATTCAATTACAAAATAGTTTTTACAAAGTCAACCTAAGCAGTTATGCAATTACTTCACATTGCATAACTAAAAATTGTGAGCAATTGTCAATTACATTTGCTTGTCATGGAATTCTATGAGACCACATTTCTTTGAAGCTTTTTTTCAAATAGTCCACTGCCTTGTCTATGCTACCACATTTTTCATACATGTCTACCAAATCTTTTTATCAAACAACTCACTCCAATCCCTTTATCACCCCTAAAAATGTGTTCCTATTGTTGATGTAATTAGTAGCATCAAGTTGCTTCTTCCAACGATCATCTTAAGTTGTAATAAATTAAATGATAGCCTATGGCTATTTAATTTATACTCATTTGATTTAAATGGACGAAGCCGACCTTCTTTGATATTATTTTGTAATTTATTATTTTCAAGAGAGGTTGACCTCCTTGAAGAGTCACCTTATTTTGTATAAATTACAAGGTGATGTTTGTTCAATTCCTCAATCAAATTCATTCAACATAATTCATATTCCAAGCAGAAGTTCACACTTGAGCATTAATGCTTCATCTTGCAACATGCCGATTTCAAGGAGAAGCATATTCAATTGTAATTTTGCATCTAGGAGAGGTGCTATTATTCATTGTATCAAATTCAACCATGAGATGGGCTTGAGTTGTAAGAAAATTTATGCTCTTATTCCTTCATTATATAAGAGACATTCATGTTCTTTCCGCTCAATCCTCGAAGAAGGAATGAAAAGGAGGAAATAAAAGATGTTTCAAGAGGAATAGAGATAAAGGGTCAGATGGTGCTCCTGCATTCAAGAAGAAGTGGGACCTCTCTCATGTTCAATGCCTTAGATGTGACAAGTTTGGTCACTATGCGAAGGATTGCCCTACCAGGCCTAATCAACATGCTTCATTTGCGGATGTGATTGAGATCTCTCCCCAAAATGATTCTAGTGAATTTCAACTCTAGTCATGGGCCTATGTTCAAGCCATGAAGGTCGTGTACTAATCTGAGCGCAAGATTAGCGTTTTGTACTTCCACCCTTCAAAATATTTAAGAGATAAGTATTCTTTGTTTTGATTGTAATTACCCTTCTAGGCTGAAATTCAACTTGTTGAGCTGTGCAAATCTGACATTATTTACTTGGATTATGTGTGACCAGCAAATAGTGATCACTAGGATAAGATTCTTTAGAATTAAGAATTATTCATTGCAAGTTGTATCATGCTAATGTGTGAAGATTGTCTTTTGTTATGCTAAGATTAGCTCTTCCTAATATGAGTGCAAGATAGGAGTCTAGAAGTTGTAGTATGGTTGAAATAAAGGTGTTTGACTATTTTTTCACAACAAGCTATGGTCTCATGGCTTTTTTTTCGCACAAAAAACAACATTGGAGTTCGATTGGAGGCTGAAAACTACTTGTAAGGGCATCAACAAATCTTGTTCTATAAATCGTATGAACAAACCGACTGTTTCATCACATCTAAATGGATATGCTTAGGTTAGGTATGGTTCCCTTTTGCACCCAAATAGACTGAAGTAGTCCGAGCTACATTTAATCAACGAAATCCCTTAAGAGTCCAAAGTATAGAAGGGCAACAATCTTTGAAAAACTGTTACTCAAAAACTGTGATGTTTACAAACTCTTCATTTGAGGATATGGGATTATGTTGGGACCATCTACAATAACCTCTCTCTGTTTTTTCTATCTCGAAGGCGTTTTCCCATGGTGATGAGTTTTTAGTTGAGGGAAAAGTTGCCAAATACAAGCAGTGTAAAGTTGCAAAGTGGTGCAACTTTCATTCTCTAACTCATACGACCAAAAAAACTGTTTCAAAACGTACGGATGGGTACATTTATGCTAGCTATGGTCCTCTTTTGCACCCAAATACACCGAACCACTCTGAGATACATTGGACAAATGATTTCCCTTAAGAGTCCAAAGTGCTAAAAGACAACAATCTTTGACAAAATATTTCTCAGAAACCGTGATGCTTATAGAATCTTCATTTGAGGATATGGGATTGTGTTGGGACCATTTACAATAACCTCTCTCAGTTTTTTCTATCTCAAAGGCATTTTCGCATGGTGATGAGTTTTCAGTTGAGGGAAAAGTTGCCAAATGCAAGCAGTGTAAAGTTGCAAAGTGGTGCAACTTTAATTATCTAACTCATACGACTAAACAAACTATTCCAACATGTCTGGATGGGTATGTTTATGCTAGGTATCAGGGAAAACTTTAGTGGCAAATATTCACCAATTGGCTAATAATAGAAATCAGGAGCTCCAAAAATGGCTAATACTACAAGCTAAAACGAAGACTAAATCACCAGGTTTTTACGAAAAAATTATTTTGTCTCGATTAATTCGCCATGTAAACGATGCATCATCAAAACTGATTCGCCATTATTTTATACAATTACTAAAAAAATTAATTATATTCGCCAGTAATATTATATTCCTCTGATTAATTTTGGGGCAATATCGCCACTAATAATAAATTACTATTTAATTTGAGGAATATTTTCTTTTATCTATTGCCATAGATTAGTTTTTTAATCGAATGGTTGTAGGTTGATTCCGGGCCCTAATACGCATGTTCCTTTTAAAAGGCTTGTTGAGGCTTGAAATTTGTTTTGGGCCACATGATTAAATCTAATCGTGTGGCCCAAAACAAATTTCGGGCCTTAACAAGCCTTTAAAAAGGCACATGTGTATTAGGGTGCAGAATGAACTTGCAGCCGTCCTTTGTTCTATCAGTGGGATGCCAGATAATGTTTCCCCGATGCACCATAGTTCCCCCGATATACTTTATGCATTCGATAATTCATGCCCATGGTTATAATTCATGGTTACTTTTGTCAAGACAACTTGACTCTATCGGTATATCAGGAGATTACCTTAGGAGTCAGCTCGATAGAGTATTGTTACACCAATACTAAGTTGCGAGCCATTTTCATCGGGCCATCGACAGGATTGTGATGGGGGTTCCATCGATGAAGCATTGTTAGGCTGATGGTATTGAATTTTGTTAGGAATGGGGGAAGATCTGGCCCTCGACCCCGCCTGTATTGTGATAGGAGTGCACCAAGATTCACTAGGATTCGCCACTATGATTATTATTTTTACCAATTATTCATTAAGATTTGCTAGGATTTTACAAAAAATTTAATACTGTGCATAAGATTCGCCAGGAAAATTAATATATTTTTTCAAATAAAAGGAAAGATTCACCAAGATTTTACACCTTCACCAAGGGGGGGGTTTCTTAAAGTTATCCTTTCTAGGTATGGTCCTCTTTTTCACCCAAATACACCGAATCACTCCGAGTTACATTGGATCGACAATTTCCCTTAAGAGTCCAAAGTGCTAAAAGGCAACAATCTTTGACCGACTATTTATCGGAAATCGTGATTCTTACAGACTCTTCATCTGAGGATATGAGATTGTGTTGGGACCATGTACAATAACCTCTCTCAGTTTTTTCTATCTCAAAGGTGTTTTCTCGTGGTGATGAGTTTTCAGTTGAGGGAAAAGTTGCCAAATGCAAGCAGTGTAAAGTTGCAAAGTGGTGAAAATTTCATTCTCTAACTCGTACGACCAAACAAAATGTTCCAACACGTCTAGATGGGTACGTTTACGCTATGTATGGTCCTTTTTGGCACCCAAATACGCCGAATCACTCCGAGCTACATTGGATCGACGATTTCCCTTAAGAGTCCAACGTGCTAAAAGATAGCAATCTTTGATGGACTATTTCTCAGAAACTGTGATGCTTATAGAATCTTCTTCTAAGGATATGGGATCATGTTTAGACCATCTACAATAACCTCTCTCAGTTTTTTCTATCTCGAAGGTGTTTTCCCGTGGTGATGAGTTTTCAGTTGAGGGAAAAGTTGCCAAATGCAAGCAGTGTAAAGTTGCAAAGTGGTGCAACTTTCATTCTCTAACTTGTACGACCAAAAAAAATGCTCCAACACATCTATATGGGTATGTTTATGCTAGGTATGGTCCTCTTTTGCACCCAAATATGCGAATCAGTTTGAGCTACATTGGACCGATGATTTCCCTTAAGAGTCCAAAGTGCTAAAAGACAACAATCTTTGACAAACTATTTCGCAAAAACTATGATGCTTACAGAATCTTCGTTTGAGGATATGGGACCATGTTGAGACCATCTACAATAACCTCTCTTGGTTTTTGCTATCTCGAAGGCGCTTTCCCGTGGTGATGAGTTTTCAGTTGAGGGAAAAGTTGCCAAATGCAAGCAGTGTAAAGTTGCAAAGTGGTGCAAATTTCATTCTCTAACTCGTACGACCAAAAAAATTGTTCCAAAACATCTAGATGGGTACGTTTACACTAGGTATGGTCCTCTTTTGCACCCAAGTACGCCGAATCACTTCGAGCTACATTGGACCGACGATTTTCCTTAAGAGTCCAAATTGCTAAAATTTAACAATATTTGATGAACTATTTCTTGGAAATTGTGATGCTTATAGAATCTTCATCTAAGGATATGGGATCATGTTGGGACCATATACAATAACCTCTCTCGGTTTTTTCTATCTCGAAGGCGTTTTCCCGTGGTGATGAGTTTTCAGTTGAGGGAAAAGTTGCCAGATGCAAGCAGTGTAAAGTTGCAAAGTGCTGCATATTTTATTCTCTAACTCGTACGAGCAAACAAAATATTCGAACACGTCAGAATGGGTACATTTACGCTATGTATGGTCCTCTTTTGCACCCAAATACGCCGAATCACTCCGAGCTACATTGGACCGACGATTTCCCTTGAGAGTCTAAAGTGCTAAAAGTCAACAATCTTTGACAGACTATTTCTCAGAAATCGTGATACTTACAGACTCTTCGTCTAAGGATATGGGATTGTGGTGGGACTATCTACAATAACCTCTCTCTATTTTTTCTATCTTGAAGGCGTTCTCCCTTGGTGATGAGTTTTCAATTGAGGTAAAAGTTGCCAAATGCAAGCAGTGTAAACTTGTAAAGTGGTGCAACTTTCATTCTCTAACTCATACAACCAAACAAACTATTCCAACACATTTGGATGGGTATGTTTACTCTAGGTATGGTCCTCTTTTGCACCCAAATACGCCGAATCACTCTGAGCTACATTGGACCGATGATTTCCCTTAAGAGTCCAAAGTGCTAAAAGTCAACAATCTTTGACGGACTATTTCTCAGAAACTGTGATGCTTACAAAATCTTTGTCTGAGGATATGGGATCGTGTTGGGACCATCTACAATAAGGTTGGATCAAGATTCTGCAAGTCCTAGCTCTTGTATTAGAAAAATCTTACCCAATCAACTTGAATCAATTACATGGGAAATGAAATTCACATGAACTTTTTACTTTTTTTTTTTCAAAAAAGTGGCAAGCCACTGTAATTTATTATATATAAATAGGAGATATTACAAAACTTGGTTCAAACGAGCATAGTGATTAGAAAGAACCAAGAAGAAAACCTTCGGTTGTAACTCGATTAAGTACAAAAATCTCTTTACATTTTAAACATACCCTTTATACAATGCCAAACATTTGACCCATAGTTCAAAAAACATTATTGGATATAGATTATGCCTATACATAGTTATGACCTTTTTACATTGTTTCACATTTTAAAATTCAATTCTTACAAAATCTGCCTATTTGAGGCATTCAGGGCACAGTCCTCCACAAGAGTAGTATGTTGGCGTTCTAGAGTGACAAGCACCTGTACAAACCATCAAAGTAGCAGTTAAACTACATACAATAGAAAATATGCTTAGAATAACCAATCTATATTATTATAATTTGTCACATACCTCTCCGAAAGGATCAAAAGTGGCTATTGTTGTAGCAGGTCCATGATCAATCGTGCCAGGAATATCACAAAATTTGTCAAATGATAAATCTATATTGTCACAATGAAAAAGATTCTTAGACTAACAGATCTATATTAATCTAAACAACTTGAATGATGATGAATTGGTAATGCAAACTATAAAAGATGCTTTGAATAACCAATCTATATTTAATTTTTTGCATACCTCTTTGAAAGGATTAGAGCTGGCTATTGTTGTTGTAGTTCCATGATCAATTGTGCCAGGAATATCACAAAAATTTTCAAATGATAAATCTATATTTTCACAAAAAAAAAGATGCTTAAGCATTGTACCTTCCATTCTTGAATATGCTATTCAAGTGTGCTTGAAGGGTCATCTCTTTGCTTAAGAGTATTCAATATTGCTTCATGATCAACATTACTAAGTGTCCATAGTTGTTTTGTCTTTGGTTTGGCATGATGCTTCAACAACTTAACATTTGTTTCTATAACAAGGTGTGAATACATAAGAATGGTTTTGTGTTTCTCGTAGTCTTCAAATGTAGGTATGTCATTCTTTCTAATAATGTATGTTCACAACCAAATTCCTACAACCACAACTGAATCTGTAGGATACACGAACCCATCATCATCTTCCATTGACTATGTTAGCTTGTTCTTTACCCACACACATCAAGCCAACCAATATTCTGATCTCTCTTCATTCCCCTGCGGTGCAACAACTGCAAAAACATGTCCTGGATGTAGTAGATCTAAAAGTTGTTCGTAATCAATTGAAATTTCCATTGTGTAATTTTTCATGGATATAGTTTGAGATAAAGGAGTTAGATACTACAAAACCCATGTATCCACCCACTCACTTGACTCGCATTGATCCCACTCGCACTGAATACAACTCTGACAGAAATAAGCCAACTGTCATGTCCAAATGGTCCATGTGCTTGCATCAGAGCTTTGAAACAAATGCATCTTTGAAGAATCTTTGATTGTATGACAATCCAATCTGCCTCCCACTATACCCTCCTCAACCAACCGAAAGAATTTGTGCACTGTTGAATCAAGTGAACCTCCTTGTGATAATGCTAAACTACACCAATCAACAATAGAACGCGCACCACTGAATTTTTCTCTTGCAATATTCAATTGATCCTTAATTAAAGATATCTTTACACATGCACTTGCTCCATCATGCTCCCATTTCCCATGCCCAGCTTAAAAAAAACTCCAAATATTAGGTACACCCCTCTCTACATGCATTCTACTCAACCAATAAAACATGCGAGCATTCTTGAATTGACCTGTGCAGTTATCTGACCAAATGAGATGTCGACCTAGTGCTATATCACGCTCCTGCAAGAACTCAAAAAAATTCTCGAAACAATGTTGGGCATACTCGAACGAGTGAGATCTATCATCACTCATATAAAAATGATACTCTCTGATTATCTTTCAATCCTCCTTTGTACTATCAGGTACATGTCTAAACGTTATGTGGACAAAAATAGCAATCTAAATGGAATTGTAATACTGAGATTGAACCTCGTTTTGTGGTTGCAATGTGTAGTTTTCTGCAAAATCAACCACTGATATAATAGTGCCAATCGGAAAAGATTCCTTACATATCCTAAATTTTTGATCCAACCCCTAAGACCTATGACTATGCCTTGCATATTTGTAAAAAACATTGTCCTTAAAATATGAAATAAAATCAGCAACACTACATTCTTTTGTAACCAACTCGCATCTAGAACCTTCACCTCCACTCTGCAAAGTATATTTGACTATCTCATATCTCTTTTTTCTCAACAAGATTCTTTCCAAATTCATGTTCAGAACCCTCATGAAAACATTGAACAAAATTTGACAAGCCACCACATTATGAGCACTATTCATTTAAACAATCATTTCTATAGAAAAAGGAGCCATCATCCCTAGAACATAAAAATAGATTTAGCAAGTCCCTTGATGATTTCGGAAGATGCATTTCACCACACTCCTGCAACATTTCATTAGTATGCAAAGTAGAACGAATATAGCATAATAGTTCATGGTACATTGAAAACTCCACATGGTATTTGCAACAACAAGTATTACAAATCTTAAGAGGAACATAATAAAATGGCTTCAAACCTTCAAAAGTACTTTGCGATATTTCCATTTTTGGATGTGTTTAAATAAATTTGTTGAAAAAAATTGTTTGGATTGATTCCAAGAAATGTTTAGGATGCGGTGTATGGTCTCGACAGGCAATTCTTAACTTTAAAACATAATTTGCATTGGGTGATACTCTAGACTTATCATGCCAAATTTTTTGAATTTCCTACTTTACATTATCGGTTAGCTTCTTATCAACACGTGGAAGCCTCCCGACAAAAGCCCATGTATCATTTTGAAGAGGATCATATATTCTTTCTCTTCTTGCAAGTGCTCTATCCAAATTTTTACGATTTAAGTCAAAATCAATACAAGTTTGTCTCATAAAGTGAGCCTTTATCAATTGATGGTTTACTAGGGCGGTTGTAATGACTCTCCGAGCAGATCTCTTATATTTTTCCTTGCTATTTTTTCCAATAGACCTGAGAGCATTAAAAAGATTTTTGATAATAATAGAATTTTTTTCAGTCCTCTTGTTCACATGAATCTTCAATTTGGCTAGCAAAGGTCTCATCTTTTGCATCTTTAGCAATTTTACAAAAAGTTGGCATTGCTCGGTCAATGTCTTATTGCTAAAATATTGGTTGAAAAGTATTCTATCCCACAACCGAATAGTTCATGTTGATCTCTAGCCTTCAAAATTGCTTATAATTTTATCATCAATTTCAACTAACCATTTAGGGGTCCTTGAAGGTATTGAATTTGGAATATGTCTTTCTTCCACATAAGGTTCTTCATTTCTCGTGTAATCTGGTGAAACATAATTTACACTTGCTTCAATATTATGTTGAACATCTTCATTTCCAACATTTTCACCTTGAACATTTTCAATATCAATTTGAATAATTTCATTCCCAATTTCAATATCATGTTCAACATCTTCAATTCCAATATTTTCATTATCAATTTAAATATTTTCATTCCCAATTTCAATATCATGTTCAACATCTTCAATTCCAACATTTTCACTTTGAAATTTTTCAATATCAATTTGAACATTTTCGTTCCCAATTTCAATATCATGTTCTACATTTTCACCTTGAACATATTCAATTTCCTCTTCACTTGAAAGACCATAGGACTCAGGTTCACCAATATTTAACATACCTTGTGTTTTCTTCCTATGAACTTCTCTATCTCTTTGTCTATATCCTTCAATTTGTTCTTTTGTCAACTTTCTCTTATGTTTTTTCTTCCAACGACTGCTACTCCCCATTATACCAAATAAAAGATGCTAAAAATTCATTATGTATGACAAATTTGAGTACAAGATGCTCCAATTTTTTTTTTATCTTTGTCTCTTCCTATCTCAAACCCCATGTTTGTCACCTAGAAAGTGTTGCAAACATAATGTAGGGTTCGTTGGAATGCACAAAAATGACCCACATGGGGTTTTTCTATGGCCCACAAATTTGATATCCGATAGAATCAGATATCTGATTTGTAAAACATGTTCTACAATGGTAAGATTTTAGCTCTACACATTGAAGTTTCAAAATTTGGATATTCGATTTGTACACACATAGACCTAAGGGTTAATGGTAGAGAGTGGGAGAGTGGAAGATTGAGAGAGGGAGAGGGAGAGAGGGAGGAGAGTGGGAAGGATAGAGGGAGTGTGGGAGAGTAAGAGGGAGAGGGAGAGTGGGAGATTGGGAGGGAGAGTGGAGGAGGGAGAGGGAGAGAGAGAGGAGAGAGGCGAGAGGGAGAGGAGGGAGGGAGAGAGGGAGAGGCAGAGGCGAGGGAGAGAGGGAGGGAGAGGAGAGGAGAGTGGGAGAAGGAGAGAGAGAGAGAGGGAGAGGAGAGAGAGGAGGAGAGAGGGAGGGAGAGGAGAGAGGAGGGAGATTGGGACAACAGGAGAGAGGGAGGAGGTGAGAGGGAGAGGGAGAGAGGGAGAGATAGAAGGAGAGAGAAAGTGAGAGGAGAGGGGGAGGAGGAGAGGAGTGTGAGGGAGAGGAGGAGATGGATAGGGAGAAAAAGGGAGAGTTGGAGGAGGAGGGAGGGAGAGGAGAGGAGAGAGGAGACCTGGGAGAGGAGAGAGAGAGGAGAGGGAGAAAGGGGAGAAAGAGAGAGTGGGAGAGTGAGAGAGTGAGGGAGAGAGGGAGGAGTGGGAGGAGATATACATGGAGGGGAGTGGGGAGAAAGGAAGGAGGGATAGGATAGAGGAGGGAGAGTGGGAGAGGGAGAGTGGGAGAGTGAGAGGGAGAGTGGGAGAGGGAGAGAGGGTTTAGAGTTGAGGGAGAGAGGGAGAGGGAGAGGGAGAGGAGAGGGAGGGAGAGAGAGAGAGAGAGAGAGAGAGAGAGAGAGAGAGAGAGAGAGAGAGAGAGAGAGAGAGAGAGAGAGAGAGAGAGAGAGAGAGAGAGAGAGAGAGAGAGAGAGAGAGAGAGAGAGAGGGGAGAGGGAGAGAGAGATAGAAAGAGAGAGAGTGAGAGGGAGAGGGGAGAGTGAGAGAGTGAGAGGGTGAGACAGAGAGTGGGAGATTGAGATGTAGAGGGAGAAAGGGAGAGTGGGAGAGTGAGAGAATGAGGGAGGGTGGGAGGGAGAGAGGGAGAGAGTGAGAGGGAGAGGGGATAGTGAGAGAGTGAGAGGGAGAGTGGGAGAG